>VZTN01030245.1:884436-910193 GCA_013400515.1 Erpornis zantholeuca | reverse complement strand
GGCGTAGGGATCGGGGCTGCCGGGAGCAGGAGGTCCCAGGGATATAGGGTTCCTGAGGTATGGGGGCGTGGGGTCCCGAGGGTGTAGGGATCGGGGTCCCCGGTGGTACGAGGTCCCACAGAAATGAGGTCCCAGCAGTGCGGAGGTCTGGGGTCCCAAAGGTATGGAGTCCAGCTACGTGGTGTCCTGAGGGTATGGGGCTGTGGGGATAAGCGATGCAGAAAGCAGAGGGCACTGAGTCCCCGGGGGCATGGGATCCTGAGTCTTAGGGGACTCGGGGCACATCAGACCCTGGACACGTGGGTCAAGGGCACATGGCGTCTGGGCCACAGCGGGGCTGTGCACAGGGGCTGTGGGACACCGGGGCTCCTGAGGGGTGGTAGGCTGTAGACGTGCAGTGCCCGGGTACACGGGTGCCGGGGCAGGCGGTGTCACACCCCTCTGCCCGCCCTGGCAGGGCCCAGCCTGGCCTATACCCGTTCTTGGCTTTCCCCTTGCCCGCCTCCGTGGGTGGCTTGGGCTGGGGCCTGGCACTGCCCTTCGGCCAGCACACGTGTGTGTACATGTGCTTGTTGCTAAACTTGTTGCTCTCGAATGTCTCCGGAGAGTGACATTTGCCTGCAGCCATTCCCTCTGACAGGCACCTGTCAGGTTTGGGTTACAGAAGAGCAAGGAGATGGTCATGGCGTGGGGTGAGCCCAGCACTGCCGCACACCAGGGGCTCCCCTTGGGCACTTGCAATCCCTTGGCCTTAAAATGCATGTGTACAGGTAAGAGTCACATACTGGGAAAGCAAGTGCTGGTGTTACTGGGATCTACTCTCTCATAAGGCCTCCTTACTGATAGCAAATGCTGGGATCTGCTCCATCATTGTCCCCCTCAGAGCATTTCTCTCTTCCTCTGTGTGTTTGGCCCCAGCATCTCCCCCTCTTGCAGTGATTGTCCTTTCAGTCAGGAAGATCAGACTCCCTGGCATCTGCAGGTGGGCAATGCCAGTCACTGATGGATTCGCAGGCCACAGCTCTGGTTTCTCTGTCCTTGGAGTTCTCCCGCTGGTGCTGCTAGCTGCTGGAATGGGAGACACTCATGTACACTGAGGGGGACTGCCAGATATGGGCTAAAATGCTCTGCTTTCCTGCAGTCCTCTCCATGAAGCTGCTTGGGAGGCAGGAAAGGAGCCCACATCACACTGCCAACCATCCCCATGACCCTGATGAGCATGAAGCTGGCAAGGAACAGCCATCCCCTTTGTTATGCCTCTTCTGAACCACCATTCAGACAGGGAAACAATACTTAAACTGTGCTTGGTTTGCTTTGTAACTTCTTCCCTGCCACGCAGTGCTCACACCAAATCCTGGGGATCCGTGTGAGGGGGTGCAGGCAGGTGGGGGAGCTGGGCAGGATACTGCACTCCTGTCACATTTAAAAACTCTTGCTGACTGCATCTGAGGGAAGAGAATAAAATAACATCCACTGAGCTGCTTTGCCTGAGAGAATTACATCCAGTGTTTGTCAGCAAAATTCGTCATCCGAGGATCCCCGCGGATCCACCACAGCTCCTGGCGTCTTGGATGTCAGCCACGGCACAGAAAATCCTCTTTCACCACTTGTTTCCGGTTCCAGGTGAAAACCCATTAAAGGCAGCCGCTTCACCACTCCCTGCTACCACCAGGGCACTCACCTGTCAGTTGCCTCCTATGACTGCAGGCATGGGATAATTTGTACCAAAGTTCATGAACAAAAGAAATGGTTTAAAAAGAGCTGATTCTACAGCCCTTCCTTTGTCTCTGCCTGTGCCTTGCTGCCCACTGCTGATGGTAGCTGACATCTCTGTGTGCTGCCTGCCCTGGGGGATGCCTGATGAGAATCCCAAATCCTTTTCTAGCTGTTGCCAGGACATTGCCATTGATTTGGATGTCCAGTGTGGTGATAAGTCAGGTTGCCCAGCTCTTTCTACTCATCTACTCTACACATGCCTGGGAAAGCCAAGTGGTGTCAGAGCCCAAAGGCAAGGCATTAGCACAGTTGCAAAGCCAAATTGGCTTTTGTGTAGGAAATTGATGTCTTTGGTGTAGAAGTGGGACTGTTATTCACAGACCAAGCTCTCCTGTGGAGGTGGTGGGAATGCTTACAACCATAGTGTGCTTTGGGCCCCAGCACTGGATTAAATATAGGCCAGAATGTGCCAAGTTCTTTTGGCCTCACAGCTGGTGGGCAACCCTTTGCAAACTGTATTTGTCACATATATTTGAAGTGGGAGCCTGCCTGCAGGAAAGACAGCCTGTCTGTGGGCTGCACTGGATTACATTTGCCTCCAAAATTGTTTATAGGGTGCTCAGCACTAGTGATGTAACAGGACAGTCCAGAAGAGTTTTAATTTTCTGATATGTGTATTTTTTTGCATAGACCCATGAATGTAACTTGTTTGTTTGCAGTCCAGCCTGGTTTTACTCACTTTGAATTAAGTAACTGATCTTATTACTGATCTGACTATGAGAGGGCTTATCACAGGTTCCTTGGCACATGACAGAGATTACTCCGTCGGTGCAACCACATCCGAGTAATGTGACGTGTTCTCTCAGAGCTATTTTTGTCTTCACCCTCCTCTGGGACCTTGATCCTTTGGTTTCTCCAGCCAGTGACCAACTAAAACCTTCTTAATACTACGGAAACCCCAACTACGTAATTGGACAAAGGGAAAAGCTCTGCCATTTCTTGTGGCAGACGTCATTTGCTTCCTAAGGCTTTCATTAAATTGAGGGCAGGATCATTTTGACTTAGTGGACATGACTGTGGGTGCAATTAAAAGCAAAATAAAAATATGCACTCTCAGGGACTACACTGAACATGGTCTAGTGCTGGGTTTGAGCATGAGATTGAAGATGGGCAAAGAGTACATCCCTCATTCTTGAACAGGGCAGAAGCATACAGGGTTTACTCCAGTCCTTGCAAGGAATTTGTGCATGGGTTTGACTCTGAACACTTACCAGTCTCCTCTCAAAGAAGGCAGGCTCAGGAGCAAAGGTCAGCAGAGTTTGGACAACAGCTCCAGACCCATGGTGAGCTGGAGCAGCACAGCTGACACTTCACTTTAAGCCTCTGGGATCTTCATCAACAAGTCAGAGAGAAATGCCTAATGCCCTGTTTAGCTAAAACTGTACATCTTCGGAATGAAGCAAGGAATGAGGAGAGTCAGGAGGTTTGCAGTAGGAGCACTGGGGTGGAATATACACACTGTTTGTCCCCCTCTCACTACAAGTACATCACTGATCTTCAATTTAATCTCTCCATCCCAGCTGCACAGGGGATGCAGTAATGCTGCTTTGACCATCCTGTTTTAGCTGTTGAGTTCTTTGGGTGAGGGATAATATGCAACTATATTGTTCTGGTCCTGGGGGTCCTGGCTCTGCATGGGGAACCCTCTGCTCTGCTGTGTTAGACAGGGGACAGAGACTGATCTTGCTGCGGGGAGACATGGTGGCAGAGCTGCTGGCAGTCACTAGACAGGGTTTGTTCTCCTTTGGTGAAGACATGCCGTGTGAGGAGGCGGATGGCAGCCACGGGCACCCTGTTCGGCTCTGATGAATAATAGCTGTTGCTGACACCTCGTGGAAGCCTCACATAAATATTTCTCAGAAACCTTTCGGTTTCATTTCTCCTGCTGCTGCTGGTTCCCCACCTGATGAACTTCTTCTTTGTTTCTGTCATCTCAGGGCTCTTGGCTGCCTGCAGCACCAGGGATGGGAAGACAGCAAGGGAGGCTGTCTGGGGCTGCCTGGTAAGGAGGAATGCACATCTTCCTGCATGGTGGTGAGTGAGAGCTGTTCATCATGGATGGTTTTTGCACATCAGATGCGGAGAGGGGAGCACCTCCCTACTATACCCACCTGGGTCTAACACCTATCATGTACATGCCTTTTGTGTGTCTCTTTGCCCATTTCCATTTTTCAGGGGAGCATTTTGGCCAGCGGCTGTCCTTTAATTTCAGAATATCAAATCACTTTGGAAAACATACAGAAGTTTTCCTGGGAAGTGCAAAAATATTTTCATTTGAGAAACAAGACAAGTGATTAGAGAGTCAGTGGTGATCTGGGTTTGGGCAATGCTCCTGGCTCCCTTGCTGGAACCATCAGACAACATCACCCTGTCCAGGGGAGTCATGGCCTTGAACCTCACCCTGTTCTCATGGCTCATCATTGCACTGTCTTGCTCAGCATCCACCTCTTCTTCCTCCTCAGTCTTCATTTGTATTACAGTCAGTCTCTGCTTGCTTGACTTAGCCTGAATCACTATTTCACACTGAACCTGAGCTGCCCATAACCTCAGCTGCTCTGTTTTCTCTGCTACGTTATAGGGTCGGCTCCATCCTGACCCATGGCAGGAAAGGAAAATCTGCTTTGGAAACAACAAAGTGAGCAAGTCTTCTCTTGTTACTCTTGTTTCCTGGCTGCTGCTGAGCAAGTTCCAAAAACCTGCATCCCAAATGATTCTTGGTGGAGTAGGCTGCCCAGAGAGGTTGAGGAGTCTCGATCCTTGGAAATAATAAAAAGCACAATCCAGAGTAACGTGCTCCCAGGGACTCTGCTTCAGCAGGGGTGTTGGACTAGATGGCCTCCAGTGGTCCCTTCCGACCTTACCCATTTTTGATTTTTGGGAGCCCAAGTGAAGCTCTGATACATTTTGTTTAGGAAATCTCTCTGCTGGCTCTGTAGGAAGCATATAATGTGAGGGTTGACTGCTGTCAGACATCAGTCCCAGCTGATGAGAGGCTGAACTGGTGTCATGGATTTGTTGAGGTTGCCCACCAGTAGGATAAATACATTTTTAAGGCTTTGAAACTCACTTTTTGTTCTGGTTCCTTGATAAAGTAATATGGCAGAGTGAGGTGAGCAGCAAGGTGAAGAGCTCCTTCAGTTGCAGCTGTTTTGCAAGTCCTCAGGGATGCTCACAGGCTGTCATCAGTATCCTCTTCACCTTGGCTGGGTTCACAGCCCACCTCTCATTAAGCTTTGATTTTGGCACCTATAATAAAAGAGCCATGTTTAGCCTTTTGGAAACTTAGGGGAACTCCCAGAGCTGCAGGAGAGATTAAATTTCATCCAGCATATTACAGGGCAAGCTAAAAAGTGTGCTTGGCCCTTAAAAGACTAAAAAGTACCTTTTGGGGAGCCTTTCTGTTTTGCAAGCTAGCGGTCAAGAGAGGTCAGAGAGCTCTTGGCGCCTGTGGACCATTTTGGCCTTCAGCTTGATGTTGGTTGTTAAAAGTATTTTCCCAGATGTATTAATATGACCAGACTGGATTGCATCTGAGCTGAACATTGTGAGCCTGAGGCAGGACATAAATATAGAAGCAAAACAGGCTGACATAAGAGTCATCTGTCCCCTTCTACACAAGAAGTGAAGGGGAAAGAGAGGGAACTTATTCTGTTGCAATTTTTAGACACTTCCAGGAATTAGTGTGAGCCTCAGAGAGTGCCTGCATGGGGTCCTTAGGCACAGAACGTATCTCTCAACCCCTAGTGTGCTGTGCCACAGGACTGCACACTCAGCACATTTTTAACCCAGGGTTAGATCTGCCTAGACAAGGTCTGCAATCAGGAATGCCTATTTGTTTGATGTGTTTGCTTAACAGGATTACCCTTATCATAATGATATAGCAACCTGGCCTTGGCAGAGCAACCCCCAAGGGCATAAGGGGTCAAACCCTTGCCTCCATTGCCCCAAATATGCACAGTGTAGCTTGTCTCTTATCGTGCAATATCCAGCCGTGCTTCAGTTGGCATTCAGTGCTCTGCTTTGGGAAAGAGCAATTGTGCCAGGTACTGTTGCCTGCTGACATCACACTTGGCATTTCTCTCTCCCCACCAGAAAAAAACCAATAATATTCAAAGGTTAGAAAAATGATGCAGTATTTTATAATTAGAGGATAGGACTGCTTCCCCAGTGGGAATTGCTCTGAGCAGGTGCCTGATTGAATTCAGTGTGAATTTGTTGCCCTCTGGCCCCTTAAGAACCAATGAATTGCCTGCCTTTTGTATTATATATCATGAACATGCCTTAAAATCACTACAAAATCATCTGTTTGTCTACAAAAGCATACCTGTGATTATTAAATTTTGGTACTTAAAACACTCAAGGGAGGTTTGGGATGAAAGTTTAGTTTTCCTGTAGGTAAGTAGGATAAAGGTTTTGCTAAAGCAGAGCCTGGCCCCACAGGGGATCGATACCCAGACTTATTAACTCCAGTTTCTGGCCAGGCTGGGGACAACTCCTTGTTCCCTGTTCTTAACCCCAGCACTTTTCAGGCCGGTTGATGTGAGCTTGTCCTCACCAGTTCCCAGGCTATTTGTGGAAGCAGAACCTGTTGCTCACTATTTGCCAGTTCCAAACCAAGCAGGATCCTTTGTTTATAATGTGCTATAATCGGCCTGAATGAAACCTGTGGTTCTTCAGGGTGTAGGGCCCAGGACTGCTGATGCAGCATCACCCTAATTCCAAGCAATGCTGCTGGAAATGCCAAAATGGCTTTGCATAAAGCTGAGGGATGTGTAGGTACATAGTGTTAGCAGTATGTTCACAAGCTCCCAGTTTCTGGAGCAGGCTGTACTTGTCAGGGCTGTATAGATCCCCTTCTCTAGATGAGGTTTGAGGGGATGTAGCCTCCTTGGAGCAAAGCAGAGAGATCCTCTTTCTGCAGCAGCTTCATTGTGTAGATGCTTGGGTTGCCACTGGGAGCATTACCCTAACCATCCTTTTTTTTCCCCCAAGGCATTTGTAGCTGGGATGCAAGCAGGGCTCTGTGACTCAGAAACTACCTATCCAACCGTTGCACCTAAATTATTTTAGTTCACCTATGATTAGTGTATATTTAATTTTGATGGCATGTGTGGCTGTTCAAACCCTGCTGTTCAGCATGGAACTGTTCTGACCTCAGAGCTCATTGCAGGACAAACTCCTGTCTATGATCAAGCAAACAGCCCTCTCACTTTTGTTTAGAGGCTGGTACATAGAGTATAGTGCTCACCCAAGGGTTACATTTGATCTGGCTTTGCTGTAAGAAACCCCTCTGCTATATCAGTTCTAAAACACAATAGATATGGCCAAGCAGAAAGATTAAAAAAAGAACTGGCTAATGCTTTGCGTGTCTTAGAGGACTTATTTTTATTCCCATTTGTTCATTCTCTCTGCTCTTGGCTGCTGTTGGGTCTGTTGAAATAACAAACAGAGATGAAGAAAGAGGGCAGCTCTGCCGTGAGCTTCCTTTGGTGGGAAGCAGCTGCGGTGCAGCAGTTAACTCCAACGGTGACAGCAGCCTCCGCAGCTCTGCTGCCAACAACCCAACAGGAAACCTGTCCTATTTTGCTGAAAAAAGATTGGATTATCAGTCAGAAGTCTTTTTGCTGCAGAGTGGTGTTTAGAGTCTGTCTTTTGCTTCATAAAAAAGTAGTCAGAAATCTTCTAGTGTTGTGTGCAGCTGCTCTGCTGCCAGGAAAACCTCCCGGGCCTGGTGATGAGGGCTCTGCAATATTTCCGGTTTCTCTGTAATTACTTTCTAATTAAATTTTCAAATCCAAGTACAGTCAGGAGGCTAAACCATAGCAAGTTCATAGTAGGGTCTTTCAATTTGCTTTTTCTAAGTCAGTAGCTATCCCCTATGTAGAGGTGATAGATAATTTTGTGCATATAAAGGTGCTTAAAATCAAGGTGACAATGCCTTTTACCTGATGGATTCAGCACTAGCATAATTATATGCACTCTCCATTTGGAAGCTCTGCTTTTGCATAGAAATTGTTGTAGCTGCCTGATCAGATTTGTTCATTAGTATGTGTACTCATGGCTTATTAAGTGCCTGGGACATTAGAGTCCAAGCTTCCCTTGTCAGGATTTCCCTCTACTCTTCCACATGCAATTTAGGGAAATGGGAGGACTGATGTTTCCAAGGTGTTGCAAGACTTTTGTGATGCCTCCATCCCAGAAAACTGAAATAAAAGAGGCCTAAAAAGATGATGTAAAGTAATTAGAAGATGAGATACATGACAAAAACTAGCCACATGTAAGTAGTGAAGCTGAGAAACACCTGAACTCAGTTGTTAAGCACCGCACAAAGGTCGGCTGCTCTCTGCCACCACCTGAGCCATGCAGGGGCCCCAGTGGTCTCCTCCCATTTTGGCTCTGCTCTCTGGGCCTCTCCTTGTAGCCCTGCTGGGACCAAGACAGGCTGACTAGGCTCACCATTGCCTTCCATCTCTGCAGCAGGGCTGCCCACAGTGAAGCAGCCACTGTTGAGGTGAACAGAGTGTTTGGATTTTTCTCTGCAGTTTTTTTTACTGCAGAAAGGTGCGAAGTGCACTTGAACAAGGTCTTGGGCTCCTTCAGACTCTTGTGCAGCGCTGTGGGCAGAGCCCATCCTGGCCACCCATCCCACCTGCATACCCTGCCCATGCCAACGTGGTCTGTCACCAATGGGAGTTATTTGATGGCTCTTGGGAGTGCTGCTGTTCAGCAGCTCACTCAGAGCTGGGTATGGCAGCACTGGCTGGAGCATCCAACAGCACAAGTGGGAATTTCAGTCATGCTAAGAAGCATTGCAGGAGACAGACAAAATTACTCAGACTCACCTCTTCACATCTCTGCTTTGTTGCTCTCAGCCTCTAACCCTGCTCTCCTGCCCCCAAAACTGGAGATGGCAGAATAAGAAGTGCCTGTGTCCTGGTTTACAGCCAGGTGTTTCAGCTTAAACTACTGAGGAAAGTGGGTCTGGGATAATATATCAGTGTGATAAAGGGAGGTAAGCCTTGGAGAAAGGTTTGTGCTCAGGAGAAGTAATGCTGTGGGGTTGGGTTTCTTAAATTATATCAGTGTTTGTGATCCCTTAGACTTGTGTTTGGGTTAAGCCCACAAGAGATGTAAGAGTTCATGTGAGTTTACCCTGGAAAGCTTGCTGCTGTCTCTGAGGCACAAATGCTCATGGAGAAACCTGCTCTTGCAATTCATGTATTCTGTGAAGCAGAAAGAAAAACATATTGGCCAGGGTTCAAGCACCTTTCTTGGTTGTCCTGGTGATAAGTGCCTCATAAAGGTTCAAGGTCTTTGCTTACTTGTATAGAATAAAAGCAGCTTTGCTTAAGTTACTGCTGGCCTCCATGGTTTCCCAGAGGGTGCTGATCTGTTGTTCCAGTGTCTGGGCTGTTCTTGGCGAGACAAGGTTGTGCTGTGTGGGTTATAGTTTGTCCTATGACAGAGATGACCTTCCAGGTTTTCAGTCTGGCATGCTGAGTGGCTGTGTTATGCAAACATTTGCAGTAAGCTGGATGCTCCCTCTGAGGGGCTGGGGCTTTGTGGAAGGAGTATGGGATGGTGGCACAAGCCCACTGCTGTTGGCAGCCTGCTGCAATGGTCCCTGGAAGCAAGCCAAAGGTAGCTGCTGTACTAGCATCATCATTAGGTTTCAGAGTTGACAGCCTGTGGAGCTGTAAAGGCAAGGGAAGCCTCCTTGGTGCTGCCACTTCCAGCTTTTTGTTGTCTGGAGAAGAAGGGACTGGTTCTCTGATGCTTGGTTTGTGCTCTGAGAGACTAAGAGTGTTTGAGGGCAGGATTTTTTTAGCAGAAGTTTTGAGGATGGTGGTGGTGGGAGAGGTGAGGCGAGGTCAGAGCAGTGGGATGTGACATTCAGGTTTTCTCTCAGGGCTCCAGTGGGCTGAAGCAGGTATCAGAACCTGAACTCCTTGAGTCACCTGCAGTGATGAGGATGGAGCTGCATCCCCTCTGCTGCCTTCTGCCCCTGCTCTCACGGGGCTTCCCCAGCCCCATCTGCCTGACACCATGGGCAACTTCCCAAAGCTGGAGCCTCAACTGTGTTTCTGCATAGGCCACTTAGTCATTTTCCACTTATAAACATTTTGGAGACACTGGAGAAGCTGAGCCACCAAGAGGACAAATTTCTGTGGCTTTTAAAGTAGTTCATTCATCAGTGAGTTTTACTGTACAGCAGCTCAGCCACTGCTGAAATGAAACCACCCTCTTCTTTTCATAGAGGGAAGAGGAAAATGTGCTTCTGGAGCCGGCCAGTCTTTCAGTCGCCAGCTTGACTTCCATTTAAAGTGTTGTAGTTGAGGTGGCTTTGTTTTGAGATTTTTTTAAAATCTGTCTTGAGACCTTTCCTTCCTCATTACATGCAGAGGTCTTCCTGGGTTTCTCTGAGGATGGTTGCACTGGCAGTGCAAGGGAGATCTGAAGTGTGGTTGTTGCTGCAAACTAAAGGCAAACAATTCCCCTCAATCCTTGAGAAAAGGAGGAATCTTCTCACCCATGTTTAACTGCTTCCTAGCTTCTGCACTTTTCTAACCTTCATTTCCACTTGTGTGACCTGCCCATAGGTGTGGGCTCACACTTTCCTCCTGCTGACCCAGGCAGAGCATCTTGAGGTTCCACACTGACATGGTTCTTGAAAATCCAATGTGACTGAGGGCATGCATAGCTTGGAGGTAAATTATTGGCAGGTCTCCTGGAGCATTACCCAGCAGTGCTGGAAATGGCCCCGGGGATCAACACTCTTGCAAATGATCAGCCAGCCCCTTCCTCAAAGAGGTCTTCATTAGAAAATGTTTGTAGGGTCTAAAGTGGAAAATTGATTTTTCAAAAAAACTCAGAGAGAGGAATAAATAATCAAAAAGCAGTGGGAAGTGTTTAAATCAAATTTTAAATTGCATAGTGGAGATTTTAGTTGAGATACTTATTCTTGTCCCATCCAAACTTAATTATTTACCTAAAAGCTGGTTTATGAGGGGCAGATGCTGCCAGCATGTGGGGCAGAGCCAGAGCTCCTGATCCCATCGCTCCTGCTCTGTTCACAGCCTTTGGGTTGGCACAGGCACAGTGCTCCTTCCCGCCTGCCACCAGCCTGGTAAACACGGCTGGCTTGTGCTCAAGCTTAGCACAAGCTGGGTCAGGCACCTGCTAAATCTAAGCCAAAACCGAAGTGCGTTTGGCTGCTGAGGATGGAGTTGCTGTCAATTTGTATATCTCGGCTCAGCAGTTTCCCTTGAGATCTCCATGAACAAATCGATGCTCGGCGTCGCGCTGTCCTGCCCCAGCTCCTCATCCCGGGAGCTGTGTGTGTCCTCAGGCTGGCCCTGAGGGACGTGTGGCCTCCCACGGCCACTCAGAGCAGCAGCCTGGGGCTGGCTCAACACTGAGCTTAACTCCCGTCGGAGCTGCTGGGATTCACTTCAGAGCTCAGAGAGTGCCAAGTGCTCCCTGGACTGGGACACGCACCTGGCTGGCGTGTGAGGGGTGTGCCACTGTTACATAAGCCTTTTGGGTTCCCTCTGGTTTGCTGCATTTCATTAGGAGCCAGAGCTTAACATTTTCTGCTGGTCTTTGCCCTCTGTACTGGCAGCCTCACTCTGTGTCTATGAGGCGGATTCAGGTTTTCCGTTTGGGTATTTCCAGTGGCATTGGTCAGGCACAAAAATCATGTGATCTGAAGGAACAATTTTGGCTATCTTACCCCAAACGTCAGATTCTTTCTGTCTTTTTAGAAATTATTTTAATTTTTAGGACTCTCTTTCCTAAACGGTTTAAAACTAGAAAAAAACCAAAAAAACAACCAAACCAGAAGCTTGTTGTAATAAAATTGGGACCCTGGTACAAATCGCCAGAGCTCTTCCCACCGGCATTCCAGCCGAAGTTGACTTGCGGTGCCTGTTCCAACTTGCAGCAGCCGCGAGTGCATCAGCAGCCAAAGGTTCCCCCCTGCAGCACAGTGACAGCTACTGCAGGTGCTCCATCAGCTGGAACTCATTTATCCATGAGGATGTTTCCTGTTTTAAAAAAACGCAAGAGGGAAAAATAAAAGGCATCTTGCGCTGCTAAAATCCGGAGAAAATTCTACTGACTTCAGCAAAAACAGATGGGATTGTTAACGCCATGATGGAATTGACAATTCTTGGCACTCCTTTTCCTTTGTGGGACCTGATCTGGGGAGTTTCCCAAGGAGATATGTTGGGCCATGGGTCATGATATAATGACTACATCCACGGGTCAGCACCAGACATAGTTTTGCTCCTCGCCCATGATGAGGCATGAAATAAAAATGGGCTAAAACTTCATGTGGTTCAAGGGACAACTGAAAAAATTCATAGTGAAATGTGCTGAGGGATACTGAGGCAACACCACAGTGCAAGAACAGGGCTAAGAATCAAACTGTTAGAGGCGGTGGGTTTTTTGGGAGAGAATTTTGGTTGGTCCTCTGTTCTGGTAATACCCTCTCTTCTGGGTGCAGCCAGGACCGATGGATCTTCACATGATCCAGCCCCACCACTCTTGTTATCTCATGGGCATCTGTGCCAGTGCTTGCCAAAGCACTTGGCCTTGCTGTTGCTTCAGGCTCTAGCCAAATTTAGGCAAATGCAACTAAATGTACTATGCAGAGGTCACAGATGAAATGTCCTTTCCAACTTTACCTGCTTAGATCATTTTCAAAAGGAAAGTTGAACTCCTGAAAAACATGCTGGCCTTGTGTATCACCTACAGAGTGTATCACCAAGAGCATCTACATGAGTATATATTGACCTGCCCCATTTTAGGGATGCAGTGGGGCTTGGCCAGCAGTTAGCAGAGGCTCATAAAGCAGTTGAGGTGCTTTGTTCCCCTCTTACATGCACATACAGACCCCCATAGCTCTTAGCTGGCTGCTGGCACAGTCGTCAGTGTAGTACAGACTGTGTTTTCTCACGTGAAATTCAATAAATTCAGCATTTTCAGGACCTCGGCATAATCAGGGTTTTCAATCTTCTCCTTCATTGCCTTCTAATATACCCTCCTAACAATTAACTCTGTGTGTTGGGAGAATGCCAAATGCAGGGTAAAAGACTTCGTTTTTCTTTCCCATAATTAAATGTCGTGTTCGCTGCTGTCTTTCCCACTCGATTAAGTGTCTGTGTATGGTCTAAAATGCTCTTTGGTGAATTAGCATAAAATCTGTCAGGATTTCAACCAACATTCTCCCTCCTGCTGCATCTGTGCAGCTCACAGGGGTGGAGGCCTGGAGATGGGTTTACTGCAACTCTGAAAAAACTACTTGCAAACCTCTCCCTGGTCTCCCTCTGTGCTGCAGGCCAATTGGGGCAGCCTGCTGGTAAGAGTCTTATTTTAAATTACATCTAAAGACATTGGAGAAATATTGCCCAAGCCGGTCTCTGGCAACATCTGCAGCACTGCATGTGATGGCAAAAGATATAATAGGTTGTCAGTGACTAATAGATGTGCGAGTTATGGGCTGGGAGGTGAAATATCAGAACTTTCTACCAGTTCAGGATGAGCTGGAAGTGAGATGATGGCTGGGGTCCTCAGCACGAGATAAGCAGTGTGGTTATCCGGGTTGGCAGCCCTGTCCTGCAGAATGTCCACTTGGAGGGTTCCCCAGAAAGCATTCCCTGGAGCCAGTGCACTTTTTCCTACATCCCCCAGGGCTGCTCTGTGCCTCCCAGTTCCAGGTAGAGGGTGCTGGTAGATGCCTGGGCAGTATGACATTGCAGGGGCAGCATCTTTCTGATCAACTTTTTAGCACAGCCCCTGCTCCCGCCAAGACTGTCCTTGTCTTCACATTACATCCTTCACTGCCCAGCCCTCCTCTTTACCCTTCAAAATGTTCATTTTTTTCTTCCCACTGTGCTAATTTTTTAAATAACAGTGGGTTAGGTTGGAAAAAACTTTAAGATCATTGTGTCTGCTAACCCAGCACTAAACCATCTCCCAAACGCCGCATCTGCACATCTTTTAAATTCCTCCAGGGACAGTGACTCCGTGACTTCCCTGGGCAGCCTGTTCTGGGCAGCACCTTCCCTGGGCAGCTTGACCACCATTTCAGTGAAGAATTTTTTCCTCATATCCAATCTAAACCTCCTGGCACATTTTGAAGCTGTTTTCTCTTGTCCTATTGTTTGTTTCTTTAATTTTCGTAATTCTTCAATCTTCACAACTTCAGGTTTGTTACCAAGACCAGAAGAAATCTCTGATATGGGAGGATGGGTCATTCTAAGTTGGGAGAAGATTTAGTGGTGAGGGAAAGAGAGCTCCCAGGGGAGATAAACCTGGGATGTGGCTGAGTCCCAAGCCTTCCTTGTCCACAGATACTTCTGCTCCCTGGGAAGGGAATACACTGGGTGGGATCTCATACTACTGCTGTTTCCCCAATTCCTCCTGCAGCTTTCTCTGTGTCCTTTGGATAAACAGCTGCAGAAAGGGAGCCTTTGTTTCCAGAAGCATTGGGGGAATGGCTCGTGGTGGTACAGAGAACCCTGCCTGTTGAGGAGAGGCTGCAGTACAACTGGGAGGGTACACAATGAATTATTCACCAGCTGTTTCCTCTCCTTTCAAGACATTTTCTGTAAAAACAGGGGCTGGAAGTGGTGCATGTGAGATGTGCAATCAACCACACAGAAGGAGTTTGAGCTTTTGGCTTGCTGGGTACTCAGACTATCCGTCACGAGGAACTGGTTTGTGCAAATCTGTCTGGACCTCCATGATGTTTGACTGCAGGTGGCCCATAGATGTGTTTTCTTTCTCTCTGAATGCCTGCTGACGACCTGAAAATCTGATTCACGGAAGTGCCAGGTGCCTGCAGCTTTGACAGACACTGGTAGGAGTAGGAGGTAGGATGCTTTCAACATACAGAGAGAGGCACAGTGCCATGCATCCCCATGGCTGGGTTCTTGGGGCTTTCTGCTTGGGCCCCTGGCTGTTTGCAGCCTCTCCTTTGCATGGCCCAACCCCTAAAGAGGGGAGAGTGACAGCCTCCATCTCCTCGGGCTGCAGATAAAGGAGATGCTCTCACATTGGTGAGCACTGGGCTGCATTGGTGAGGTGCTATGGAAAAAAGCCCATGAGAAAAAAATACAGGTCCCTACACCTGAGTCCAGCAAAAAGCAATTGCCTAAGACGTGAATAAAAGGCATTGCTGCTTTTTTTTCTTTTCTTCAACCTGGCTATTCAAACTGCCATGAAAGATATGTCTGTTCTTTTCTTTTATAACCTCTTACAAGCTCTCAATTTTAGCCTCCACTCCCCAGAGCCCTTAAAATAAATGGGTAGAAACACCATAAAAATGAACAAAATCCCAAACCATAGCTAGTTCATATTCTGAGCGACTCATTAAATGCAAATTAAGGAAAATCTCTCATCTTACATAAATATGTAATTGTTTATAAATCTGTAACTAATTTTAAGCTATTTCTAACAGCCTTATAGTAGAATGGCTTTCTAGAAATGGAACAGGGTGGGGAGCTGACTGCACTAAAGGACAAGGTCAGATTAGATGTGATATACCTCTATTTTAATATATTTGGAATGTTTTCCCAGAAAACTTACAGGTTAAAAAAAGGTAAAATTGCTCATTTATTTCATGTTTTTGGCTTTAAATAATAAGAATATTTCCCCCCTAGGAGCTCAGCACCCTGCCATACCCAGGAGCTGAGGACTTAACAAAGAACCAACTGGTCAGGCCACCTTCCTCTCCTGCTGTAGCTTTTTAGCAGTGGGTACTCAGCCTGCTTTCTGCCATCACCTCCACCTCTTCAGGGCAACAGCAGAGACGTGAGAGAGGTTACTGGAAAAGGACTTGTACTGCCTTGCCTATTTACATAAGAGCATCTCAGAGCTGGAAAAGAGTCTTTTGTGCCTGCAGTTGCAAGGGAAACTCATGGCAGGGGGAACAGAGGAATAAACATAAAAACAAATGGACACACACATTGCATTTCTGTTCCTCATGCTGAATATTGATGCACAGTGTGTTGAGCACCTGGCCTTTGCAGCCAAATCCTACCTGATCCCCTGGCTGTGGAGGCAGGGGAAGAGAAGTGCTACCCAGTCTCCCAGGTCACATGCTGACAAGGTCTAGGCATCAAGTTGAGACTTTCCAAGCCATTTCCCAACCCTAGCCACGTCCTATTCCAAGAAAAGAAGAGCAAGGTAAAGTTCTGCATCCTCTTTCAGTGTTTCCCCCAGTTGAGGAGCATCCTTCACAGGTGCCCTCCTGTTCCCAAGTGTACCTTTGTTATGAAACCAGAGGGTGGCTCCAGGCTTTCCTCAATCTGCCTGGGGAGAGAGGAAACGGGACCCTGTCTCCTAAGGGAATCTGGAAACAGCCGAGTTGATAACAAGGAAATCCATCCCTGTCCTGGCTGTGCCTGGGCTCCAGCACCGACTCTCTCTCTACGTGCTCTGGAGGGGAGTTAATACATTGCTGCCCTTTTGGAGCAGCCTGAGCTGGCCCCAGAGTGTGGGGTCGAGCTTGTGCTGCTGCTATGGGTGGGTGCATGATGACAATCCACATGATTACATTCCCAGCAGTGGGTACAGTGAAGTGCTGCCAGATGATGACACCTCACACAGTTCCAGGGATGCTTTTAGATTCATCTATTAATAGCTCCCTGTGTTTTCATTTCTGGAAACATAAATATGTATCCCCAAATGCTCCTGATTGTCACATGCCTGGAAGTTGGTGAATTGGTGACTGATTTCAGATCTGTCCAATGTAAGGCTCTGTGATTGATCGGCATGTCCGGAGCCGTCCTCGCCTCATTCCTATGCCAAAATCCTGGGAGCGTGTGCTCATCACAGTGACAGGCTGGGAACAATCTGAGGAGGAAAGCTGCAGGAGCTGGGTCAGTGCTGGAGCAGGCTGGCATAACTTCAGCTGATTTGAATGTGAATTACACCCATTTAGGCCAGGTCTGGAATTTGCCCTGGCATGGGCTGGTTCTCTGCAGCTTCACTAAAACAGTTGTTTTTGCCCCAAAATGCTGTCTGTAGGAAAAGAGCTGAGCAAAAGCAAATCATGGTGCCAACCTCAGCTGTGATTTTACCTATGAAAAATGCAAACAATATGAGTGATTCTTACTTCTTGTGATCTTAGATTTTAATTTTTTTCAGAAATTGCAGTAGTTAATGAGTGCATACAAACGTGTGTGCATGGGATGCAAACATATAAACTCCCACCCATGAATACACACTCTAAATACTGGCTGATTCAGTACTTGATAAGTGTTTTGTTTCTGGATTTAAACTTCCTCCAGATTTAGTAATTTTGGAGTGGAGATTTTGTCACACTGTACTGCTGAGATGCTCAGTGCAAATGCTGGATTTGATCTGGCTGCTGACAATTTCTTGGGTGATTTGCATTCTGGGCTTTGTCACACGGTTCTGTCTCTGAAACCAAAAGTCTCTCTGGACTAGCTGGGTGGCTGGTTTTGGGGTACATGGGTATGTTGATAGGGCTCCCTCAAGATCGCAGATCAGCATTTCCACCTTCCCAAAAGGTCACTTGTAGTATCTTTTAGCTGTTGCATGACTAAATTAAAGTGTTCAACCTAGTGGCAGCATAGGAGGGACATCAGTGACCCCACTGATGGGCACACACGTGCACACACATTTAAGACCAAGTACAGTGAAACGTCTATCAGGAAGGTATTTGCGGGTGATGACAAATTCAATCTGCTGAGACAAGAGCCACCCTGAACCATCCACAGCTAGTGGGACAATGTCCCTGTGCCCAGCATTGCCTCTCCGTCCTCTGGCATCACAAAAATCACCCAGGGTGAGCTGCTGCCTCCAGCCGGCTCAGCATGGACCTGCCAGCTTCCAATATCACCCTGAGCCATTATCTGATACAAATGCAGCTCTTTCTGGGATCAAAGAAAGCAACCTGCATTGAAAAAGACTCATCAGAGCTTTCACTCCATGCCCCCTGCTCCAGGCAGGATGGCCACCCTCAGGAGTGACAGAGGACACATCCATGTCCTGCAGAGGTCACGCTTCACTCCAGGTGAAAATGCCATTTCTGGGCACTCTCTGGCCTCTTTTAAAATTCTTAATAATTTTAAGTCCCACATTTGGCCAAGGTAAATCAATTTGCAATTCTAGTCACTCACATGAGAATTATTTTATGATACAGAGCAGAGGCATTTGCAGTCTGGTGAGACACTCCTTGCAAGTATTAATTTGGTCTTGTTGCTGGGGGGACTTTCTGGATAAATGAATGGTGAGAAGAGGAAAAAAAGAAAGCAGAGAAGAAAACTGGAAAGTGAAGGTCATGTCTTCCCTGTCTGGAGATGGTCTTTACTAATGGTAAAGAACTGTCCTTGTGTAGATCTCTGTGCCTGGACACAGAAGCGGAGAGAACAGCAGTTTTGGCCCTAAAAAAGCAGAAATAGGAGGGTGATATTTTGCTTTCCTGCTGCTCACAGGGAGTCACCCAAAAGCCTACTGCAGTGCAGACCAAAACGTGGCCATAGTGAACCAACTGCTTATCGAGCTGGGGGGGGGGCTGAAGTCAACTAATTTGGTAGCAGCCTGTTTGTGTAGTGTAATCCCATGCTAGCCTTGAAAATGCTAAATCAGGAGTGAAATCAAGATTTTTCTCACCACTGGATTTAGTTCAGCCTTTCCAAATGGGATAATACAGCAGAATGCTGCCTTTATTGGAGCTGTTGTATTTTATCCCATTTTATTTCCTTGTTTGTCTTCAGTAGCCGAGGACTTTCCAACAGAATAGTTTTGTGTTCTGCAGGCTGCTCAGAGCAGGTCATATTAACAAGCTGTAGATAATGTTTCAGAAAGCATCTCATAAACCAGAGGCTGTGCCTCAAACCCAGGCTGCAAGCCCCTGGGATATCCAACATCAGGCTTCCCATTCCAGCACTGGTTTTCCCCAGCAGGACAGAGGCTGTATGAAACAAGCTATTGGCGAGATTACTGTATGGCTGGGCTCTGCTTCCAAGGCACAGGAAGCTTCATCAAAGAACCAGTGTAAGTTGGAGGGCACAATGTGCACTGTGCTGAACTGAGTGGCACTGGTTTGGAGGCTACTGGTACACGGAAAGAGCGGGAGATGGTGTATCCTAGTGTTTAGTCCTTGTGTGCAAAGGCTGTCACAGGATGCATGACTCATACTTCATGGCCTTAAACTGCTTTTGTTAATGTTGCAGGCCCAAATGGCCTGGGAAAGGCCGGCCAGGAGAGATCCCATGGCTGGTAGTCCATCCACAACCTCCTCTGCCGCCGCCACGGGGTTAGAGGGAGTTCCCAGGAGAGGGCAGCAGGCTCAGGACCACAGCCGCCCTTGCCTGCCTCAGTCCAGGTGGTGGAAGTTCCCGTGGAGGAAAAAAGGCATGTGAACATTGGGAGGACCTTTTAAGGATTCCTTTGCCATGGGATTTGCCATCCCTTGCCCCTGATTTCCACCAGCAGGGTGCGGGAAAGGCTTGGTAGCAACGAGGACTTCCCAGTGTGCTCCTTAGGACCGATCTGACAGTGGGCAGTGTGGTGAAATCCAATCCGGTTTTTTTTTCCCGGTGACACAGATCTCACTTTACCTGCCCTTTTCCTGCCTACCAGCAGCTCAAGCCAGCTGTGTCTTACACTGAACTCTTGCTCGAAGTCTTTGGATTTTCCACAGCTTTCAGTCACATATCTGAGTGTGCTGATAACTGATTACAGCTTCCAAGGACTCTTCCATGCAGTCTTGTGTGCATTCTGAAACAGAGAGGTATGACAGAGAAGGAAATCAAGAAAGTGACAAGGACAGAGTCACTCACAAACTGAATGAATGAGCAAACACCTAGTTTTCAGTTATTTACTTTCGACAGACCAAATCTTCAGGGCTGAATTTTTCTCTCAGTTCCTTTTGGGTGCTTAAATCACATGCAATACTTTGCAAATATAGATTTCCACCTCGTGTAAAAACAATGAGATGAATAATTTTAGCACAGATGGCTCTTGTAATACTGTTCTGGTTCCAAATATTCAAAGATTCTTTTAGATCCTGGGTCCTCATTCCTGGTATTTGAAAGCTAATGTTTGACTCTTTATTTTAAATTCTATTCCATCTCTCAAATTCAAGGTTATAATTTTGCCTTAGAAAGGATTAGGAAAATGAAGAAATTAAAAGACACTCTCAAATACAAAGTTTTTGAGATCACTGGTGATTTTTACATTAGATAATTTGATCCTCTCTAAGTTGTGGAATCACAGCTGATAATGTCAAAAAAGAGCATTCAAGATAAGGTCCCTTTTGAACAAATAGCATGTAAGGAGCTGACCAATATTAAAACCTCTTGGAAAAAAACCTGTGACACAAAGAAAAGTAGATGGTGTGAATGCAACCCAGCATGATTTCTGCCTGGTTCCAAATGATGCTGCATGGAGTGGCCATGGCCCAGGGCACTTCATTTACCTCTAACCCCTTGTTAGAGGTAAATGAAGATACCATTTACCAGATACCCACAGAAATCCACAGAAACCCCCTCGGCTGATGAACTCCTCACCAGGTGGGTGGTTAAAGCTTTCATTAAGACACCCAAAAAGCCCCAACAACCTACAGCTCCTACAGACTGGCCTTCAGGTGGTTGCTGTTAGCTACTCACACCAGATACAGAGGGCACTTAGAAGCTGGAAGGTTTGGATTAGGAATCCTAAAGAGGAGGGGCTGGTTTTGGGTATTGATCTTTGCTGGTATGTTCAGTAGCAGTCCTGGGATTTGGGCTGGAGGTAGGCTTGTTTTGTTAAGCTTTCAGCTGGGGGTTGAGTTGTGCCTGCAGGGAATCTTTCTCTGCCTTGGAAGATGAAGGTGGGCTCTGGTTTCCCTGGAGGATATAAGAGCTGGGCTGGAGGCCAACGAGGCTTGTGTGTGTTTTGGAGGATGGAGAATTGCAGAGCCTGTGCAAGGCATAGGGGTTGGAAAGCTCTGTAAATCTGATGCAAGTTCAGTGTGGGCTGCTCCATGATATGGGAGAACAGACCTGTCCAAGTTATTTAGAGGTGGGGCTAAAGGAGCAGGAGAGCCCAGGGTGGGCAGTTTGCAGTGTGAGGCTGGAGGAAGGCACACCTGCAGATGCCCTTGGGGAATGTGTGCCAGAGATCTCTCACAAAGACTAGTCAGTGCTTTTAGGAGTTGTTGTTGTGCTGGTGCAGAGACTCCCTGGACAAATTAGTTATTACTCTCAGAAGTACCATCTTGCTGCTTCAGATGTGTCGCTTTTAGGCTGATTTGTGGCTGGGTCTGGCCCTTCCAACGGCAACTGAACATTAACAGCTGAAGGCTTAACAGTAATATGCTTAGTGTAATAAGATCAATTATATTAAATGCCTGATTAAGAGCCCCAGGGACTGGAATCCTTGCTCTGCAGGGGCACCAGTGAGTGCCCTGGCACCAGTGGGTGAGGCTTCCCCTCCTCCAGAATCTGTGTGTTCTACACCTCACTCTCATGTCCAGCCTGCTTTTAGATGTAAACAGACATTTTTCTCCTCTTCCTACCACTCTTCACTCCTGATGCAAGTTGCATCAGGGACCCCTCTGATGTGGGTTTCTGCCCTTTGAGCTGGATGGCCATCACTGAGTTGCTTCATCCTGACTGGGAAAGAGGATGTATGTAAGGGCACTTCTAATGTGGAGCTTGAGGGTACAGCCCTTGGCACCTGAGCAGCTGTGCTCACATGGGGAGCAGTGCTGCAAAGCACATGTGCATGGCAAAATTAGTTTTACATGTAATGGTGCTGCCTGTACAGTGCTTCAGAAAGGGGGAACTGGCTCAGAGCAAGTTGGGGAGGAATATACTTCTATCTGATCAGCCCTCACATTCCCAGACAAAACATGGATTTCAGATGGATGTTATAGTCTACCAAATGTCTTCAACTCTCTACTCAATATACTAGAGATGCACACCAGAAATTTAGAAGAGAATTGAATCTGAATATTAAACCAGCAATTCCCCAGAGGGAAATTTTCTCAACTTGTCTGATTCTCCAAGGAGATGGTATTCCCAAAGAACTAATTTTCTAACTAATGATCAGATGAAATAAGACTCTGTCAGAAGTTTAGAAGACCTAACTTGGCACCAGTTGAACACATATGGAATTTGTCATCAGTAATAACGAAAAAGATAGTTTGAAACTTTCTTGAATGTGCATTTTTTTTCACTGAAAGTGCACTTGGAACTAAAACTACTGCTCTTTTCAATCTGTGAGATGACTAGATGATTATGTCTTCTGAAACCTGTATCAAAGGGGATGTTCTACCTTTCTATAACGTTTTCCTTTTATTTGAAGTCCTTTTACACAAACTGATGGAAATTGTCATGACGTGAGAGGCAGAAAAGTTGCCAAATGTCTTGGAAACATAGGCAGCTACTTCTGGGAAAGTGGATCGCTAAGGGCTAACAGGAAGGCAACTGCTTGATTCCAAATTTAGATTCAATGTCCCAAATAACATAAATCTGCTGAATTCCAACTCTGTCTATCCAGGCCTCTTAAAAATCTTGCACTTGGGATGCTGTCTCAGGACTTTTGAAGGTAAATTCTATCCCCATTTGGCACTAGCAGAATGGCTGAGCAGATCAGGGATTATTTATTCTTTATTATTCACATACGTTGTAAAATATAGTAATTTTTAAATGTGTTCTGCCCTGGGCAATGGAGGAACATGCAGAGCACAGCAGGTTTGACCTGGGTTAGGTGAAGGAAAGAAAGGACCAGGGGAGGAAGAGTGCAGCTGAGGAGAGGTTGGTGCTGATCCTCCCATGGATGGCCTTGTCTGAGTGGGGAGGAGATTCTTTGCTTTCCCCCTCACTCAGCAAGAGCAGTGCTGGCCCAGCAGTGGGGACCATCGTGTGATTGAAACAAGCCATTGCTAGGTGGGTGTTTGTTGGGTGATGGGAGGATCTGGGTGGATGTGTGAGTAAAGGATAGGAATAAAATTGGAAGAGTGGGGAAGAGAAAGATCTGACTAATGGGTCTGTGTCTGAGAGGCGTATGAAATGTCCTGTAGAGTCCAACAGTATATCCTCACCAAAGGTGAGTGATCAGCTGCATCCCACTGCCCAGCCAAAGGGCATTGTGCACTTCAGTCCAGTGTCTTCCACAGCATCTGCTCCCAGTTTTCAGGGGAAACCCGAGTGCTGTTTGCCTCCATGAGTCTTCTCTCAGCAGGACTGGCTATTGTCCACTGACCCAGGCTTGGAGGAAAAGCACCTCATGTACACTGACCTCCTTTTCTCCCCCTTTTCCATGCATCAAGACCTCATTTGCATGGCCTTCATACCTGAGCCATGGCTGCAAGGACTACACAAGGAGAAATCAAACCCAAAAAGCAGCTACGGACACCATGTGCCTGCCCCTCATTGAGTGTTGGTGAAACTCCTTCATGGAGGGCTGCCAGCTAAATGGGAGGGTGTGAGCCTTCCTGGTTGAGGTGGATCAAGAGAGGGAGAAGACTTTTGCTCTGTATGCAAAGGGTCCCTGCCTTCATGCCCTGCTGGGGTGCAGCAATCTGACCTGTATCCTGACCAGGTGACACTCTCAGGAGACATGAGGATCCACATGCTCCCACCCACAAACCTTCCCTTGCCCAGTGGCTGGTGGTGCCCAGAATCACCCCAGGAAGAGTGTGGAGGATGCCTTCATGGGAATGGGGTTGTGAGTGTCCAAGAGTGACACCAGTCCTGGGAGGCTCCCTGCAGCATCTGAGCCTGGATGAGTTTACCCTAAGCAAATGCTGCAGCTGGATGACTCGGTGGTGCAGTCATGTAGTGGCAGCTATCCAACCCTGCAAACCACAGAGCAACAGAAACTTTAAACAGAAGTTGCTGAATAGCACTTGAGGAGGGGCTGCAAAAGGCCCAAAGTACTCTGGTTGGGCCATCTTTCCGAGGACAACTGGAACAATACCCTGCCCCTATGTGGCCTCGAGCTCAGGTGTGACTGCTGACATCTTGGGGTATGTGAATCCTCCCACAGAGCAGAGGTGGAGATTGTCTGTGCTGACTTGTAAAGCAAAACCAGCCATGTTTCTTTTACCTTTAACTATTTTTAGGTGGAAGAGTGGCTTGAAAGCTCAATTCTTCTCTCATTTGTGTTGGTTCTCCATCAAGCCCTGTCGAGAGTCTGGCTTGTTCCTTAATGTGATGAGTAGGCCAGGTCTTGCACTTGATCCTCCCTTACTGGATTTAGAGTCAGGCTGCCAAGGAACCTTGGGAAGCTAGGCAGCTTTCATAGAAGTTAGTGATGCCTCTTGGCTTTTTGTGTCTTCCCGGGAAGCTTCTGTGCCTCTGTCCTGTGGGAGCTGGTACGGATTCACGCTGAATTAACTGCTGGGAAAAGAGCGGCTCCAGCCTCGCCCAAGCTTTGCGGGTGCCTGTGTCTCAGGACTGAACCGTGGCTTAAGGGCTTGGCCCCAGCCTTGGGACACAGGTGGCCTGTTTGCCTTCCTTTGGAAGGAATGAGCTGCTGTCCTGATAGTTCACAGGTCCTGCAAAATGCTTTGAAATCTTGTTCTAAAGGGGATAATTGATCCCTCTCTCCTCAGCGGCTGCGGGCGTGGGAGCGATGCAGCGACCTGCCTGAGAGGCTGGAGCAGCTCGGAGCCATCGCTTTGTTGCCATCGCTTTGAACCCACCACCCCGGCTGAATAGTTGGGAGTGTTTCCCTCTCAAAAAGCACCTGCATTTTAGAGTTCGGCAACTGCCAACTTAAAATCCTCCCTCTCTCCCGAGGGACATCTCTTGTTGTTTTTCATTCAAAGTGCAGCAGCCTGTGATAACCCACGCTCCAGCCCCGAGTGCGGAGGGGAAACCAGTTTGTGCGAGGTCCCGGCCTCGTCCTGTGGGATGGCTGGGAGCTGCACCACGGCTCCGTAAAGTCCGCTTTGCTTTTCACGGGAGTGAGCACTTGGCTCTGGTATTTCCTACTTCAGGGCCCGCGGCTCCCCGCGCCGAGAGCTGCGCTCCCCCGCGGCTCCGGGCTGCGGGCGCTGCTCCCGCGGTCTTCGGAGAGCGGCTCCGCATGCGCGGGAGGAGCCTGGTGCGTGCTGCTCTGCTGAGTTTGGAGTTTTTTTTTTTTTTTTTTTTTTTTTTTTTTTATTTTCCCCTTTTTNTTTTTTTTTTTCCTTAATTTCCCCAGTCATTGTGGCCGCTGCCGAAGGCTTTTTGTGAATGCAGCTCCACTAGAGGGCAATGTGATCTGGCGTGGGAAGGAGCGAGCCGGCCAGGGAACGGCACGGCTGCACCTCTGCATGGGATGGTGCCGGGCACTGGCCCGGCCCGGGGCTGAGCCAAGGGATCAGCTCACCCTGAGTGGGACCCCACTGCTGGGGAGAGAGCATCTCCTGTTCGCTTCCAACCCAGTGCAGAGACAGGACGAGACTTACCAGTCACTGAATGTCACCGAAAAAGGAGGGTAAAGGCCCAAGGCTTTACCTGAGCACTGCTGGGATGGCAAAGCAAAGGCGTGGGTGGGGGATGCATGACACGCACAAGCATGTTCCTGCTGCGAGCAGAGGAGCCTGCCCTGGACTCATCTCCTTCCAGGAGATGTCAAGGATGATTGCTCTGTGCTTTGAGCACAATCCAGTATGGTGGGAGGTGAGGCTGTCTGTCACAAATTGTCTGTTCTCTTGTCCTCCCCTGAGTGGGGTGGAGGTGGGTGAAGGGAGCACTTTGTTTTCATAGGGTCTGGGAGATTGTATTTTACTCAATATATTGAAGATAATAAGGGATCAGTTTCCTTTCCTGGTCTGGGTAAGGTTTGTTATCACATCACTCTGTTTTGCGACAGTGCATGATACAGTCTGACTTCTCCTGGGAGTCCAGAAAGCTGTGAAAACTGAATTTCTTTCTTTTTTCTTTTTTTCTTTTTTTTT
Source organism: Erpornis zantholeuca (assembly GCA_013400515.1). Taxonomy (NCBI): domain Eukaryota; kingdom Metazoa; phylum Chordata; class Aves; order Passeriformes; family Timaliidae; genus Erpornis; species Erpornis zantholeuca. The sequence continues at coordinate 884,503 of VZTN01030245.1, read as the reverse complement.
CTTTTTTTTTTCTTTTTTTTTTCTTTTTTTTTTTTTTTGTGGGGGTTTTCTTTGTTTCTTTCCCCAC
>VZTN01030245.1:854734-884426 GCA_013400515.1 Erpornis zantholeuca | reverse complement strand
TTTTTTTTTTCTTTTTTTTTTTTTAGTGTGGAGGTTATCTGTGCTTCTTTACACACAATCGGGCACAACAAAATGAGCAGGAGTGGGCCCAGAGGGGAATGGAGGCAGGGGAATGCTCCAGACCAGTGACCAGACTAAGTGTGGGGTAGAGAGCTGGGTGGGGGTAGGTAGGAGGGGAGGGTAGCTGGGTTCCTTCACTGAAGAAAAGCTCCAGGCTTTGCCAATAGTGAGGCCAGCATTGGCAAGTGGCTGTGGCAGCTGGCCAGCAGTTGTGGGGAATAGCTATGAAATGCCCACGCCTTTGGATATGGATTGTTTTCTGCAAGCTGACTGCTCCCATGGCCCTTCCTCTGCAGAGGGTCGTTTTCTTCCAGGCCAAATGCTGTCCCAACTGTTACAGTGGCTGAGCAATATATTCCTTGTTTTTAGGGAAAAAGAGAGGAAGAAGATGACCTGAGGGAGTCTAGACTTACTCCAAATGTGGATTTGGGGTTTAAGGCCAACTCTCCTCCTAAGGTTCAGGGGGATGTGCTTTAGCAATAAACTAATGCTCCAACAGTGACTCTTGGTGTTCTTGCTGCTCTGTCCACCCTGCTTTAGGCTGCCCATGCTGGGCTGGTCGTTGTCCCCAGGCAAGGCTGTGGAGCTATGAAGAGCCATGCTGGAGGGACTCTGGGACCCTGCCACAGAGTAGGGCCAGCTCTTGGTGGCCAAAAAGCTCTTGAGCCTAGGGTGGCCCTGGCTCTGCCCTAAGCTGGTTTCTGGAGTAGACACAGCCAGAACTGAAGGCTCCCTGTGGGGGAGGCAACACCACAGCAGCCGCCTGCTCTGCTGGAAATTACTCCTGTTAAATTTAACGTGGAACCTGCTGCAAGGTGGCATATCAATAAAAAATGTGAGTTGCTGACTTTGACACTCCCTTGCATGAAAACTGACCTTGGGAGATGATAAAATGCAGCTGTACTGAGGAGTGACCTAATGAAGTCTGACTTCAGTTATTCTAGGCTTTCTTCAACTTTTGGTAGGTGTTTTCACTGCATTAACACTGTAGTGGCTCTCCTCTCCTCCTGCCCAACACCTTGGGCATGGGCATGTGGGACTTGCTGACCCTTTCCAGAAGGCTGTCAAGAAAGCAAAATTAATTCCAGCTCCCTACACTGTGTCATTTTGTTTTTCTTCTGTGGTTTATTTTTCTTTAATTTCATCTGCTCCAAATTTGGTTACGCAGAAATTTCCACTTCAACCCAATCTGTGAGCTTTTGACAGACAGGCTTATTTAAGACCTACAGCTGGAAGAAGTAATTAAGGTTCCACTGAAAATGCAACTTCTTGACCTAAGGCGAAAGTACTAAATTTCAGCTTAGTTTTACTTTATAATCTCAGGTTCAGCTTCATGGCTGTGTAACATTTTATTGCTGATGGTGGGAAACAGGGTTCTTGTATCCTCCTTTTGTTTTTGTAGTGGAAGCTCACAAAGGTATAAAAAGCACTATAAAAGTCATTTCCCTCCATTCACAAACCAAAGCCTATGACAGGGAGCAGATTTTTTTGTTTGTTGGTTTGGTTTTTTGTTTGTTTGGTTTTTTTAATTTAGGGTGCTGCAAACAAACACTTTTAAATGTTCACTTCCATTGTAGGACTGGTGGTGTGGGGGCCAGAATTTGTCCTTGTTTCATCAGGACAGGATGAGTAATCTCATGGATCTTCTATTGCTGAGCTGAGCTTTGGAGCTTCCAGCCCTTAAACCCTTCTGGGTGATACCTGCCCTCAGGTTAGCTCTGGCCCTTGGAACTCTAAAAGTGCTACCAGCCCCTCACCCAACACTGGGAGTAGGGATGGGAAGGGAAGCTGTTCCTTGCCTGCATCTCCCTGAGAACAATTTCCATGCCAGAGATGGGGGGATGTTTTGGCCTGGCTCGGGGAGAGGGTGTGTAAAACTCACACTACAGCTGCCTGGAAATATGGCCAAATGGGAATACACCCAAATCTCTTAAAAAATCAATAAAGCAAGAAAGTAGTGTGGAATCTTTACAAAATCAGATACTCACATTTTTGTCACAGAAAAGCATTACACACTGGTTTTTTTTATTAATTTGCAGGCATTCTTGAACAGCCTTCTCCTGTCATCCCTCCTTCTTCCTCCTCAACCTTTCCAAAGGTTTTCCTGGAAAGAGTGGACGAGGAAATAGCTGGTGCTCAATGGAAAACTAAAAGCCAACTCTTTTAGAATGAATTACAGGAACAAATCTTGCTCTGTTTTTCTGGGAAAACTTTACTTAGTTAACTCTCTTGGATGAATCACTACTGTTAGCAGGAAAGCACTGCTGGTCTCATCTCTACTGCATCCTCTTGTACCCATACCTCATCTCCAGAATATGTACTGTTAATCCTGTCTGGAGCCTATTGCTGCCTTAGAATGCTCCATTTTTGGCTGGGCAGGGTTGCTGCTACTATTTATTAACAAGCACAGTTAAAATATGTTGCTGCTTTTTGCTTTGTGCCGTGATGCAGAGTTGTCTGACTTCAGCATCAGGAGCTGGATGAGAGGAGAGCCACGAGCTTGGTCTGCCAGTGCAGTGAATAGCTGCTCCTGGAGCCTGGATCACTGCTGTCACAAGCCCCTTGCTACAGAGCAGTGGTACAGCAGGAGCTCCTGCTGCACATCCACATGGGCTTAAAACATTCTGACAAGTAAACTATATGGGTTGGCTTGATGCAAGATCAGATAGAGTTTGTCAGGGCTGCTCCAGCCTCATGGTTCAGTGGAGATTACCCATCTTCCCACAGCTGGCGTGGCCCTGGCATGTAGCTCCCACCCAGCTGCAGTGCTCAGGATAATCCAGGCCTCCTGTGCTTGTACCTGACCAGGGCCAGTTTTGGACTGTGGGGGACCTGCTGGTGTTCACACCTGGTGAGGGTGATGCCATGGCTGGAGTGGGCAAGGCCTGTTCCACCCTGCAGCCAGGAAATACTGCAAACGAACTATAATTTAGGTGGGCAGGGGACTGCCAAAGTACTTGGCTAACCCAGCCCAGGCAAAGCTTTGCTGAGGCATGGACCAATGACCCTGACCTGGGGAGGGGCTGGTGTGGCCCTCAGCCTTCACAAACCCAGAGGCAGCTGAAGGGGTGCGGCACAAGCCTGGAGGAGCTATCCCAGCCACAGTCAGAAGTTCAGTATTTGTGGAAGAGGAGATGGATTGTGTTTGCTCAGGGGTCCCAGGGGAAGCTGTGTCCGGGGGAATAGAGTGGGAGGCAAAAGGAAAAACAGAGATCGATTTAAAGGAGTCCTTCATTTGCTGCCTGTGCTGTGAGGTCAGCAAGGAGGTTGTTTGGGAGCTTATGGCACTGCTGCTGCACTGTGGCATTTGCTAACACGGCTTCTAAATCCAAGGGGAAGAGAGAGAGAAAGAAAATTCAAAATAAATTGAAATTTTTTTTTAATTTAAAATAAAATCCGTTTGATGCAAAAAATAGGAATAACTTTATCCCAGTCAAAATAGTTTTTTATATGCTTTTGTGTGCAGACTGCCTCATTTTCATCCCTTTTGCAATAAGAAGCACCCGACTTCTCACCGGGGCTGGCTTTGGCAATATCCCTCAGTGACGCATTTGCAGTTGGCAGGGGAAGGAGGGAGAAGGTTCATGTGGGGTCAGACACATCCCAAGCGGGTGTTCCTCCAAGCGGGAAGAGCTGCAGTGCAGAGATGCAGCTGCAGTGGCTCATTGTCCTTGGAAAGGCCCTGCAGGGCTGGGGAGGGACAATAGTGTTCCTGTGCCAGCTCTCATGTGTGTTCAGCAGAGCCCTTCTCTGGTTTTTGGTCCCACTGGCTCCCTGTGGGCTTTTCATTGTCATGAGCTGGGGCAAATCTTTCTGCCAGGGCTATTCTCAGCAAAACTGGGCTTTGGGTGATGCTTGGGTAGAGTTGGCCATGCATTTCAACACCCAGTTCCTCAGTTACCTTCTGTAAGAGTGGTACCTGCTCTCCCCTATAGCCTTTAGGGTAGACTGGAAAGAGGCAAAGTCTGTGTCTCACAAGCAGTGCTGGCCAAAACCCAGTGCTTGTGTTCCCTTCCTGTGTCCTCAGGTGGATCATGTGTATGAGCCACTGCTACTGCCAGATAAGTGATGTCTCAATGTTTTCAACGTTTACAAATCTACTTTTCTTGTTCCAAATGATTTCCAAACATGAGCTAATTGTCTAGATGACTCTCCTTGCCCCAGAGAATTCATCTTCCCATGTTCAGCACAGGGTTTAGTCCAGTAATAGGGCTTTGGTTGCTCTGACAAACAGTGATGATCAGGAGGAAGAATGACAGTGACATTGAAACAAATATACTGAGCTGGACTGGTTTTCTTTGCAAGCATTTGTTTTCTGACAGCTGCAGAAATCTTTGCCTGGGGATCCCGTGCTGGGAAAAATACCCCTGGGAAAAGAAGTTCAAAGGCATTTTTGGGAGAGGGAGCTTTCTTTCGGTCCCATTTTGACAAAAGCACACATAAGTGTAGTAGTATAGACCAAAACCCCTCTGACCTCTCCCAACGATGGGCTGGGCTCCTCAGGAGCCACAAGTCCTCCTCTCTCTGCTTTTTGACTAGAGACACCCCGGATACCCAGGGTTTGGCATCTCAATCATACAATTTGTCAGTGACCTGTGCTATTTGGAGACTTGGGAATGTGCCACCAGGATGCAGAGCAAGGCTCTGCTTGTAAGTCACGCTGCTGCTGTAACACATGTCCTCGAGGGCAAGTCTCATGAACGGCAGCTCTGAGACGAAATGCTCGTGCGTGGCTCTGTTCCCCCTCACCGGGAGAGATGCAGAGCCCTTCCTGGCAGCCGGCGTTGGTTGTGATTTGGGACTGCAGTGGAGGAGTTTTCATGCGGAGCTGGGGACGCCGGGGGAGGAAGGCGCCCATCCTGGCTGCGCTCGCAGAGCCAGCGTTGGCGGCCTGACCTGCGGGTAATGATCTGACCTCCTTCTCTTAATTAAGAGAGTGAGCCCTGGTTGGGGTGATCATCATCACAGTGCCTCCTCACTGGTGCTGAGCTGTGCAGGGTGGCAGTGAGGGGATGCAGACTGGGCAGCTTTCTGAGCAAGGGTTATTTTAATGGGGGTTGTCAGAGCCTGCCCAGACCTCTGGAAGCACTGAGTGGCCTCTTTATCCCAGGAGGGCATTAAAGGCAGCCCTAGAAGGGAAAAATGCCAGGACAGGGGGGCTAGGAATTCATGAAAAAGGAGTGGGGGGGAAGGGAGTCAGAGAAGATGTTTACAGAGGACCTAATTAGCACGAGTGAAAAAATGGTAATAGCGTGACTAGAGATTGGGAAGGAAGGGGAGAGCTGTGTATATGTTGAGACCAGGTGGTGGAGAGAAACCAGATGAAAGGGAAGAAACCAGAAACAGGAGAGGAGTAGGGATGGGGAAACAGGAGGTGGGAGGCAGAGAAGGAAGGCAGGATGATTAGTTATTTTGAGGGACGTTTTCAGCAGAAGAAATTTAAGGTTAGGGGAAATGGCATCTGTGGAAAGTAGAGAGGTGAGTTGAACTGAGGGAAGAAAACCTGTGCTTTAATATTTCTCCTCTCCAGGAAGAGGATAAAATGGTTTCAGGATAGCTGTGTGCTTGGTTACACTGAGAGGAAAACCTGGATAGCCAGAGCAAGAAAAAGACCAAGGTCCATAATGAACAACAAAAGCACAAAGGGACAGAAGGAAGCTGTCAAGCAGTTGATTGCAGAGAGAATGCAATTGGATTTTCTTTTCCCCACTAAGCAGGGTAAAAGTGGGCTCAGCTCTCCTTCACTCTCTGAGTAACCCTGAGGTGGCTGCTTTGCTGTTTCTCTGTTGATTACGCTGCTGTTGCGTTACATCCATGCTGTGCACATGTGAGCAGAGCTTGTCTGTGAAGCTGTTTCCCATTTCCAGGCCTCTCCTGGGGGTTTCTCCTCCAGGGCTGAGTATGGGCACTGGCTGTGCCTGGGTCTGCAGCCCCGACTCAGGGCTCTCCCTTGACAGCTGCTCCCCAAGGAAGGAAAACCTTAGCTGCAGCCTCTCTTGCTGAATCTCCCAGCTGTGTGCCAGGCAAGAACTCAGTTTTAACTACTGAGCAATAACCTTTTCACCTTCCCTTTGGAGCCACTGCTGTTGGACTGTAGAGTGCTCAGGATGCTGAGCCCCTGTGTGCATCTGCCATGCCCAGACCACACAGCCAGGAAAGAAACACATACCAGGGAAAAGCCTGAATCATGGAGACATGGCTGTGGTGGGACCATCTCTGCCCTTGGGCAGAGCTAAGACCAGGGTGCAGGTAGGTTTCTCCTGTTTGTTTCTTTCTTTCTGCAATATCCATCCTCTATAATTCTAGTAACATGGGTGTAATCATGTCTAGAAGTCTTGGATGCTCTTCTTCCCCAGTTTATACAGCAGTACTATAGGCAAAGGAACTTCTGATTCAAGAAACTGCCTGGGTAGTACAGGCTCTGCTCATGCCTGATGTCTGGGCACATGCAGAATGGCACTTGTTGGCCTGGAAACTCAATTTTAGGAATTTTTGTGTGTGTATGTGTTTTTTTGCAACTTTATGTTCTTTATGAGGATTTCCGACAGACCTGGTGAAAATTTTTAACAGCTTCCACATCACTTAAAACATCCCCCTGCCTCTCTTCCCCTTACTATAATGGGGAACTATAATTGTAAAATAGAATGAGAACTACCCTTGTAGTCTATCAGAGGTGCTCACTGAAAGGGTCCTGTGAAGTATAAATAGTTTTGCATTTTAATGCACTTCTGGATAGATTTTGGTTCTGTGCAAGTTTGCACCCAGCAGAGAGGAGGAAGACGTCTGTTAATCAGAAATCATTATCAAAATAATGACACCACAATACAGGCCCAAATTCTGCTCCTTGTCACCACCCAAGTAATCATGTGGAACCAAATGCATCCAGAAGTGCCATTCCTGCAGGAATCTCTAAATTATCTGTGGTGGTGGTGTAAGTCAGGAGTGATTCCAAAAAGCCAAAGCATCACCTTTCTGCTTGTGTCCTGCATGGGGAAGGCACAGTATGCACTGTGAGGTCAGGGATGTGAGCATGGTGTGGTCCTACATACATCAGCCCCCTGGGCAGGACTCCACAGCCAAGGGGGATCACTCCTGGCCAGTGTCATGTCCCCCACAATTTGGGGGGATCCCCCCACCTTTGCAGCTGTCCTACAGCACAGGGGAGCTGGTTTGCTGCCCGTGCTGCTTGTCCTTGATGCAAAATGAACCACTGTGCAAACATGGCTTTGCCTTTGATGGGGGAAAGGAAAATCCAGGACTGGGCAAAACCGAAAGCAAGGTGATCCCAGGCGAGTGGAGTGAATTGTGTCTGAGGACATGAGTGATGGTAGTGGCCATGGGTGTTATGAGAAAATCCTCCTTCAATAGGCATCTCTGCCGTAATATAATTGCACTTGAGGCAAAAGGCACATCTGATTTGGCAACAGATAAAGGCTTAGTGAAAGTCTTGTTTATTTTTCTTAGCTTTACAGCTCATAACTGGAGTGGCTGGGTTTCCTGCACAAAAAAACGCAAAAATTTAATACATTGAAACAGCTGAAAGGTAAAGCAAAGTAAAGCTGAACAGTTCCCTGTTTTTCTAAAAATTTCAGACTTTCGAACTTTAAACTTTTCTTCTGTTTTTACTCCATTTTTATTAATTTTAATTAAAAACCTGAAAACCATGGTTCAGTACCAAACCATTTCACATCAAACTGAAGTGTCAGTAGCAATACTAATGATATAAACAGCCATTTTCATAATACAAAGAAAGGGACATGCTGAGGCTGGAGATCTTGTTTGGAATGGGAGACTCAGTGGGTGCCCTGGTGACAGCAGCAAGAACACAAGTGCATGCAGTGGTCTGTCCCTTTCTCTGACAGAGTCAGATCGTACAGTCAAATTGTACAGTCAAATTGTACAGTCACCAACCTTGCAGACAGAGAGGCCCTTCTGGGATGGAATAAGGAAACTACAGTCCCTCCTTTTCAGCCTGTAACAGCAGTTCAAACCCTGGATCACACTTCTCTCCTTCCAGTTACAGAAGGCCAAAGTGGTTTTGCTTGGTGAAAAGAAAAACAAACCCAAAGCCTCAGAAGAAAATATCAAACTCCCTCCCCCTGCTGAATTAGGTATTTTTTTATAGGATGACATTTTGAGGGAAGCAAACATCATGAGAGCCAGTGAGCACTGAGAGATCTGTATGTGATATGTGATAAACTGAAACCATAGCAGGTTGGGGTGGTTTAACTGTTTTAGCAGGCACATGCAGAGGGTGGGAGGATGTGGGGATGTACTGACAGTCCTGCTGCCTGTATGGACTGAGTTGTGAGCAGAGTGAGGACCAGGGGGCCCTGACCTCTGCTCCCCATGGGAGTGAGCAGGGAGCAGGACCAGTGCTTGCCTTGCCCTGGGCTCTGCCCACTGGCTTCACCTTTGATGGTTTTGTTTCCTGTGCTGTGGTGGACAGGTTCACAGGCAGTGATTCCTGTCAGGCATCAGCTGTGGGCCACAAAGTGAGTCAGACCAATAGTCTTACTGCTGTGACGTCCTTTCTGTTAGCACAGTGTCTTGGTGGCCAGATCTGGGTGCCATGTCAGTTGCCCTTGGCTGGAGACTGAGCCAGGCTCGGCCCCTCTTGGAAGTAACGAGGTTTTCTACAGCATCCTATTATTGGTGACTTCTTTGTATCAGACACAGGCAACAGACTTGTTGGTTTTCCTCTGCCAGAGGAGAAGCAGCTGTAGATATCTCCCCCATGCAAATCTGCACAGCCAGGTGAAGAGCACAGCCACCCATAGGTGTCAGGGCCCCTCATTGGTCTCCGAAGATCTCTCCAGTATTCTGGTAATGAATCCTTGTAATAAAACCACACTTGCTTCACTCTTCCCCTACATCTTCAGAATGAAAAGAATCTGTAGAGGTAAAACCTTTTATTTTTATTGTTACCTTGGCAAGCACACACAGGCAGTATGACAGGACAGAGGCTGCTCTAGGATGTTAAACTGCTCAACACGGTGAATCTTTCACCTTTTTGGTTAAAAGCATTCTTAAAAGTGAGGAAAACCTTAGCATTGCCTTGAAGCACAGAGCATTTACATTTCAGTTTGCCCCTGAAGCCAACTTAGACACCAGCTGCCCCCATAACAGAAATGTGCCTGGGCTGTCCATCTTTGGCACAGCTGAGAACCCTGGCAGGGCAGGTGTCAGGCCACCAGCTCCACCACTTCACTGCCCCTTCCTGCTACCAGAAGGTGCTGGCATGTCCTGATAATCCATAACTGTTTGATGTAATTGAGGAAAAATGATGTATTTATCTTCTGCTCGTGTAAACTCAGTTTGAAGAAAAGGCTCTGCTCTCATAGCTTGAGGAGAACCTGTCCAGAGAGGTTAATGGTAGAGAATGTTTATACAGGTGATGCCTTTGGTTTTAACTTTTATATTTTTCAAATCCTGTACTGCTCGTTTAACTCTGAAGTTTCCTGTAGCTTGTTAAATGCTGTTCTCTCACTCTAAGACAGACATAACAAAGCCTCTCTAACTTGCTCTCCAAGGACACCCAGACCAAGAACTGTAAACCATCATCCTGGGGAGAGTGGGGCAAGTTTGGGGAAATTCCATCATTGGCTGGGTTCTGGTTGGTGAATTTATGCTGATATAAAAGTATAAAGAACTCGTGACCTGTCATTGTCCATTTTGGGATCCACTGAGGCAGGACCCTCTGGAGCCCAAAGTGCACGTCTGAAAGCCTTTCAAAATAAATACCACCTTTACTCCTTTATTCCTATCTAGTCTCTGTTTCTAGGTAGCCATTTAAGGCATCACGGGAATGGAGCTTCCCAAGGAGGGAGCTGGGTGGAGGCAATGCTTCCTCTAGCTGTCACTTTTATTTCCTGTTTTTAAATGATGGGTCTCTGCCTTTTAAGAAGGATGTGTGTTGGGTGACAGCTTTGCCATTGTGGTGGTGCGAAGTGAATAAAGTGATGCCTCCAGTCCCACTCATGGAAGTTGGAAGCCTGACATGGATTGGGTGGTCTTGTCTTTGTAAAAAAGCCTCTGGCTGGAAGCCCCTCTAGTTTAACAATAGGAGGAGTGCACCAGCGATGAGGGAGACTTGTCCTACCTTCTGTGCTGCTCAGCGTGATATGTGCCCTGCCAGGGCCATAGGACAGGTGGTATGGCTACCCCATGGGCTCCTGAACCTTCTTCCCCTCTCACACCAACACAGAGATTGCACCCAGCCCTGTAGCAGCACCTAAACCTCTTAGGGGTCTCCAGCAGTGTCATGTTAACCTTCTAGCCAGGAACTTGGATGGAGAAAGACATGCTGGAGGTGGGGGCTGGAATGGTGTTGTTTTGCCTCCAGATGCCCAGCCAAATTTATGCATCAGCACAGCTTCTTTCCCCATCCTGAAAGCCTGAGAGAAATTGTTCCATTGCTCTTCTGCAGGAGTCACCTTGGAGGAGTGGGGACCTAAACAGTTTTGGGGCACAATTACCTGTGTAAAGACACCAGGAACAGCTTGGAAGATAGATGTGAGCTAGTAGACTTGACATGGGTATCAGATCCTTCCTGATACCCATGGTACCAGATTGTGGCTGAAGTACTGATGGACCAGGGTACCAGTGAGTATTACATTATAAAGGGAGTAGCAGATGGATGCTTAACATAAAGGATTGTCCAATGCTGCTGACCTGCACCAGGGGCAGCCCTTCAGAGGGCTGGCATGGGGTGCCAGGCAGCTCCCAATTTGTCTCAGGTGAAGCCATTATTCTAGTTTGACTCTATTATAAGACATGGGGTTTGCTGTGTTAGTGGGAATGGGATCAGAAAGGCCTATTTAGGAGACACAGCACAAAAACAAAAGTGATTTTGCAGTTTTTCACAATTTGACTAATATTTCTGGGAAGATAAAAGGGCTTCTAATAGTGATGCTTATTTAAAATTTCTTCTAGGTAGCTGCATCCTGCCATGTCCCTCTATCGGTTTCAGCTGTCCCCAGCTGTCCCTTGCTCTTGCCTTGTAAGCTATGTGAAACAAAACAGGAATAAGTACAGTGTGCTGCAGACCACCCTCGGGGTCCCTCCAAGAACAGAAGCCGGGAGTCAGTGGCTCCGGAGATGTGCCCTGTGCCAGCTCCCAGAGGGACAACCTGCTCCACACACCTGCAAAAACCTTGCCTGGCTGAGGGGACCAGGCTCCTGGTGCTTGCTAAAGCAGACAGGGTGGAGTGGGGCAGAGAAAGGCCAATCCTCAAGGTCTCTTTGTGGATTTCAAATGGATGGACTTGGAGTTCAAGGCAAGCAGTGCCCACTGAGCACCTTGCCCTCCCAGGGGAGCATAGGAATGGGAGTGACCTTCCTCAGCTTTCTCACGTGATGCCTCAGAAAGTCTGTTGATGCTGCTGGATCTCAGACAATCTGCTCAAAGTCTGGGTCTGTCTGACTGCAAAAAGTGTTACCCAGATTTTGTTCCCTTGGCTTTTCTTTCCTCTTTGGTTTCCCCTCTTACTTCTTTTTCATACTGGGTAAAGCAAGCATTTGAATAATGCAAAGATAGACTTTGCATTTGCAGCAAAGATAGACTTCAGGCAACTTAACATGTCCAAGGCTCTCCTGAAGGTGGAAGAGGCCAGCAGAAGGACTGTGCTGAACTGCACTGACTTAGAGGGCCTTTAATATCTGTGTTCACCAGCATTGGATCTGGCAGCTTGCAGGCAGGGAGAGCAATCACATGTCCTCCTGCCTGCTGCCACCGACTCACGCTCCCTGTGCTCATGCTGCCTCTGCTTTCTCCTCTCTGTACATGAATATGTGTACATATATATATTTATTGTAATGTGTGCAGAAGCAACATTGAGTATCCATGGTTTTTCTGGCACTTTGATCATTTGACCTCTCCCAGCTCTGCAAGGAGAGGAAGTTGACTGAGCGTTTATTACATTTGTAGATTACATATGCCCATTTAGAGCATATGTTTACAATGAATTTATAGACCCCTATAAAGGGGCTAACAGGCATTATATTTAATTAATGTGGCAGAAATTATATCATTGTAATAACTGCCCGGCCTTTAGAGGTAAAACTTAGTGCCAAGGATTCCCAGAAGAATCATCTCTGATAAGACCCAGAAATGACATAGGCCATATATTGTATGGTGAATTTGTTTGGATTGGTACCTTTAGGGTATTCAGCCTTGCCAAGTCTCTGCAGTGCTGACACAGTTTATTACACATTTTCATTTATTAAGAGATTATTTGACTGCAGTTTGTTGTTTTATTGTACAGCAGGTGATAATTTTACACTAAATTAACTGTAACATCTCTGTTAGGAACAGGCCGAAGAGGCTTCTTGCTATGATGCTAAATACTAAGTAATGGCTTTTATTCATCAAGGGAGTAATTTACTGCCATGTGCAGGGCTTGAATAAGACTTTCCACTAACCTGTTATTAGCCTGTGTGTGTTCAGGTTAGGGTTAATGGTCTTGTGCCAACACAGGCTCCCTCTTAAAAACAGATATCTGCTAAAATCTCACAGCTTGCTACTTTCAGGCTGGACTAAAAAATGGTTTGAGGCTCCTAAATCTACACACAGGCAGAGAAATGGCCACCGAGGTCTGGAGACAGGTGATGCTTGTTCTATCAATCCATGAGCTTGGATTTTAGCATCAGAAGAGGTTACAGATGGGCAGGCAAAGAAGTGAAAGCTCCTTGCACAGTTTGACTCTTCAGTAAAATAAAAAGATGTTGTTTCCACCCCTGTCTTAAATATTTGTTAGTTCAACCAAAGAAATAATTCAACCAGAAAATAAATTTCAAACCCTTTATGAAAACAAAGGAAAAAATAAGCAACTATAACCATCCCTCTTTTCCCACAGAAATTAATAACTTTTAAGGAAAAATATTTATTCAAAAGCCCTTTTTTCCATTTAAAATAGATTACAGATGAAAATAATTTGCCTATCTCTTAATGAAGTCCATTATACCAGACTAGTTTCATAGTCTGTCTCACACAGATACCATTGAGTTAAGCTTTGTGTTGGGAGATGGGAATTCCACACCAAATTGAATTGGAGACTGAAGCAAGAACAATTATGGCTGCAAATTATTAAAGCTTTGCTATATTGGAAATTCACAGCATGCTTATCCTGGTTACTTACTATTAAGAAGAACCATACTACAAAGCTAAAAAATAGAGGAAAAAGTCAGAACCATATTGCTTTGATCACAATTCCATGTTTAAAGAAACCAATCATTGGCAAAATAATCCCCTTCCCAACTGTGCCGTGGATTAGCTTTGGTTAATGCTAACATTGCCTTTATATGGAGCACATCAAGGGAAAAATTATCAAATAAAATCTAGGGCTGCCTAAGTAATTCAGAGTAAATAATGTGCTCGAGGGAAGCCCCTGACACAAACACACACACACACACACACTCGTTCTCACTTATGACTTTCCTGTGAGCCAGCTCTGCCTTTGAGTGCAGGGTGGGCCACAACTTCCCGAGCGGGCAGCTCTGACCCACACACATCTCTTCTGACTGGACAAGCACATCAAGTGTTATATTTCCAGCTGTGGAAAGGATGATCAGAGCTCCTAAATTAGCTGTCCAGTGTGAAGTTTTTTATGATTAGTTATTCCAAGTTGTCTTCTGGGGAATATTTTCTGGGCCTGCTTTAAAAATTTGCTGCTCAAAGATTGCTCTGCAGCAAGCTTGTTAGCTGGAGTGCTCAAGGAAAGCTCCTCCCAGAGCAATGCACATCCATATGCTGAGGATATGAAATAATATTCCTAACTACTTTTTTGCAGTATTCCCCAGATCTGCAAGCACTGAATTGGTATGCCTCTTTTATTTATTTGGGGGTGTTACTGTTTTTAGATGAGGGAATGTGAGACTATATAAATGGATGTTGTCTTGTTACCTTTTGAATGACATTTGATTTCCACCCCCCTCCCCAATTTCTTGGAGTTTCTGTTTTCTGAAAAGGGAAGGTACAGAAAATTTCAAGTTCATCCTTTATGTTGGATTTATTGTTTTTTTTAAGAGCAGGAACAATACTAGCCTATGAAACAAAACTCTTCCAGGCCCCAGGCTTGGCAATTAGGTGTTAGCGAGTGGGAGGCTCTGCCCATGCATCCCACCTTAGGTGTGAACATTTGAGGAAAAAACCTTCACACGTGAGAGTGGAGGAGGTGCATGGCACCCTATGGACACCACAGGCACAGCTGCATACAAAGGACATTTGAGAATGATTCCTTTGCTGAACAGCTACAAAAGCTGCTGCTCCTAAAGCCACCAGCACAAAAAAGATGAGCAAATCTGGGAATGAACTGAGATTCAAACAAATCTTTTGTGCATATTCAACATATTTTTTGTGCGTAGCTGAGATTTTAAATGCATTCAATACTTCAGAGGGAGTTGCAGTCACTGCATTTATAGGGATGTGCTCTCGCACCTGCCCCTGCCTCAGCAGTAGCCCAGTGATGTCCATCCCTGTGATTTTTAGCCAGCCTACAACAGCACAACGTGACCTTGTGAAGCCCTGAGAGATCCCTGAGTGAGGGCTTTTCTGCAAGGACCATGAAGATTACAAATCCTGTTGTGTTCAGGCAGGATTGCAAACACTGAGATGAGCTGGCATGAGTGACATGAACATCAACTAGATGGTGTCTATTTTCAACATCCAGCAAAATTATTAGAACCAGTATTGTTATCATCTGCAGGACTGAACCTCCCCTAAAAGGAGAAGGTGTGGGACATCCCATACAAAATGACGCTTGGAGGTTACACCACAGTATATGCTATTACCTTACATTTCTACCCATCTACCATCCCTGTAGCCTGTTCAAAGAACTGTAAGTAAAAGCTGAGCTGCTGATAACCACTTTACAAATGAAAACCTTGATTTTATTTGATGGTGTAAGACTTGAGAGGAAAATGGGGGAAAGAACAGAGAACAGAATAAATTTTATTAGTAGAGTAGATGTGGCAGAATAATTACAGTTTCTGGGAGAGTGTGGGGAACAGCATAAGAAAGCTGGAAAAGAAATAGCAGCTTAAAATTTGATTGTCTGTTTGGAGTGATAGTAAAGTCAAAAGTGCCATTTCCAGTCTAAAATCCCTATATCCAATACTAAAGAGCATTAGAGCCTAAATAAGGATTTGAATACAAATGTCTTCAACTCCGGCTCACCACAAAATTAAAGGATATGTTCCAGTAAATACAGTGTCTGCATGAAGAGACCCCCCCTAGATCTATGCCTTTGAAGCTTAAGTTTAATTTGGGATTAAAAAAAAAAAAAAAAAAGTTGCACAGGGCTGTGCAGGAGTCTGACACAGTATCCTAGAAGAGATCCTGTGCTGCTGATGGCTTGAGCAGAGCAGGACTGGGGGTCTTGCCACTTGCCTGCCCTGGAGAAGGAACACTGCCCATGGTGATGCTGCTGATGCAAGAGTGATTCAGCTGTGAACATGGAAAGAAATGCTGAATATGGGAGAGAAGCGGGGAATCCAGGGCAGGCAGGATGGCACACAGGCTGGCTGAGTCCTGCTGATGCTGGTTTTAAAGCCAAACACACATGGTTTGAATTAAGGCTGGCCTCCCTCTGTCCAAATGCATTGCAGATTATGGATGATGTGGGCTTTGCATGGGTAATTTTTTCTTTTTCATCTCAGTATAGGGCAGCCCAGGAGATACCATCATGTATGATGTGAACATTTTTTTTGTGCTCTGTGTTTGATTTAATCAAAAGAGCTTTCTTAGCAGCCTGGACACACTGGGTGATCACTTCTACTATTCTCAGCATTTTGCAACATGATTATTTTGTCTGTCCTCTTTTATGTGCACTCAGAAGGCTTGAGTGCACTCAGAAGCACCAGGCACAGCTCATTGATTTAGGGACATCTGAACTGGGATAAAATAAGACAGTGGGTAGCTTTTACCATTGTGTCTTTACCTCCTGGTATAGACAGGGCTGGCAGTAGGGTTGCCTTCAGCAGGTGTCCATGGGTGGCCCTGTCAGAAAAGATGCCTCAGTGCTGAAGTGCTGTGTCCCAGCAGCAGCAGCAGCAGAGTCCTGGGATGCAGGGCATGCTGTTAGTTGGACTGCTGGGAGCTGCAGCTGGCCCACAGCTCCAGTGGTGTCCCACTCTCGTGGTTTGTGGCCTCTGTGGTGCTGTCCCCGGGCAGGTGTCACAGACCCAGGAGCACCAGGAGGTTCTGCCTCAAGGTGACAGTAAGGATTTGCTGCCCAGCCTCACTGATGCTCTGCCAGCTGCCCAGCTGCTCTGCAAGCCATCCTGAGATGGGTTTGTTTTTATTTATTCCATTACATAAAATATTCGAATTTGAAAAAAAACCCCACACCAACACCAGGAAAACCCCAATACCCAAACGTATTTCCAGAGAAGGCTATTTCCCATTTTCTCCTTCTGGACAGGGTTGCTGTCACTTCATCCCATGGTGCAGTGCTTTCCATTTTGAGGTCTGTTCTTCCTGGGTCAGACTGGGATGGAGGAGCCTGTCCAAATTAGGGGCCTCCTAAGCCTGGTTCATGGACCACTTGCAAGCTCCCTCCAAAGTGAGTGTATGCAAATTCAGTGGTGGTATTCCTCTTCTTTCTGGAGCTTGTTGTGCAACTAAAGATTGGTTTCTGAGTCATCCTGCTGTGAGTCCCAAGTCCTGCAGGGAGACATGCCAGTATGAGCCATATTAGCACAAAGACCTGGTAAAGGGGCCGGTGACTTCATTTTAGCCAGTGGGAGAATTTGTGTGCCACAGCTCAGCTTGGGCTCTGAGGGTAAGGACACCTTTGGTGAGGGGCAGCTGAGAGCAGATGAGGGTTAATTTTTTCACCTGGAAGAGCTGCATTTTCCTGAAGAGAGGAGAGCCTCGAATCTCTCCTGTGAGCTCTGGAAAACATTTTGAAAATTTTTTTCTTCTTCAAGTAAAGAATTCATTAAGTTTTCTGTTCCTCTGAGTCCCCGTGCTTCCCATTCCCAGAGGCATAATATTGAGCCTAATCACCAACTAGAACAACTGAGGCCTTTATTTTGGTGTAAAGCTCCATGAAAAAAGAAAGTCCCCTGTGTATGCAGCTGTAATTCTTGCATAATTTTTAGAAATATGGAGAAAATCACAGCTGATTTCCAAATCTGCATCTTCCTTTTTCCTATAATGAGCGTGATGCATAATTTACACAGGCAAGAAAATGTAGGAAGCTGATTGTTTTTTTCTTTTTGTTTGTTTTCATTTTTCATTTAGTTACAGAAGGGCTGGAACTGCAGAAATCTGAGATAAGAGCCCTACCCCTTCCTTGGTGCGGTGAGCACGATAGGGAGGATGAAGAGGAACTCAGGGTACAATCACGAAGACTCTTCGGTCTTTCCAGCAGTTATCAAAAACAAATAGGTCTTGTCTGTTTCCTGTCTTGAAAAGGAGGAGCATGAGAGCCACGGAGTGAAACGCTCAGTGATGCTGGGGGCAGTCACAGCCTCAGCCACTGAGATACCTGCCCACACCCACGGCTCTGGCAATAAACTGCTGACTACATCGAATATTATAAAAATTCCTCCCTGGATGCCATAGACACGTCGACAGTTTTGCATATGTTGAAAACTCCCTGGCTAATGACATATTTCCTCTTTGGGCTGACTCATGAGCTGCTTCTTCTCGTTGCTATGAAAGTTGGATGCACTTCAACGCTGCCTGCTGCAAGTACATTTCACAAAAAGAGAGGAAAATCTCAGTATTATTTCTGGATTCACAGATTTGACCCTTTCACTTTCCCAGTCAGTGAGCTCTGCCACTGACATTTACTAAATAGCTTGTCAGTGGCAGAAGGAATGACAATAAAATTTGTGTGTATAATTTAAAGCAAACAATCCCTGCTCTTAATCCGGCCTTCAAGGCCTGAAGTAAACAACTGCATTTCAAGGGAACGCTACTGAGAAAAGGAAAGGTCTGTTGGGTGCTACTTGCTTTTAAACATTGAGACAAAGTGTTTAACAGCCTAGAAGCTCTAAGCCCCGCATTGTTATGGGGAGATAACAGCTCCATTAATTAGATGATCAAATATTACTTTATTGGTAAATTCTTGCATTGGCCTGGAATGGCTTGTGCCTGCTTATGAGATGTGTAACTCAATTATTTTGAGCCTTTATAATATTCCAGTCGATTATTTAATGTAATTGCCATAATTCTCTAATTTACATAATTTCTGCATCAATGTTGGGTGTTGATTATGGCCTGGTTCAGGGTATTCATCTGTGCTGATTTTCAGCAGTTTTGGGGAAAAAAAAAAAGGTCTTTTCATAATGTACAAGTTTGACACAATGTCAAACCTTGTCTTCTGTCCCTCACCAGGCGAGGTGAGACTTGTGGGTCTGTGTACTTGAGCTCATTTTTAGTTAGCACCATGCCCAGCACATGAGCAGAGGGAAATGTGAGAGAAAAGAGGCTGGATAAAGCCTTAAGGGCTGCTGACACAGCGACCAGGAGCCGACCTGGCTCCACTGCCACTGACTCCTGAGCAGGGGCAGTTTATATGGAGATGGACATCTTTCTCTGTGTCTGTTTGCCCTGGTGCACTGGTGGTTAAACCACCTGCGAGCTGCTGACGGCCAGAGGTTACAGCCTCAGGGCTTAAGGGAAACTAAAATCACTGCTGATTCACCTTGGAAAGTGGGCTGGAGGCAGAGTGCTCAGGGGTGCAACAAGAGCCAGAGTGGGGAGCTGGGGGGACACACAGTGACAGAATTGTGCCAGCAGAAGTCACCTGGCCCTCCAGCCAGTGCCAGGCTGCCTTGCAGGGATGTGGGCTGCACAGACAGGAATCGCTGGTGGATTTAAATCTGTCCTAGCATTTCAAAACCTCTCCGTGTAGCTCCCAATGCAGGGGCCCTATACATTTGTATATCATACAGCTCCTTTACAGTCTTCAGTACGTTAAACACATAATACTCATGTTTATCTCAAAGCAGGATAGACACCAACTAACACTGCTCGTTAATGAGGGCACAATCAACTTGCATAACCTTGAACCACTGAATGCACACAGCGATGTATGAATGGGAGGTTAACTGCAGATGACAGCTCATTTCTTTTTGCTCTTCTGCCCAGAACATCCTGCCAATACACACATTATAAATAACATGTTCTTGTGATGGTAATGGGGGGGCATTTCAGAAGCAAGAATTGCTAATTTTTTTTAGGCATGATTACATGACATTTGAGGGTTCAGCTCTAATACCATCTGTTACCTTGGCTGCTGGGATCAGCTGTTTCCGCTGCAGGATCTCCACTGCTGGTACCCTTGACCACAGCCCAATTCTGCGTTCTGAATTAGAAAGTTAAATGTGAAACAAATTAACATAAAAACCTACAGAAAAGGGCAAGTTGTATTTTTGATGTGCCTGAGACACCGGTGCCCATGTGAGTCACAGTTCACGACTCACAGAGTGGTGTCATTCGTAATTCGTGTAAGCACTCACTTGCTCACCCACACACACCCGTGTTACATCCTGCTTTTCCATGCAAAGCACTCAGCCAGCCATACAGCCCAGTTAGCAACACTCTATCTCTGCTCTCGCACGGATTATGCCACATCAGTGTTCTTTCTGTGGGGAATATATTTACTTGCTGTAAGGAGCCATCTAGTGAGGGTTTACTGCACATAAAATAAAAGTAACTGTTTCTTTACTGTTTCCAGGCAATACCGAAAGAAAACTTGCTAATTGTTCCCCCCTCTCCGCGTTCTCCTTGCCTCACTTAAGGTGCAGCTGAAGCAAACGGCTCGGGCAGGTGAGGCTGTGCAGCACCGAATGCTCATTCTCGGCCGTCCCCGTACAAAGGACAGGGCGCACATGTGCTCAGCCTGGCTCGGCTCTGCTCTCGGGGGACCCGCACGGAGCCAGCACAGTCCCGAAGGACCTGCCCTGTGCGCTGGCAAGAGCGAAAGCGAAGTGTGTGGGTGGAGAACACAGGGAAAGGCCACGCTAGGCAGAAATGAAAGGCCTTAAAGTTGGTCCCGTTCTGGTGTGTGGGGAACTGAAGGCAGAGGCAGCCGGTGAAAGTGCCCTTCGTCACGCAGGCAGCAATGGCATAGCTGGGAGCTTAATTTAATTGGCAGAAGGCTGAGCCAGAGCCTCCGTCAGCACACAGATAAAAGAGAGCAGCGTTTGAATGGTGGGGACTTCTTGCTGGTTTGCTTTTTAGGTTTGTTTTGTTCTTTAAAGAACGATGAGCTCGTGCAGATGGAAATGAGAGAGTAGAGTTGAGAGTGTCTGTGCACTGCAGAAATCTGAAGTTACTGCTCCTGGAGCATCAAAAGCACGGCTACAATGCAAATCCATATTGTTAAGAACTGTACAGTCTGCAAAGGGACCAAGCACACCAAGTTAAATATTAAGCCCTCAGCCAGGAAAATGACAGCTTTTCCACAGGTTAGAAGTAAGATTTTGTGTTATGCTACAAAACTATACCCAGTGAGTGCAGCTGGGTGCAGGGACAGGGTGGAGGGGCAGCATCGCCTGTTTCGGGTGTACTGAGCAGGCAGTGGGGTCTCCATCAAGGTGTGCCTGGGATGCTCCACAGCAGGCGATGTGCTGGAGTCTCCATTGTGGCATTCAGTGAGGGGCTCCTCTGGCCCCTGCAAGCCTCCTGGGGTGGGAGTCTGCAAGCAAGCAAGCAGCTGCACAGCAGTTTGAGCAGCCTTACGCTGTGCTGGCACTGGAGTAATCCTCCCCATCTCCTGCCTGCCTATTTGCAGCGCTGGCTCTTAGTCGACAGCTTTTGTGCTCCTCGATAGCTCAGCTCTGCGCTCTCCCACGTCGTCCTCAGCTCAATTCCCTTAGGCACAACTGGCCAGCCCTCAATGGGAGAGCACCGAGAGACAGCTCCGTGGCACACTGCAGGAAAGAGATGCTGAGACTGATACACAATAAACAGGACAATCATTTTTCACAGCTACGATGCATATCAGGATAGGGAAACTAATCCAACTTTTATAAACAAGCCTGTATTCTACAAAACCCAGACACTCTCTTATGCACAAGAAAATGCTCTGAATTATGAATGTCTGCCATTTTACAATAACTATTCCCTGCTTTTAATTTTTTTCCCTTGAAAATGCAATCAATTAATTTTTTTTTATTTTTTATTTTTTTTACAATGAGGAAAGTCCTCATTTTTAGTTGGTGGAAATTATTTGACTACATCAATGATTAATAGGTTTATTGTAATAGCTGCAATGGAAATTTAGAAAGCAAACAAGCCAAACAGAACTGAATGAATTTGTTATAATGATTTCATTAGGGATTTTTAAAAGTTTGCTTTATACTTGCAGTTTGTTGTCAGAAAGAATTGGCTGAATTCAGTCAAAATGGTTTGTTCTTTGTCTGTCCGTGGTCACCATAGCTACCATTTCACTCTGTTAACATATGTGGTATTATTTTGTTCCTTTCTCTTAAACTCTGTTCACAGATGCTGTCAAGATTTCCCTTTGTACACATCTGATCAGTTCATGCCAGGTTTGGCTCCGTGCCTTTCCAGGGGAGAGCCTCTCTGATGAGGACAAGGTGGTTAGGCACTCGGTGCAGCAATGGAGACAGGATTAGAAGCTGGGGTGGGCAGCTGGGGTGGTAGGATGGCTCATACTCCACTAAGGCATGGGATCTGTGAGAAATACCTTGGAAAGACGTTGTCAGAGGTGTATCTTTCTTCTAGAGAGGTGGGTATTCCCTAGATGTGCTGTGGCAGCTCCTTGGCTGCCATAAATCAGTATAAATGCATTCATTTTAGTGGAGGTGTCATGTCTGCTGGTAGTCAGGTCCTGTGATGTTGCTCATTACACAGGTTTTGGGTAAAGAGCCAAGAGATGAAGGGAGGCATGGCTACAACACTTTAAATAAATAAGTAATAAGATGGTACAGTCTCTATTCTTTTGCTTTTTCCAGTCTTAGAAAAGGTTCAGTTTGCCACTGAGGATGAAGGTGTATCTGCTCTGTGGATATGGAGGGGCTTGGAATATTTAGTGGAGATCAGATTATCTACAGTTCGCATTTTAACTGGCATTGAGTGAGGGAAAAAATCAGCTTTTTCTATTGCTTAATGTGAAGGTGATTGAGATGGCTTAATTTTCTTATCAGCTGTGAGGGAGGCAGGTAAATATATTGATGTATGTATGAAGTACAGTTCATAGTGAAGCTGTGAGAGAAAGCAGATAGTCTGGAAAATACACAATTTCCTTTCAACAAAGCACTCACAGTAGAGAGTAAAGTTAAGGTGAGTCTTTATATTTATATTTTTAAGAGCATAAAAGCATTTGTTTAAAGCTCTGTGGCTCTGATTTTTCAGAGCCACTGAGCACCTTGCTCTCTGGTTTCTTTTAACTGGAGATGTAGGTTTTCAGCATTTCTGGCAGTCAGGCCCCCTTTACTAATGCCTGCAGAGAGTAGCTGGAGAAAGTGTGAGAAACATTATTGTAATGAAGGGCTAATTCTGCCTCTCCTTCCTGCCTCTCAGTGCGGATGAAAGAGTGCCTGCAAGTCGTGTTATGTGCATGGGAAAAGGGAATTCTGATTACTGGCTCTGGCTCCCCAGGGGCAGGGATGCTCTCCTAGCACAACTCACAGTAAGCCACATCTGCATTTCCAGTATAAGGCCCATTTTTAAGGACTCCTAGTTTGGCTATAAAAAGTCACTTAGCATGCATGAATAGAAACCAAATTGACAAGATAGACCATAACTGCTCTGAAAGGGCCATTAGTTCCTGTCGTATGAAAAATCCACATTTTAAAAAAGCAAGTATTGTTCACATTTGCACAACAGGCTGTAACCATTCTTTCTAAGTCATTATAGACTGTATGGAAATAATAATTTTCAAAATCACTATTGATACCACAGGCACAGAAACAGCAGGAGGCAGGTGCCTGTGCTTGATATTAATCCAGAGCCTTCCAGTGCCACTGAGCAGGCTGGGATCAGTTTAAACCCTTGGTTTACACCGATGTAACTGAGAAGAGGAAGACCACAGAATAAAGATTTGGTCTGATGTCTGAGTTTGGTGCAAGGTTTCTGGTGTCATCAGGGGAATCCCAGAGGGGCAGTGGCTGTGAGAGGGTACCAATGAAAGACCATCCTGTGCTCAGTGCTGCTGGGCTGGGGAAATGAGTCTGTATTTGGTGCATTCTGTGTTTAATAAGGGGAAAGCTTGGGGAAAATAAGAATGTCGCTTTTTATTTTTTAATTGTGATTTTAAGAGGTACTAGGTCATGGCTTTTAAAAAAATTGTTTCTTTTCATTCACGATTAGTGCCTCATTTGACCCTAGATAGATCTTTCATTGATTTTTTAAAATTTCTTTTCTGGGTTTTCATGTGTTGCATGTTTTCTTTAGACAAGTAACAGTAAGGAACTAACCCGGATTTCTCCCTCCTCTGAGATCACTAGCATTTGAGATTTCCAGATTATATTTGTGCTGAATGAAGAGAAAGTGTACAATGAAAGGCTGGCACTAGAGTCCTGATGAGCTATGCTGCCTAAGGGGTGTGTTCACAGAAGCTGGGCCTGAGCCTTCTACCGGTTTTACAACAAAGGGAATTTCCAGGAATTTCAGCAGAGTGATCCCCACATAAGTCAGAAGGATGTGAATAAGATGATTTTCCCTGCTCTCACGTGCATGTAGGGACATATCGACCTGAACATTTTCACTCGGTTACAACAGTTTGCTTGGACCTATGACTATGGCTTTTGAAGGAAGTTTCAGATTAATTCTAACAGTTCCCTTTCCCGTTAGAATGCCAGTGCTCAGAGGCCCTGTAGGATAGCCCTGGTTGCATTTCCCTAAGATTCCCTATGACATGGGAAGAGATTGGGCTGAGAGGTGGAGTAAAGCAAGACAGCAAGACACATGGAGGACTCCCAGGGAGGCAGGAGACCACCTGGCTGAGTGGCTTTGCTGTGGTCAGAGCCCCAGGCGCCAGCGTGTCTCCATGGAAGGGTGCAGGGAGGGGGCTGCCCAACATGTTGCAAAGGTGGGACACCTCTGTCTGGGCAGCCTTTTCGGCTCTCACCGTGGACTGCAGTGACATTGGCCACTGGAAAGCTGCCACCATGGAGGGGCTGGCATAGAGGACTTTGCCTGCTGGATCCGGGTGATGCTTCTCATAGTTATCCTTGACATAGCAGCATGCTTCAAAGGTAATGCCACAGTACTGCACAAGCTCCTGGGGAAAACTTCTTCCCTCACTTGATTTAAAAAAAAAAAAAAAAAAAAGGTTGATCTAAACACTGAAATGCAAGGGATTGTATTCCTTGTAAAGCTCTTACAATGGATATCTACTGTTAAACCTCAATCCTTGTCCCACTAGGTCTTGTAACAAGGAGCTCTCTGAAGGGATTGTGTACATTTCCTGTTCAAAATCTCCTGTGGGAAGAATTATGTTATTCAACTCCCAGACACCCTAAAAATGATGGCAGCTGTCCCCCGCAATTCCATTTCCCTTCGCAGACTAGCACTGCTCACTGGCTGCCCTGGAGACAAGTGAAATGGAAGTTTATAAAAAAGAGAGTCGTATATTCCCAGGTTAAGTGCTATGCTAACTGCAATCATCCCTACGATTAAATGGCTCCCTAAAAGGAAGTATTTTTTCCCCATATGTTTTTTTAAGGAGTGATGAATCTCTTCACTCAGTGTGCTTCCCATCAGATATGGAGATTAACTTAAGCATAGAACTGAGTGAAGCAAATTCATCAGCTGTCTGAGGCTTTCTACTCTGATTTTGCTGCATGCCTCTTCCTCATCCTCAGGCAGGGAAGGGTGCCTGTCCCTCCTCACTCAAGATTTGTTTTTTGGAAGAAGGCACCAGCTATGGAGGGGTTAATACCACCAGAGCCTGTCTCACCTCCTCTCACAGCTTTCATTTCCCACTTTCTCCTCCTGAGCTCTTCTCCAGGGCTGATGAGAGGTGCAGGATGGGGGCCAGAGAGGGGCTGCCTGCTCTGGGTGCTGCCTCCCAAAGGTGCCCCACTCTGGAGCACTGCTGGCTGGGCAAGGGGGGAGCTGAGGGGGAACAGGGCTCCTCCACAGCCTCAGGTTTAATTAGCTGTGAGGAGCTCCCAGGAGGAAAGGGAGGAAGTGGAGTCCTGTGAGAGCAACATAGGGCGGTGGGGAAAGTATGCCCCAGGAGCTAAAATTCTGCTAAGGGGATGGTCACAGTAGCAGGTACAGATGGGTGACTCCTGTTCCCATCAGCTTCACTAGCTGTGAAATAGCTCCTAGCACGGATGCTGAATCGAACCCACTGGGGGCTGTGTCCACGCTTTGCTGGGGACAGACAGGGTGTTCTCTGCAATCTGCCCACACCAAGATTGTCGTGTGCTCGTCCCACTGCTCTCCCTGGCATCACCAGCCTCTGCCAGTGCAGGATTTCAGTCTCATCCTCTCCTTCCTCCCAGGGCCATCTCTTGGTGCCTCCCGTCTGGGTCCTGGAGTCCTGCTCCAGGGCAAGACAGTGTCTCCTCGGCTGCTGTGGCTCCCCTGGTCCTGCCATGCTCACCCTGCAGCCCTTTTCCTGCTTTTCACTGCTGATCCAGCCCCAGCTCTGCACCCTCTCACTCCCACCACAGCTCCCCACCTCGATTTTTTCCACTGGCCTCCCACTCACAACAGGATATGAGCCATTCTCTCCAGTGGGAAATAAAACTTTGGATTAAAATTGGCTATATTATTCCTTCTCTAAAAGGAACTTTTAGGCTTGACAAATGACAAATTTCCAAAGGCCTGCAAGAGATTTAGGGATAGATTTTTAAAGTCTTCAAGTTACATTAAAATGAAATTAGATGCCCCTTGGGTTTTTTTTTTTCAGCAAAAGGAGATACTTTTGAAATTTGCATGTTATGGCTGTTTATGTCTTTTAGGCATGTAAATGCTTCCAGAAATTTGAACACCCGAGTCCCCTTGAAACCTAAGAGAACCTAAGAGAACCAGGCATCAACTCATGTGCATTCCTTGCAAATTCCAGCCTAAATTGTTGTTGAACTTGGAGCACAAAGTCCTAAAGTAAAAGATTATAAACCCGATTTCCGCTCTGCATTAGCAGGCAGCTTAGCACCATTGAAAAAAAACAACCCATACTGTTGACTGTACAAACATCTTGTTCAAAGGGTAACATTTTCCTGATTAATAGCCTTTCAGTATTAAAAACAATCAGTCTAGGGGTGATTAATTGTCCCTTTTACTACTGGTAACCAACTATATGTATATACATACATATAATATGACATACATATACGTAGACACATACATACTTGTGTAAACACACAGGCACATTCTCACTGAGGTAAGCATTTTTAGTGTGTCTGTTTTCAAGGAAAATACAGTATGAAAGAAGTGAAAGAGCTGCTTTCTACAGTTCCAGCTAATGGGAAGAGTTTTAGCTCTTGTAACCCTTTGTTGCAAAAACTAGCAGCCCCAAGGATGCACTATGAGCACTGCTGTCCTGGGATAAGGCTTGAAACACTCACCTGGGCAGGAAGGAGGCCAAGAATGAAGCAGAAGACACTCTTCTTTCATCCAGGGAATAAAAGCTGCTCAGTTGTGGGGTATCCTGGCTGTGTTTCTACTTCATCTGTATTTTACTTGTGGGACTGAGAGGGTTAATGACAGTACAAAAAGTTTTCATGTAAAAATTGGCAAGGAGAGGTGCTTTTCCCTTAACAAAGAGAAACAAATTTCAATAAATTTTTTAAAATGACAGTTCTGCCTGGTCCAACCTGTTAGGCCACAGTATACACACAACGGTGACACTGTCTTCATAAGGAAGACTTTTTTTTTCTACTCTTTTTGCTGTGATATCTTAACCTGTGAGCAGGTTAACCACTACATTACAGTACTGTCCAGAGGTTGCAGCCAAGCTCAGGTGCTAGGAAAATACCATCCCTGCTTTACATAACTCAGTCTGCTGCGGATCATACACGAAATTCCTCTTGAGGAGCCTCAGCAGGACATACAGGTATGTGCAGTCGTGTGGGATCATGGCCTGACGTGTCTAAATGAAGTTTTGATCCAGGTAAACAAGACCCTGTACCTGCCAGAGGCTCTCCTAGTGCTCAAAGGGTTTCCTCCCCATCTGTCCCACTTCGCAGAACTTTTAAAAAATGAAGTTTAAAAAAAATGATGTTTTCTCCAGAGCAAGTGCTGTGAGCCAGAGGAGTAGATTTGTTGCTCTTTTGGCATTAGTTAGAGGCTGCATAAAGTGTATTCACTGTTGGTGCTAAAAAATAAAACACAATTCTGTATTTTGTGTATGGCCTCTGTGCACACATTCGCCTACACTCTGCAAAGAGTTTTCTTTATGGCCAGAAAACAACTTTTCAAAGTTTCCTTCAAGAACAACACCAAAATCTGTTGTGCTGTTTTGGGACACTCTCAAAAATTCAGGCTTTTAGCCGAAGCATAAAGAAACCAAACACCACTGTTCAGAAAGCAAAAACAAACAGGAAAAATTTTCTCAATGGTTAGAGATAAAAAGCTCCATCAGCATCAGAGATGTATTCAGGGCTCTGGAATTTCTGCAGAAAGGCTGGAAAATGAAGAGCAGCCCTGCTGTGGATGAAGAGGGTGTTGTTGGCCTGGGACAACATCTGTGACAGGTGCAGGTGAGCTGTGACGGTGACAACGCTGAGACTTCCTGCTCTGGGGACACAGACACACACACCATGCACACACCCACACCGTGCACACACACCCACACAGTGCACACACACACACCGTGCACACACACCCACACACACCACACACACACACCGTGCACACACACCCACACACACCGCGCACACACGCAGCCCCTGGCAGCCAAGGGAGAAGGCACGGACCCGCTGCTCTTCTGGGCACCTGCTTATCTCCCGCTGGGGTCAAGGAGCAGCCTGGGGAGTGGGCAGGCGGGGCAGAGCGTGCCCGGCTGACCCGGGGGATGGCTTCGGCAGGGCTGGCATCCCTCATGGCACTGCCAGGAATTGCGGACGCAGGGAATGAGCTGTGGCTTCCCCAGCCCACTCTGACAGGATGGAGCTGCCCAACGCCACGCCTGGGAGGGGCTGTGGGGCCAGGGCTGTGGGAAAGGCAAACCGTGGTGAAGTGCCGGCAGTAAATGTCGTTTCAACTGTTCAAATGAGGGAAAATGTGTTATAAACAATTCAGATGATTGACTTAAGATTTAAATCCTGGGGCCTAAGTGAGTAACGGCCATGAAGAGAGGAGGAGGGAGGGAGGAAGAGGAAGTGAAGGAAGACCAAAATTAGGCCCAGATTTGCAAAACTGTGCACACGTGTGTGTCTCAGTGTAAGCTGTACACACGTTTCCAAATGCCATCTATGGTCTCAGGTTCAAGTTCAGGTATGCTTCAGCCAAGTCTTGGGTGAGCCTTTTCTTCCCCCTTCCTTCAGTACTGGGACCTTCAAAGCTCATTTTAAAAGGAGCTCATTTTTAAAAGGTATTCCCTTCCTGCCCTTGCATTTCTGGAGCAGAAATCCTCAAGTACAGCGAAGGATAATGAACACTCAGCCGTGTTTGCATTCCTGTCTATCATGAAAATGTATTCTCTTCTACAGAACTAATACACTTTGCACTGGGAAATATTTGTGGCTGTCAGCATTGGGGTTTAAGAGCATCACTAATTACTCCCCTGATTTAGAACTGATATTTTCTAAAAGTGTGGGATCAAGAGCCACCATTGCAAATTTTAGTTTTGTGAGCTAGAAAAAGTTATTTTTATGTAGTAGAAAATAAGCTTATTTTTTCAGTGGTAAATAACGGGTGAGTAAATACTCACAGGTACGTGCATGTGTAAATGAAGGAAACCGATTGCGTATCAGTATGTACACACAACACACATACTGAGTGAAGATGGGAAAAGAGATATTGTAAAGACCACACTATGCTGAAGCAAACTACCACGCACTTCAAAAAGATATTTCTAGCCCTAATTTTAATGGAGAAAACAGTGCGTGAATATTCAGGACCCTTTCCAAACTACTCCCTAGAAGTGAAATAATTTTGATAATCTTAGGCACAATATAGAAAAGGAAGAGTAAGGCCAGGGTTGGAGACGATGGCTCTCCCCCGCCAGCTCTTTCCCCCTCCCCCTGTGCAAATTCTCTTGGATTAAAATGGCAGAGGGAGGCGGGGAGTGGCTGGGGACAGTTTGGCTGATACGAGATAACCGCTGCTAGTCAAATGGCACTTTTAATTGCTCGGGCCAATAAAAAAAAAAACTTGCTACCGAAGTTAATTTGAATGAAAATAGCAGACACACCCCACAAGCTGCTATCCATGACCGCGCATTGTGCTGCCTCAGCCTGATGTACAGTTTGAGTCGCAAATAACAGCGAGCGGTCTGGATATACTTTGGTTGCCCATTTTAGCTACAGCGGGTCTGGATGCCCCGTTTTCCCCATCCAGCCGTGCCGCCCCACGCCATTCGGGTTTTCCCGACGGGAGCCTCGTGTGCCGAGGGAAGGGAAGGCGGTGCCGCTGCCCCTTTTGTTCCCCCGCTCGCTGCCGGGTCACGCCGGGGAAGGCACGGAGCGTGGGACGCGGCCGCTCCGCCGGGAGGGCTCCGTGCCGGCTCCGCCTCCGGGGCCGCGTGGGGAG
>VZTN01030245.1:718982-853694 GCA_013400515.1 Erpornis zantholeuca | reverse complement strand
GATGAGGAGCACGGTGAGGAGCGGGTGCGGGGTGGGTTTTTTTTCGGGGGGGGTGTAGGGGCCGCTCGGGCCCACGCGGGTAACGCTTCTCCCTCTGCCTCCCTCAGCTGGCGGCGGAATGAGGGTCGGGCCGCAGTACCAGGCGGTGGTCCCTGATTTCGACCCCGGTAAGTCTTTATTATATTTTAAGGGGGGGCAACTCCTCCCCCTCATTCAGTGCTTTGGACCCCTCCCGATGAGCCGGGGTATTCCCCCCCTACTCCCCCGGGTTCCGCTTATTGGGTCCAAAAATAATCTCCCCTTAATTCCAGTCTCAAACACCCAGAGCAAGAACAAGGACCCCCCCCCTTCCTCCCCCCTTCCCCAGCGCACACGGTTGATAAAAGAAGTCTCGATGCTTTCCAGAGGGCGCTTTGCAGGCAGGGAGGAACAGGGAAGCTGGCAGGGCTGGAGGAGGCAGGAGATGGCAGTTGGGTGGGTTTTTTTTTTTCTTCTTCTTCTTTCTTTCTTTCTTTTCTTTTTTTTCTTTTGTTCGTTTTTTTTTTTTGTGTTTTTCTCTCTTTTATTGTTTGTTCCACCCTCTCATGAACTTGTGTCTGTGGTCTCAGTGATAGGGGTGGAACTAGAAGACATCAAGTTATAATTACAATTTTTTTCGAAGGTATTTAGAAGTGACTTAGGTCTGTATTTTAATTTTCTCTCTTCCTAAGAAGCTGGTTGCCTCTCTCCTCCAAAAAAAACCCAAACCAACATTGTTTCACGTTCCAGCTATTCTGCTGCGGTTCTTTGTAAGCTAATTTAAAGTGGTATGGAAGCAAATTTTGATCAAACAAAGGAATTGGGGCTGTGCTGAAAGGCAGGTGCTGGGAGCACGGTAGTACTGATGTATCTCCGTGTATAGAAAGACAGGCTGTTGACCTCTTTAGTTTGAAATCTAAGCTTTTTTTTTTTTTTTTTTTTTTTTTTTTTTTTTTTTTTTTAAATTTTTTTTTTTTTTTTTTTTTTTTTTTTTTTTTTTTTTTTTTTTTTTTGGTATTGTTCCTTTGTAAGTGGAGGTTGTAGCTAGTGAAAACCCTCCTTCTGTCTGGAGAGCCTAGCGTTTGGAGTTATCCCTTTGCCCAGCCCAAACTTAATTGAATCCTCCGCACCTCTCACATTAAAACAAAAAGAATCGTGTGGAAAGCCATGGTGTCTCCTTATCGAATAATCCTGAGAGTTACTATTGTGTGGACTCAGGAAAAAGATTTATCGTGGGTCATCCCCAGACTGTGCACTAATGCTGGATGCCTTTTTTATTATTAAATATATACGTCTATTCCTAGCTGTTAAGGTCTCAGGGTGGGGGGAGGGCAAGAGGATTTTTTTTTTCCTTAAGTTCAGTATTACTTGTATTCATTTACAGGATAATTTTCCCCCACTCCTTCCCCTCTTCGTTTTCTTGACAAAATAAGACACAAGGGAGGTCCATTCCTTGGTTGACCAGGAGGAAAAAGGGGGCGGACAGTGGGGAGGAGGAGGAGGGAGGGGGAAGAAGGGGGAGCTGTTAGCTAGGCAGCAGTTGACACTGGTTTTCAATCTGTAGGTCAAACGCAGCATTTCTGTAACACACAACGTGCATCACACTGACTTATCAGCCACATATCACAACAATACTTGGGCTTTTCGGTCACCCCGGTGAATTATACTCTTTTGAGCAATTCATTTCTCTAACATAATAGATGGAAGGGGGAAAAATACTGTGAGCCACTTCCTCACTTTTGTGTATTCAGATGTACGTTGTTCTGGTTTAAACTTACAGACATACAGTGACCTATACAAAGGTTATTGCTTTCTGTGCTGTGTGGAGTGGAATGGAGGGGGAAATGTGTGATGTGAGGAAACAAATTTTTTTCTGAGTAATCTGTACCCTAACACGGGATCAGCAGGTGATTGTGTTTGAGTACACAGTGTAATACAGCAAGCTCATAGTAGGTTCACCCAAAGTAAATGATCAGTCCTCTGATGACCTGAATGGACATCAAATCCTCCTTTACTGGCCTGTGGTTTTTGGTTTTTTTTTTCTGTTTCTGTAAAGTATACCTTTTAGTTAAGAAGTTTGGGGTGAACTTTTGTCTGCTTGTGTATGGAAGAGTTTGTTTCCTGTCTTGTGGAATTACGCAGGAATAATTTTGCAATGCCATGTTGTTCCCTTAATTTTGTCATCTCTTCTTGATCCTAAAGGCTAAAAGCCATGTTAATAGCATTTGTTATGTCTCTTTTGTTTTCCTCTTTAAGAAGGAAAACCCTAAATAAGCCTAACATGATGCACTAAGACCTTTTGACTAAAACTGTTAAGTTGTCCTGTCTCACTGGTAGTGTCAAAAGTTAGATTGAAATAGCGTTATCAGAGTGCACAGATGCTATGTCTGTTTCTCACTAAAAATTTTAGTGACTGGTTGACTAAAGGATCCTAAAGCTTGAAAGTTGTTTGTTGTTGAGTTGTGGAGGCTTTCACCTTCAGGTTAGCTGGCTGGTAAAATGTGAAGTGCTCATGCTGCTCTGACTGTCTGAGGGGAAAATAACACAGACCACACAGACCAGGCCTTATGTATATTTCTTTTTTTAAAACTTAATGTTTAATTATGCCTCCGATCTGGCCGAGGTATATCTGTAACTGCTTATTCTTACATCAGCATTTTACGTGGGAGTTCCTCTGTCCCCATGCAGAGGGGCAGAGAAAGCATTTCATTTTGTTTCACTTCTCAGCCACATGTGAGCTTCTGCAAAGAGCAGTGAAATTAGGAAAGCTTTGAAAGATCTGAAATCCTTTTCTGTGCAGCTGCAGGAGAAAAGAGAGGTAGAGCAAGGCAGTGGTGGGATGTTGATCTGGGTATCATAAATAGTCAGAGAAGAGCAAAAGAACTATTGCATGGTATGGCCTGTAAGTGAAGAGAGTGTTCTCAGTGGTTGCCTAAATTTAGGAAGTGAAGGGACTTCATCACCTTTTTGTTAGCATGGAGAAGAATAGAAAATTCTTGTCTCTTCCTTGTTTTACCAGAGTATAAGGAAAAGGGTTAAGGGTTGTGCAGCTTTGTTTTTATTTCATCCTTGGAACGAGAAAATGACAAGTTCACATTCTGAATTAAAATACCTTGGTGTAAGTTTATAATATATTCCTTGTGGCTAAAACTTGCTGTGGCGGTGGCCAAGGAGGGGCCTGATGTGATTCTTTGACTGTAAAAATGCTTGTGGCTGGAATCCTATGTAGGAGGTGGTTCTTACTCACAGCTCCTTTAGTAAATCTCTTTACAGTGGCAAGGCCTATTCCATGAGGTGGCAGAGCCTGTAGGTTCTTCGCTAAATTTAATGTTGCTATCCTTTTTACCTATCCCAGTCTCCCCGTATTTTGGGAAAGTACATTCTCACCACATTGATCCCACTTCTTTGATTATCTCAAAAACGTACAGCTTTATTATTATTGTTACAGTACTTAACATCTTTATTTGTATAATGTAAGCAGCTGTGCAGTAAAGGCAAGGCTTTTGCAGAGGCAATCTGTGTATTAAACAAGCTAGTTTGTCTTGGGAGAAGAATAGGCAAAACTTCTTGGGCTGAAAATCCCATGCTAGAGCTTATGTCACTAGACTCAGTAAAACTTACTGTGCTTCACTGTTTGGCCTTGAGTTCACAGATGTAGTATGAAAAATTGCTATTGTGTCTGCTATCTCTTTTCTTATTAGAGCTCAGAATCAATTATTTGCCAGCCCAAAATTCTGTGTGTTAAACAAAGGCTGATATTGGTAGGTCAGCATTTCTTGTGAGTTCTGAAACTGAGACACGTAACGTTTTGGAGAGGCAAACTATTATGGTTCTTTTAATCCATACAAATGAAACCCACATGTCCTGTTAATGGAAAAACTCAGTGGAAGGAAACATTGCATATCCTAAAGCTAAATAAAAATCTTTCATATGGGGAAGCACTGATATTGTACTTGACCATTTTATTTGTTGCTTATTAATTTATGCTATTGGAACTCTGAAAATAGGAGGAAGAAAACATTAGTGAGCACTTTAACACAGCCAGTGAATTTCACTAAAGATTAAAGGTTTGGTAATTTTGAGGAGTGTTAAATAACTCCCTGAAGAGAACAGTTACTCCAAAATTTTGACTTGTATTGAAGGCAGACGAACTTTTATTTTTTTTCTCCTTTGTAGCGTTACAACTTTAGATTTCCTTATCTGTTGCAATGGCAGTAAAAATACAAGCCCCTCATGTATCTTTGGACATCGATTGTGTTGGTCAAAGCAGCTTCTAGGGCTCTTTCCAGTAGAAACAGATGAAGAAGAGCAGGTTTGACTCAACAGCGTCTTGTGGAAATGCAAATTTGGGATGTATGTCAGCTAGGAGACTTCAATCCCTTGCTTGCAATGTTGCCTTCTTCCCAGTTTTTTGGTTTTGTACTGTTAGAGTTAAAGTAAGTAAACATGGTGGAAGGAAATCCACCTGTACTGCTTTCACTCCGTGGTTCAGAAAAGCCCTACTAGAAGGTGCTCACTACCAGAATGCCACTAATCCTTGAGGAGTTTGTTCTCTGGTCCACACTCTTAGCCACATTCTGTGTGCTCCTGCACAACCAGTTGGTATTCCCAGGCCTTCTTTCGTGACCAAGACTGTGTTGTTTCAGTGTTGCCAGAAAACGAAGTGGCGGGGGGGAGGGAAACCAGCAACCCTTTTCACTATAGTGAAAAACCCTGTCGGTATAGTTGTTTCTAAGAAGAGTTTAAAGAAAAAACTCCAAGATAGCCTCTGGTGTCTCTTACCTGGAGTGCCTGATCACTGTATGGAAGTGGTGGCATAGCCATGTCCTAGGGGAGGGAGCTAATACATCCATCCAGCTCTGGCTGTTAAAATGTACCTGCCCTCTGCCTATTTAGGTTCAAAGGTTGAAAGTATAATATTGGGACAGCTCCTGGGTGTCTGATTCCCCTAGAGCTGTTGTATTTCTCTGTTAGTTGTAAAGGCCATGTTTTATTAGGTTATATCATCAGCTACTTCATGGGGTTCTGGGCAGAGGCACCTATTGACCTACACAATCAGGACTGTAACCCTTTAACAAGAGGTTGTGATAAGCCCCCTTATGACTTACACTTGACAAGTCCAGCTTCCAGCCTGCTTGTTCTGGTTCTTTCTTTGCAGCTAGCCCTGTGCTTCACAGTCCTAACAGTTTGCAAGTAGTCTGAGTACCCAGTGGGTTTAGAGAAAAATCGTATTTTGATAAATGGACTCAGCAGAAAAGGGATGAGGAAAAAATAAGTGATTTTTAGGTGAGACTTTAGGATCTCCATCTAAGCAAGTGGAAAATTCAAAACCCAACTCCAGAAACTGGAGAGACTGGTATCCTGGAAAGTTATCTCATCTCTTCAAATGACTGTGCCTTAAACTCAACAGGCAGGGAACTCCCTTAGTGGAACAGTCCCTTTGGAAAAGAAGGAAGAGTTAAGAGGGTGTTTGGTCTAATCAGAAATACCAAACCATAATGTACTAATGCCCAGGGTGTTTGGACTGTCAGAGGCTGCCTGGTGTCTTGGTAAACCACACACGCCTTGGGTCTTCTTGGGTTGTTTGAGATGTACATCATCCCCAACAAGGGTGTGTTTTCAGAATTTGGTGGTGGAAAATTTAGGTACTGCAGGTTTTCCCTTACAACTCTGGTGGGAGAAGAGGATCTTTCCCCCCTAGTTGAAGTCTGCTCAGTGCCATACTTCCTCATGGGCTATATTTGTCTTGTCCTCCTTCTCAGAGGTCACAGCCTCTGTGAATGTGCTGTAGTGCAGAGCAATAAGAAGGTCCTGGACAGGCACTGCACCAGAAACTGTTGACAAACCCTTGAGTTTTTGTTTCAACTCCCTAGGAATTTAGGTACAGTTGAAGGGTCAGGCTGGTGTCCAGCATCCTTGGGGAAGGGGGAAGGTGACTCCTGCCATCTCCTTACTGGGCTGGTAACTCTTCTGGTGTGTGGGTCAGTCTGTCTCATCTTTTTCTGTCAGTGGTATGTACTGCTGGTCCAGTCACCAGGGCAGGAAAGGCTGCAGTCCTGCTACAACACAGTGAAGCTGACTTGTAGATGCTGACACTTCAGTTTATCCTCCGTTTTTAAAGTCCACCCTGGAGAAAAAGATGCGTAGTGCTCAAGTTGGAAACTTTGTTATCCATACCTCTGGCACCTCAGCAGCAGTACAGCTGCTGATTTGGTGCCATATCTTTTTCACCTATGGGCTGCTTGCCTGAGGGGAGACCGTTTTTAAGCCTACATTGCTCAGTAGTCAGCTTTCACCCAGCCTGTTCACTCATCCTGTGGAGGGGTGCAGAGGCTCTAGTGGTGAGCATGGCTCCCACTCAAACATGTTTCAAGGCATGGCTTCGGAGCTTTCTCATTATTCAAATAGCACCGAGAACATCCTTCTCAAACCTTAATGCTGTTGTAAACAAACAAATCTCTGTGTAGCCAAAGCCTGTGGCTTCCTTCCCTGCCTGGCACATGCAGTGTTTGTATGTGGAGGTAATAGCTGTCTCATGTACTGACATATATATTAATGGCTGGACTGGAATTAATACTAGGTAGAGTGACTGCTTTGTTCTTCATTGCTGGTTCCTGCTGCTTAATGAGTTGCTCTTAAAACTCCTGTTTTCAGTCCTGGTTAGGTCTGCGACTTGGCCAAGTGAAGGCTTAGAGCTCCCTGTGATTAGTCATTATAATTAGCTCGGAAATCTGCCTCTGTGATCAAGGCACACTGTATAATGCGGCTTATAGTGGGCTCTAGCCCTGTCACATACCTTCAGAGTAGTATGGATGACAGTGCTCTGCTGGACATATGTAGGTATTTAACTGTGTTGTAACTTTAATATACAATTCCTTAATATGTGCCAGGCAGGTAAATCTGAAGTGGCTGCCTCCTCAGAAACTTGTGGTTAGTGCTAGTGCTCAGACAAGGCAGTTTCTGGTTATGGCCAAGGCTTGCCTTACCCATTCCAAGTGTAAGGTAAGATTGAGACATGGTGACTAGTAGCTGAGTATAGAGAGCAAATAAAAAAGAAAATTTTGGGGTAGTTAGAGTATGCCTCTTTCCTAGGAAGTCTGTACCTCTTCCTGCACTGGGTGACCTTGTCTTCTGAGGCTTCAACTTGGCAGTGTAACAAGATGAGCAATTCTACATTAGGTGTTTAAACTTGAAATAGCAGTTTGAAATTCAGTTCCTGAAAATATAAAGTTGGTTTGTAAGCAAAACCTGATCTTAAAAAGCACTTTTTCAGTAATGCTAGATTAGGTG
Organism: Erpornis zantholeuca; assembly: GCA_013400515.1. Classification (NCBI taxonomy): domain Eukaryota; kingdom Metazoa; phylum Chordata; class Aves; order Passeriformes; family Timaliidae; genus Erpornis; species Erpornis zantholeuca. The sequence goes on along the minus strand of VZTN01030245.1, from coordinate 846,386 downwards.
TCTCTTTCTTTAAAATTTACAAGCTTTTAATTTATTGTTCCATATGAAAGTTTTGATGACTTTGTGCTTTCTGAAAGTATAAGAGGATGTGAAGCAGTGAAAGCTTCTCCAGCATACTGGAGAATTGGGCTGCTTTTGTGCTCCTTACAATGTTTTGAAATGCAACTGGTTGTGATGAGACTGGCTTTAAGTTTTGTAGGTCAAACGCAATAAATTTGCTGTACTTTTCATGTAAGGTTTTGAGATGAAACGAGTTTAACCTACCTTTCCAAGTATCTTCAAAAATTCAGCTTTATGCAGCAGCTTGCTCTTCGAACTTCATAAAGGAAGTATTGGTAAATGTTGCCTCTCTGGGGGGAGGAAGCTGCCGTAGTGTGATAAAACTGAAAAAATCCCCTCTTGTGAGGCAATTCTAGTCTATTCTTTCCCCTTCAGCCCTGTTCTTCTATCGTGCAGGTATGTCTAGGGGATATCAGTACTCAAAGGTACTCTGTGTGTGTAACTAGGTGTGTCCCTGGAAAAATATCCCCTGTCCCTTTAAGGGGCAGGAGTTTGTGAGTTTTTGTCCTTAAAGTTATTTAGTCTTTCTTGCCCCCTCCCCCAACTCTGTGCTCTTCACCTGGATGGATTTCACAGATTTTAACCTGAAAGAGCTTTTTTTTTGCAGTTTAGTTGTCTAATTAGGGGAGTCTAGCCATGTGACTGTCTATTGCAGCTTTTCAGTTCTGCTCTCTGTAGGTATCTGGGATAACCTGTCGTGATAGCATGTGTGTGTACTTTTAGATGACTGAGTGTTTTACCAGGTTGGGCTTTAGTTCATAGAGAGACTTTGATTTGAAAGTCTGGTATTGAAAATAATTATTAGTGTACATGACCTTGAATTGGTGTCCTTCTAGACTTTGTAACCCTAATGTGAAAGCACAGCATAGCAAGTGTGTAATCATAGTTGTGGCTTCTGGGTTCAGAAATCCCTAAGAAATATGTATAAACAAGGTTTCCCTGCAGGGGTACAATGCCTGCTGGTCCCTGGAGAGGGTACAGAGAGATTCTAGTTCTACCAGGGGGCTTGGGGATAGAAAAAGACTAAGAAAAACCTCTCTTGAGTAGGAAATCACCTTCTCTCTGGAAGAATTGAATTAACAGGACTGGGAAAATCTGGTCTACATAACAGCACTGCTTTTGTAGCAGTGCTTTACATGCAGCTTGTATTGAAAAGCAAGCAGGTTTTTTCTCCTTCCTCTGACTTCCCACCTTCTTTGGGTGTCCAAATTCATCCCCTGTTCTCATCAGTAACACTGGTTTGGATTTTGGCCCTGTGTAAATGGTGATGTGGGGATTTTTAACACCTCCTCCCCACTCTGTGTTAGGAGCCCACTGCCCCATGCAGCAGGTGCTGTTGGCTGGAGTTGTGCATAGTTCTGCATTTAGGTTGCTGACAGCTGTGCGAGAAGCTAAAAGTGTCGCATCTGTAACCCAAGCTTTTTTGTTCTGAAGAATGTGAAATGATCAGTGATGCCAGTGTGCACATCTATTCCTTTGGCTGACGTCTCTCCATCCTTAGGAGGTAGCTGGTATAGGTGCTTCTGGGAGGAGTAAAGGACTGTGAAGGAAGGCAGGCAGGCAGGCAGGCATACCAGGTGTAGCGTTTGTACTTTCTCGGTATTGTTTTCTGTCTGGGAATCTTAAAGATGTCCCTCCTGGGACCCTTGTGCTGATTTGTGCAGCTGCTACCACACTGTTCATGACAGTAGCCATGGGAACACAAGTAGGATGATACAAGTTTAAAACTCTAACTTGTTGCTAGGCAGACCCAGCTCAATGTGTGGATTAAGTAGTCTTAACAACAACAAAAAAACCCACTCCAGATACTCTGCTGCTTCTGTGGGGGAAGACAACTGAGCTCACCCCTAACTCTGGGTATTTCTTTAGGCTGGCAAAATAAACCAGCCCCAGAAGAGTCCCCTGACAGCAGCCAACCTTGGGGGAAACCCCTCTTGTACATCTGAATCATGAGTAAGTGGTGGCTGGGGGGGCCAGCAGTTTCAGCAGGTAGGCTTTGATACAACCTTTTCTAAAAAACTAAGTGCTGTGAAATGAAGCCATATGCCTCCCAGTGCACTGTTGTGCCACTCAGTCTAAAAGTTTTAGCCTGCATTAAAATAGGTACTGCTACAAGTGACATACACTCTAAACAAAGGTCATGGGCTTAAAATATCACAAGATCACTTCTAAACTCTGGCTGTAAAAACTTAAAATTATGACTAAAGTAAGGTAAACACCTCCAAAAATTGCACTGCTTTTGCACACTGTTAGCATAGGGGCTCTATGCACTGGATGAACTGGTATAGACCTTTTAACTTGTTGATAAGTTGTTTTGTCCCAAGCTTGTATTTTGGCATTTTATGTTCAAGAAACAAGGGCAGCCTGTTCCCTCATGTCATTTTTGTTGTCGATGTCTGACAAAGGATGTGTAGCACATTATAGGAGCCCAAAGGGAACGGGAGACCCAAACTTTAAGGGAGTGATGGCCCTGTATGCTTCTTGAGGGTTGAGCTCCAGCCTGTCTTTGTCCCTGCAGCTGTTGGCTTCCTGTATCACAGCAATAATTAGTTATGCTCTGGCCACTGGTTTAAGCAGATCTTTTTTATTTTATAAACATTTGCTGTGCAGTAACTGTCATTCCTGTTGGAATAAGGCCATTTATAGAGATGCTCCCAATTACCACCTGCTCTTTTTCTTTCTTAGCAAAATACACTCTTACCTAATTTAACCTCCCACAGCAATTGCTTTGAAGTTGTTTTCTCTTTGCATCTTGGCTCACTGCTATACCTTTTTCCTCTGACCAGCTTAACAGTTAGGTTTTTTTGCAGTTGTTCGTGTTTGTTCTTCCAAAAATTACCTGGTTCTGTGGAGAAAGCCTACTTGCTTGATTTGCCCCAAACATTTTTGTAGTTAACTCTTATAAGAAAAGAGTTCTTTCCTTTAATATGTCTCAGCCCTTTTTTTTTGTTTCCTAAGTGCTATTTGTGGTTTTCCAACTTTTATTTCAGTTTTAGTACAGTTTATGGATTCTGTCCACCCTCTTACTAACCCAGCCCTGCTTGGATTTCTGTGCTCTTCTCTGTGCTCCCGAGTACTTTGTTTATCCAGGAGAGACACCCTGTGTCTGAGCTTCACTGTTGTTGTGTTGTTCCGAGTTCCCTCTCAGGCTAGAAGAAAATGGTCATGACTTTAACTTTGTTATAATTTTGCTCCATAAGAGGGGAAAATATAGCAGAACTCTGTCCCTTAACCTCTTTTACAACTTGCATGCCTCTCTGGACCATGGTATCTACCCGCTCTTCAAGCGCTTGTGAGGCAAAAAGTGATGTTTTTGCCTTTTCAGGCTCCTTAAGGCTTTTGTTTCATCACTGAAGAACTTCTGCCTCAGCTTCTCCTGTGGAAGCCACTTGGTCTTGTAGGAACAAATACTCCTCCGCACTTTAGCTGGTGGAGCATGTGTCTCTTTGGCCATTCTTCTGAACTGTTGCTGCTGTGAGCAAACAGGTGTGTGAGAAAGGTGAGAGAGCTGATCTTTCCTTCAGCCGGGGCTGCCTAGAGTGCTTGTCTGGAACCTTTAGCTGGCCCCTGCCTGCTGGGCACTGAGACTGAATTGCTTAGAGTAACTCTAAAGCCTGTCCTATGAATGTGGGGAGAGAGGGGAAGTCTCCTTACCTGTTTTGTGAATAAAGCAAACCTTGAGGGTGCTGGCTGACTCAAATCTGCAAATAGTGAGGACATGCAGGAGCTTTTCTCTTTGCCATCATTTCAGCCTCAGGCTCATCATTGTGTGTGCTGAGGGGAGGCTCAGAGGGTACAGCTGGATCTCATCTGAAGTTCTCATCACCTCTCTTCTCCTGTTAAGCTTTATGCAAGTATCGAATAACTTGGGAGAGAGGCTTGCTGGTGGGAACTTGGTGGTGGAAGGATGATTTTTCAGAGCTGTCCTCTGGATTTCAGCCCAAGAGCTGAGTTGCTTGGCATATCATTTCTTCCTGTGTGTACTGGCTCTGAGAAGTGGGTCTGCTCTCTGGGAAACTGCTGCATTGTGCTCTCGTTCTTACTATATTTTGGGTGGGTTTTTGTTCCTCTTGGTTTGGTTTTTAAGATTATTCTTCCCCAAGATTTGCCTGGGATTGTGAGTGCATGGGATCGGTTTCTTTTCTTGGGCAATTTCAGGTGAAATAGCAAGCTGTCCTCCATACACAGGTCAGGTGCAGTCCTTGTGGTGCAAACAGTGCAGGCAGAAATCCAGCCATTCTGCCAGCAGGCTGAAAATTGGCAAGGGTTTAGGAGTGTATATGTAGATTTGGGTGAAGAATTACTTTTTTTACTGGAGCAGATGCAAAGATGATTTGAGTTGGGAGGTCCTGTAGTTTGCTTTGGTGCAGCTAGTGACTAGGGAACATCCATGTGCTGGTGCAGAGTGGAGATGGCAATCTGGGAATCACCACTACTGGTCTGAAAGGAGGGATGTAGAGTGAGCAGACATTTATAAATGCTAAAGCTGTTTAAAGCGTGTGTGTGAGTAGTTACTTTAGGCAGATTCATGTTGTTCATTGTACTCACTTGCTGAAGTTATTTTGAAGCATGGAGGAGAGCAAGACAGAACTTCTTGAACCCCTAATAATATTTTTAGAGATCATAAAAGCAAATAAATGAGCTGTTGGAGAGTCAGACTTGGAGCCAGTCCTTGTTACTCAGACACTTGCTGGGAAGGGGACTGTTTGATGCCCTCTTATCTGAGTTCTCGTGAAGGAGGCTCTGGGAGCAGACACTGGGCTCCTCTTGGAATCAGGTATCCCTGGGCTCAGTTCGGTGGAATGCTGTCATGTCTGGCTATCGCTCCCTCTGCTGTGGCTGCTGTATTGCCCACAGCAATACCTCTGTAGCAGCAGCCACATCCTTTTGTTTCAACTGGAGAGAAGGAAACCACTGGGTGCAGTAGCATTGCTCACGAAATGATTTCAGTGTCTGCTGGGCAAGGGGGTAGGAGGGGATGTGATGGGATCTCTAAGAGATGCATAGGAGAAATCTTTCCAGTGTCTATGTAGTTTGTGTATTAATATAAGCAGTGGATTTAGTTCATGCTGCCAGGACTGGGACAAAGCTTGGAGCAGGTGCACACCCAGAGCCTGCTTAAGTTGGATAGATGCCTGCTGAAATGTTTATCAAATTTATAAAAGGAAAAAGGTTGTATTTAACCTTTTTTTGATGATGCACTTTAAAAATAGCTTATGTTTCTAAAGTCAGCAGCAGTTACAACCAGGGTTTGAAAAATGGACTTGGCACTTGCAAGCCACAGTGGGAAGCACCTGTGCTGCGATATGCCCTGCAGCAGGAAGGGCTACCAGGGTCGGGTGCTGCTTGCTTACCCTGGTGCTTGTTGGCTCTTGCAGCAGGGTTCTCCTTGTGTGCCAGGGTTGCCTTTGCACTCTTACAGCTGCTCTGTTCTTATTCATCAGTAGACATAATTTGGCTTGATATCTGTATTTCACTGCTGTAAAAGTGATTCTTAGCTTCTGGAGTAGAAAATAATGAATCTAGTTACTCTTAGCTCAGTTTTACCCCTGTAAAACTATGGCATGCAGTTGAGGCACTGAAGCTGCATCCAAACTAAGGAAGACACTACTGCACTAATGTGCTAATTTTATACTTACTTGGCAGGTTGCCTTTGTAATCAAAGGGCTGGAAATTTTTCAGTTTGAACAAAATGTTCTAAGTAGCTGCGCTCTAGGTGGAAACAGATTTGATATGGGATACTGCCTTCAAAAGAAATCCATCTTTCCATATCTTTCTGGGCATAATCGTTCTAACTAAAATTTGCTTTCACGACTAAGTGAAGCTATAGCCAAGATCTGAGTAAGGCTTACCTGTGGAGTTTCCTTTGCAGAGGTGTGTCTCATCAATCTCTGCATCTCATGGGAATGGAGGGAAGGGGATGTTTTCAGGAAGTACCTGGAAGCTTTAGGAATTACAGTTGCAATGAATTTCAGCAGAACTATTCTACTGCATGTCATTTTCTCCCTGTTTGATTAATAACTATTGTGTGGGCTTGCTGGAGAACTTGGTCAAAATAAAAAAGCATTTTTAAACACGTTTGACAGGGAATGTCCTGGTGAGTTGTACAGTACTTGACACATGGAGATTGTGCACTAGGGAGTAAATATCTGATTCCCATCAATAGTGTAAAAGTAATTAAAAGCATCTTTTGATGCCCTTGGTTTTTTTTCCCTTTGTTTTAGGGTATCAGTGATCAACGACTAGAGAACATATGTATCCAGTTTTACTTTTTCCAAGAAAAATGTCCACAGGAACAGAACAATCACAGTGCAGTCATATATTTCTAAAGTGGTTTGAAATAAAATGCTAACTCAAAGGCCATGTTTGTGTTGGTGGAAAGCTTAAAACAAATGGCAGAATTGCTTTCAGGCTGTTTGAAATGTGTCTTTCTGTTGCCTTTGATTTTTCTTTTTTTTTTAAAGTAACTTCCAGTGTTCATGAATCTAATACAGAAATTTCAGTACACTATTTTCTAATGAGTCTAAAATTTCTTCTCCTGCAATATTGTAATGAGAGCTGACTGCTAGACTTCATTGTTTTGAGTCTGAGATGAAACAAAACTCTGTGTGCCATATGTTAAAAGGACAAGCTGACTTGACAACAACAATGTGTTTTATCTTCTGCATTTTGGCAAGATTTTGTAGTCCTGGAGGGCAACTGTAGGGATAAAGAAATTGGTGAAGATGCAAGAATGGTGTGAGAAGGACTTGTGAAGTCAGCAGAGCTGGAACCTTTAAGATGGGAGGTGGGTAAAAGAAAGAAGGAAGAAAACCAAGATCAGCTGGAAAGTGGCAGTGGTCAAAAAAGTTTTTAAAAATCTCATGTTTTTAGTGTCCTCTTCTGAAGATTCTGGGGTATTCTTTCCGTTTTGTGATTTGATAGGTTACACATACAGTTTTTAGTTCAGGTGAGTGCAAAGCCACTCCTCCTAAAGTTTGGAGAATATGGTCTTGAAATTAATTCCTGGTATTGGAAGACAGCCAGGCTGGTGGGGTGGTGCTAGAAGGGAAGCTATGTTCATGACAGTATTGAATCCAAAGGCTACTGTGTCTGATGGCCTGACACCATTGAGCTGAGCTGCTGCTTCTGCCTATAGAAGCTCTTCTTGTCTGTGTTAGGGGCTTACATATGTGGCTGGGTACTGCTCTGGCATCCTGGGCAAATAGCAGCTTGCCTAGAGATGGGAGAGCCAGACCAGGCCTGTCTTTCCTTTCTTTCCTCTCAGGCAAGGAGACCTGTGGCTTTCTCTGCTCACATGGCCTCTACCAACCTGCAGCTGCTCAGGCCATTCAACTGAAGGTCTTTGCTGTGACTTCTGTTCTGCCCTTTCCAGAAGCAGTGTGCTTAGAAGTTGAGGACTTACATAGTGGGGTACATGTTGTGTTTGGCACCTGCTGTTGTTGCTGTCGCTTGTGATTTCCTGTGACCATCAGCAAAGTGTGATGTCTTCCACAGCACTGTTAATGTGGCCCTGCTGTGCTGGGCTTGGTCACTGTGGAGCTGATGACTTGCTTGCCATAACCTGTGATAAAGGGGTGTGGGGGATTGCAAGTGTGTGTTTCTGCTGTATATTTTACTCTCTTGTTGGTTCTCTTGCCTGTTCTTTGAAGCCAAGCAGCACCCCTGTGTAAGGCTGTCAGGGCATGGGGACCTCGTGTATGATTACCTGGATTGTGGCAGGCTGCTGGAAGTGTGAGTGAGCCAAATGAACTGCTGGCTTTGGGGAATGTGCCCGAGCCAGATGCAGGAAGAGCCAAACACTGTAAGTCACCATGCAGGCCAGCTCTTGGCACAACATTCAGCTGAGTAAAGTTGCAGGACATGTGCTTTGCAGGGTCTGGAGTCTGGATTCAGCTCGGAGTGGATCTTGTAAAGTCTTGTTACTTTTGTTCAGGCTTGAGTTTTACAGCAGAGGTCCTGTTCTCCACCTCTGTGTTTTACTCCATGTAAGTTCTTGGCTAACTATTTGTTTGGGTTAAGGAGCCCTTATGGCTTTCTCTCTTTCTACCTCTAGCATCCCTTCTTTGCAGATGCCTTGCTTCATCCCTGAGCAGCACAAAGCACTCTATCTTTTTCAGTGGGTGGAAATACTGTTATTACCCTCATTTCTGGACTTCTAAGAGGCTTGGAGAGGCCTTGTTTAACTCAGATCATGTGAATCATGTCAGTTTCTGTTCCTTGTGCTATTTGACAGACCCTTCTGGAAAACAAGCAATCAGTCACTCACTGTTCCCATGGCATGTGCTCAGAGCAGGACCCTCCAATGCCATTGAGGTGTCCTTGATGCAGCAGGTGGTTACTCTGGTGCTGAGTTTCATGAGGCGTGCCCAGAACCCTGTTCAATAAGAACGGGCACTTTGTGCTGGTGCTGGTTGTTATACAGGCATGAGATCCCTGTTGTACTTGGATCATGGCACAGTTACACCTTGTTGTTTCACAGATGCATTCGTGTCACACAGCTGTACAATGACAAAGCTCTTCTTGTCAAAACAGATGTTTAAGTGGCTATTTAACTTACCTTGTAGTCAGCTACTTCCATGAAGCAACAACTGAGTGGAGAAAGAGTATGGGCTAGCACTGAGGGAAGTGGTGGGAATACTGCCTCCAAATGGCCATAAATAAATAGTCTTTGCTCGTGGCCAAGCACAGCTAGCATGTTAGTGAAGCAAGCGAGGGAATGAAGTAATGATCATGCACAGACCCTGGAATGAATTGGATAGGGGAAGCTGTCAGCACACCAAAAATGGCCTTTCTGTGTAGGTGTCTGACTAATTGGCAGTGATGGGGGAAAGTACACATAGAATGCTGGGATTTGACACAAGCCTCTGAAGGGCTCTCAGGCATATCTGACCACTGCCAATGGCTTGACTAGTAGGTGAAGCTGACTGATAGGTTCCTTCTAGGGTTTAGATGTGTAGGAACCTAAGGTGGGCAGTGGCAAGGGAAGAAAAATAACCTGTTCTCTTCTTTCAGTCATTTGGATTGTCAAGAGTATGAGCTTGTGCTGGGACTGGGGAAAATAAATGCTCTTGTCTACAGCATTTATGGCTCTTGGTACTTACTTCCGTCCACATAGATGAGTTTGGGACATTTGTGTGCCACAGGAAAAGTAGAAACTGTTCCCATTTAGGACAACTTTCAGAGAACAGTTAATCTGGGTAGTAAGATGAGTAATTAGCACCTCTACTCTGTGTGTTCTCCACAGCTAAGTATTCATCAAGGCCTTAAGTTTTGTATTCTCTTAGCCCCCAGCTGGGTCACCTCTCTTTGTATAATGGAGTCAGGAATTTGAATGAATGAGAAATCAGTTGGTAGGTGAACCAGTGTGGTGATAATGTGGTGATGTTTCTTCCCTTCCTCCTCCTTTTGGCCCAGTGGCTTCAAATCTTGTCCTGAAAAAATATACTTAAGTTGATTTTTCAAATGGGGCAACCAACAAGTCTTCCCTTAATAAGAGAAGGTAAACTTTGTTTAGAGTACTCTGCCCTGCAGCAAAGAACACTGAAGGTAAGAGCTGGTAGCATGGAGAAGACTACAAAAAGAGCTTGGTTTCATTTAGCAAAGTCAACTAAAATCCTGACACGTGAGAATCATTGCCACTTGGTGGAAATGATGACAGGTGTTTCACCATAGGAAACTCATGGCTTGACTTCTAGTGTGACCTTGGGCTGAAAGCTGAACCTTTTAGCTTTCTCTGTTTTATGTTAAAGCTACCTGCATTGTTCAGTATGGGGATGAGAATGGAGTGGACAAATGTGTGTGAATGTAGAAACATCAGAGAAGAAAACAGCAGCCTGAGAAGAATTTGTGCTTTATGAGGCAGGGCTGGAATTCCCCATCTGATTTGGTGACAAGTAAGATGGGAAGAGGCGATGTCAGTGTTTGTGGTCTGTTGTATTAACAGAATTGATGCATCTGAAGTCTGGTCTGACCACAACAGACTAATTCACGTTCTGGAGGTAGAACAGGAAGAAATGTTCCTTTGTAATCTGTCTTCCAAAAGTCAGAAGTGTTTCTGGCTGCAGGCTAACTAAGGTGCATTAACTATTCCACTGTGAATTCCTTGTGGAGACAGTGTGCTTCGTCTGGCTTTATTGCAAAGCAAAGCAGGTGCAGCCAGTGCTTGGCTTGCCTGGCTACCTCGGGGAGGAGCCTGCATTTGTGCACTGGGCGAGAGGGAGAGATGTCTCTAACAGGGAAGGCAGAGGCTAAATTTACACATTTCCCCTTCAGGCTGCTTGGAAGGAAGAGAAATATATAATAAGTAAATGTGTGTTGGGTTTAGATTGTTGTTCCAGACCTGTTCTGTGCCTTATGAGCAGCCTTGACATGTTTCAAAGTGTAACTCCTTCATGTTTAACTCCTTCCCTCTGCCTGTAGTGGAGTGATGAGGGACCAGATTTCCTGGATTGCCCAGTGCTGCTCATGTATGGGCACATTTCTCTGGGTTTCCTTAACTTTGTAGTTCATGGTACTGCCTCTCTTGCTTGCTCATGAAAGAAAAACTGCTCCCCGAGATCTCTGAATTTGGGGAGTTCTCTGGTCTGACTGCTTTGGTGTTGTCCCCCTTTCTAAATGTCACTTCTATGGGTGAAGCCTGGCATTGTAGAGCAGCCACTGCCCTGGAGCCAGGGGGTTTCACTGATTCAGGAGAAACCCTCTTACCCCTTACACAAAAGTTTTGGAAGGTTTTTATTGGCAATTTCTGTTCCATGTTTTTTGTGTGTGAAATAGTCACAGAAAAGGGTTTCTGAAAATACAGAGATCTGTGCCCTGAAAATCTGTGAGTGGAATACAAGGTACCAGAGAAGGCAGGGAAGTTCTTCAGGCAAGTGTTCTGGGAGGCTGGATTCAAGCAAGTGCCTGAAGCCCAGAATTTCCAGCACTCAAAGGCCTCATCTACTGCAAAAGCTGGAGAAGGGAATGTCAAGTGATGCTAATAGAAGCATGTTCAGTTCTTCCAGATTTCTCTCTAGTTGCTTGCCTAAATAAACACTCTCTGCATCAGTCACACCATTCTTTGTCTTATGCCTCTGAGCTATGCTAATTTTCCCCATGATGGTGTAAAACAGGAAATGAATTCAAAATCTTTATTGAGAACTATCCCCTGCGAAATGATGAGAGGACAGCTGGTCTACAGAGACACCGCAGCATTTGTCACTTGGCCATATGCAAGGTAGCCAGAGGGTGCCAAGTGCCTGCCACGTTGATCAAAAGTCCTTGGTAGTAGAGATCAGATCCAGCCCACTCTCTGCAAGGTGTGTCTGTACAACATGCCTGTTGTTTGGAAACTTTAACAGAACTCATGTTCAGTTGGCTCTTGGAAGGGAGAGATTAAAAGCAGGTCCTAAATGTGTCTGCTGTGGTCTGTGAAAACCACGGTCTATTGGCTAGTGAAGTTATCTTCCTGGGTTCAGTTATAATGGAGCCTTAGGGCATCCTGAGGGGAATAAGCTCTTGTTACTCTGATGTGGAAGCATAATTTAAGGAGGCCCCTCTCAGGGTTCAAGGCCTCCTGGTGACCTGCTTTACCATGAAGAGATGCTGTGGTGACATGAACAAGCAGGAGCTTCTCCAAGGCTATGACCAATTACAGCAGGCTGTAGTTTGACGTGTGTTCTGACAGATGGGCACACAGGTGAGCCAAGAAGAGGGCAAGAGGTCAGAGTAGCTAGAACAGCTTCTCCTATCTCTTGCAGCCAAGCAGACATTGTCCTAATCAGTACCTTGTGGGAATAGCTTGCAAATGGAAGAATGAAACAAACATTGGCTCATCAGCCTGCTTGCTAGTATGCACCCAAGGGTTCTGGCAAATGTATTTCTCTAAGGTGTATTACCAGCAGGGCATTTTGTGTATCAGACAAATTGGTCTGTAACTGTTCCTTGGGTAACATAAGATTTTTTGCAGGGTGTGTTTATCACGCTAACATAAATCATCCATCCATCTAGTGACAAAAATCCCTGCTACTTATTCCTGGAAACTTGCTTTCTAATTGTCAGAGTGTGAACACTCTGGTGAGCTAAGCAGCACATCTGAAGTGTGTCGTGCTGGCTTGGTCCCTGCTTGGCACAGTATGTGCGAAGGATCCCGGATGGAGCCTCCGGGTGCAGGAGCAGTTGCTGGAAGTCTGGCTGCCTGCTGCTTGCGTCTTCTTAGCTCCGAAGTTTCATGTTTTTAAGTGAATGATCCTTCTCAGTAATTGGTCAAGGGCCTTGGAAGAGAGAAGTGTGCAGCATCATGTTCTGTTGTAGAGATGCTTGCAGGGGAGCAGAGAGCAATGTAGTTGGTATTTTGAGAACAGTCCTTGAGGCCCATTGTTCTTAAGTACACTGTGACTGTCAACATGCGAAGCTCTTTCCTTATGGCTTTACCAATTACAGCTTTAAAAATACTTGGAGTTACTGGTTATGCGCAGGCTTTTCATGGTGGGATACACTGTTAGTTTATCTTTGAGACAGAGGTGTGCAAGCAGAAATCCCTCATGTAGGTGTTGTGTGACCAGCAAAGCCCACCCTTCTACTGCAGAACTTGCTGGGAGGTGATTCAGTATAACTGTACAAAGTACAGCTCTGCTAATATAGCAGGGTACATACTGGGAATGCTCCAGGGATGCTTTTGTACTTAACTGCTATGGAGTGAATCCATGAACTTCGGAGTATAAATGCCATGACCCGGAGCCCAGCTAGGTCAGTGGAACAAGTCCCTGTGGGTTGGAGGACTGTAGGCTGAGCCTTGTATTGCCATTTATTCTCTTCTCCAGTTTATTATATGGAAGAATTTTGGGGTTTTTTTCCTGTCCTATCACTTTCCTTTTTATGTAGTTAGTTTTAATTCACAGTATGGTCTTATCCTACACCTATGATTCTCCACAATTGTAAGTTGGCAAGAGACTTGATTAAAGCTTAGCAATATGTTAAAATGTTTTCAGTAGTCTAGGAGCTCTTAGGATAAGAAGAAGATTCTGAGAACCTAAGCATTTTGTCTTCATTTGTCTGGTTTTCTGCTTTAATAGCTGTCTCCAGTGATCTTTTCCAGGCAGTTCACCTGGTGTGGAGGTAAGACTTAGTGTTCTGAACTTTTCAGAATCACTTCCGCCCACCTGCTTCCCAAAGGTGTTCTGCACTTGCTACCACAGAGTAGCAGTGCCTGGCTGGAATAAACTGATGTGGCACATTTGGAAGGGTGGACTGGGGAAGCACGGGAGGAGAATTGTGTCTGAAACTCCAAAGGCAGAGATAGTCTCCTTTGTTATGACTGGTATCTTGCTTTTCTTTCAAATTCATTACTTTATCACTTCTTTTCCCTGTGCATTAGCTTTTGAAATACTGCTAGGAGAGGCATAGATGCAGTTTCCTCTGTTCTGAAGTCTTAACAGAGATAGATCATTAGCTTCTCTGTAACCAACTTATCATTCTTAACTACTGCTCTTTGTTCCTGGGTTTTCCAGAACATCTTGCTGACTCGCATCAAAACAGGAAGTCTGCAGTGCTGTAAATAATTGGGTGGTTCAGTCTAATTTTTTTCCATCCAACACTTTACCAGACAGAGTTAAAATTCCTTTTTATTGGCATCAGTCATCCTCAGCTAGGGCTAGACTTCCTCTTGGCATGTAATAATCTATCAAGTTTCATTATGGAGAAATGTGGGATTTGAGGAAGAGTGGAATTGGTCCTGCTTTGTCCTTCTGTTGTATTTTGGCAATATTCCCTCCAAAGATACCATATGTAAAGACACTGCAGAATGTCAGAACATCCTTGGGCTCAGTCTGAAGGTTGCTGTCTATCTTAACCTGACAATTGGAAAGGAAGATTAGTTTAGGAGGAGCACACCAGATGGACACAGATGATTTTGGTTTCCTGGTGAAGTTCTGCTGCTGAATTGATACAACCATACCACTAAAACCATGGAGCAACCTCCCTGCAGTGCAAGAGTGGGCATAATCTGATGCGACTCCTTTTTCACCAATAACTGCTCAGTTTAACTTGCTCTAATCTCCTGTATCTGTACTGAGATTTGAGTTATGTCCTAACTGTCCTTGCTTGGCTTAGCAGATACACGTAAGTTAATGGTACTCTGCAGTGAGATTCCTGGGTGTAAGAAAGAACTTATTGAACTCCTGATGGTAACTCAGGTATATGGGTATTATTGTCCTGCTGTATTCTTTTAGTAGTTTAAGTAAAGCTTAAGCTGTGTAGCACATCTCTGGCTACAGATCAGCACAACTGCCTAACTCTTTGTCTATACTAGAAAGTTTTTCCTGTGTGAGCTGAATTAGGCTGTGAATTTAATCTGATGTATTTAAGGCATTATAACCCTTACATAGGAAGTTCAGTCACTTTTGAATAGCTTGTTTTCCCCTTCCTTCCTTTTCCTTTCCTATGGGGTCTCCTGTTTAGAAAGGAATTTTGTGAAACCTTAAACAATATTTGGGAAGCTGCAGACTTTCTTAGGTATGCAAGGCTTCTCATTTCCTACTAGACTCCGCTCTGAGGCTGTGAGCCCATGGACACCTTTCTTTTGTCTGGCTGGAGTGAATGGTTTCTGTTTTTGCTTTACCCCCTCTGTCCAGGAGCCATTTTATGATATTTTGTCAGAAGCAAAAGTGACAAAGCTACCAAGAGACTTGCCCGGTTAACTGGCCTGACGCTGGTGTCAGCTCTCATTAGCACTGGAACCAGATATGCAACTGCTAGTGGTGTCTGCACTGGCAAAGTTAGACATAATTGGGGGTGTGGCAGCAAAGCATGGTAACTCTCCTGCAGGACTTCACTTTTCTTGGGTTTTTTGTTTGTTTGTTGTTTGTTTGTTTGTTTTCCCCTCTCACCTCAGAAAATACTTTGTTGTAGTTCAGTCTACTGTGGAAGTTGTTCTTCAGCTGGTAGAGTGATCTGCTTGTGTACTAAGCTGTTAACAGTGGGTGTGATGGATACTATGGCCACCGGGACGTAACTTGAATTGACTTTCTGTGGTCTTTTCACTTTGAACTGCATCGTGAGAAATTCCTCCAAGATCAGTCCTTGCCTGGCTCATGGAAGTGCAGTAATTCTTTTTGCCCTGGAGTGTGGAATGCTGTCCTTAGACTTTCTAGCCCTCTGCATGTACATCTGCAAAGTGCTGAGTATCACCCATGTTGAAGGCAGGAGCAAATTGAGGTGCTGAGGTAAAATGACTTACTTCTGCTTCAGGGAACAAAACATGGTTTTCCAACAGCATCCTTGTTCCATGCTCAGCCACTTTCTACGGTAGTCAGAAATAAATCCATTTTTATACAGCTTTTTCTTCAGAACTGCACTACATAAGCATTCTAGCAGGCGATCTAAGCTTTTGTTGTACTGCTGCTTGGGAAGAGAAAACATGGGGCTTCTGGCTGCAAAGCGACTTAGGCAGGGTAAGGTCTTCATGAATCAGTAATGAAATGCAGGGAGTCCCATTCCAAGGACCAGATCTTTTAGGTCTATGAGAAGAAAATAACAGCCTTGCATTCATTCTTTGTTTTAATAAATGAATAAAATGGTTTTATGGGTGTCTTGCAAACTCTGTGCTCAAAGTCAGAAGGTCAGACTAACACATACCCTCATAACTGGAAGTAAATGACACCTAGGAATGATTCATGGATGATAGCGTGTTTCATGAAGGCCAGATAGTTCTCTAGGCAAGATTCAGTACATGAAACAACTCTTAATCTCTATGGAAAAGTCATAGATGTGATGTACTTGATGTGAGGACTTGACAGGGAAAAAGAGTAATTTATAAGCTCTGAGTCCACTTTCCTCTCACCATGTCCATTGTGGAAAAATCAGAAGAGATACTCCTGAGATATATTTAGGATTAAAAGTGAAAAGCTTTAAATGGAAATGACTGCTGCAATTAAGTTATTCAGAATGTTTTCTGTCACTAATGAATTTGAATGTATGCTTCATTTAAAAGAAGAAAATTGGTACATATGAATTTAATTGGTGATAACATGGGATCACATTTACTTTTTGTCCTTGATGTTTTCGTGTCATAATAAAGGATGCTTCCATGCAGACTGGGATGTTGTACTTGTTTCTTTATGCTTGCATTATGACACTAGGACTTTATTTATGTACCATTTCATAGCCTCCAGGATATTTAACCTTCTGTTTGGGTTAACAGTATTGATACTTCCTATTTCTGACACTTTTCGTCCCTCCTTTGTTTCATTTTAGAGATACACCAACTGGCAACAAATACATTTATTATTTTGCAGTGTGCTGTGATGTTCTAGTCTCACCTTTGAACAGTGACAAATGTACCTTGTTTTAAAGAGCTTTATTTGAAAGCCTACCTGGTGGAAATTTATGAGCTAATTCAAATAAGCATGATGCTTTCTCATTCCTGAATGAGAAAATGAAGTTCTGAGTTCTTACAGCTGACTTCTTTGAAAACTTCTGGGAAAGGTAGAAAGAAAAAAGTAGTTTTCACTCCCCATGTTTCCAAACTTCCAGAAACATTACACCTGGATGATGCATGAGGGGAACAAGACTGATCACCATTACATTATGATGTAAGGAGACAGCGCATGTACAAACCATTCCTTCTATCTTCTACATGTGTACATTGTTCTACCAGAATTTAGGTAGCATGGGAAGTTCCCCTTCCTGTACACAAGTGTTATTTTTAGTGGCAGTGCTGAGACTGATACTGAAATCACCCAAACAAAAGAAATGGGAGGAACAAGGGAATCTTACAATGTTTTCTAACAATGGCAGAAGGGGTAGGAATTTGTGATAGTTTCAAGAGTTTTATACAGGAGAGCCAAGAAGACTGGAAGGAGATCGTTAGGATAGCTAAATGGCAAACCCAGGGATGATAATTGCTGCTTCTGTTTTCAAAAAAAGGTACTTCTTCCCCTTGTGGAAGGTTTCTAGTGGCCAGAATTGATGGTTCTGTAGGAACAGCAAAGGAATTGCTTCTGAAAGCACAAAATTCTGCTTTCTTAGTGGTATTGGTAGCACATCCTTGGCTGATACAATTGAATGGAGTCCTCTGTTCAGGAAGGTGCCAGCATCACAGGGCAAAGTCGGACATGACCGATCATAAACTTGATGGGGGAGCAAAAACTGACCACCCAACACTTGTGCACACAGCTTGTGGAGGGATATACTCAGCTAGTATTCTGTCAGGAGATGGGTATAAGAGACAAGTTCTTACATTTTATTTCTACATACCATGCCTGGTGTGTTTCCTGTCCCTTTTGTCTCTCCCCTGCTCCTGCAGGGGAAATGTTTCCTTGCAGCGGGGGTGAGCAGCAGAGCAAAGGCATGGTGCCCCTGCCTTACACAGTGTGAGCTGCAGGGCACTCGCTGAGCCTGCTGCCACGTGACATTCAGTTTTAGGGACTGAACATCAACATAGAAGCTCATTGTGAAAGCTTTAATTTTTCAGTAGCATCATCCCAGCAAGTGCAGCTTGGTGAAAAAATGTGTAGTTCCTCTGTTCTTGTAGACACTGGGACTTCAGCAGGGCTCTGCTCTTGGTTAGGCTTCGAGGGAGGGGAGGCTGCATCACAAGTCAGTGTCAGATGGAAACAAATTTTCAGCCTTACCGACTCTGCACAAAAAGAACTGTCCAAGGGCAGTAAGCCAGGGATGTGGAAACTGGTGCTCTGGTGTCATCTTTCCTAGAAATTGCTGCAGAGTTCTCTACTGGCAATAGCACTGATATTTAAACAAACTGTGTGAAAGGGAGTGTAGTTTTCTTGGTCTACTGCTATAGCCAAGGGAGCAAGGTTCTCAAACAGATAGAGTCTGGGAATCTTACTAAGCATGGCTTAATTATCACTCCTTTTTCTTGTGCAGGAATAACTTAAAACCTGCTCTCCCAGGATCTGTGCTAGTCTCATGTGACTCTTCTGCATACTGACTCGCAGTTGCATAAGGAGATGCTGAGGTTGTCAGGGGACATGCCAGGGTTCTGGGACTTGTTGAACTGTTCTTGGACTGACCGGGTCTTTTGATGAACCTGTTCATACATGTAGTTGTGTCTGGGAGCGGGGGAGTGGGTTGGAGGGGGGAAGAAGGAGAAACAGAGGCTTTTGGAAAGGACTCTGTTTGCAGATTTAGACCAAACTCAGCAGCAAGAGTAGACAACTTTAGACATCTAAACTCCCCTGCATGTAAGCTGATGCCTCTGGTTCAGGATAGCATCAGATGCAATGGGATTGTCCTGTTCTGCAAGTCTGGAACAGCTGGCAGTGGACCTGGGGCACTGCTATGAGAAAGTGTTTTTTTATGAAGTGTTGTAAGCAGCTTTCTTCTGTCTTTCTCTGTGGGGGCAGGGAAACAAGCAAGGCCAAGCTGTCAGCAGCTTGGCAGTCTGAGGTACTGTGCCAAAGGTAGGTACAGGTCCGTTGTTGTTGGGACTGTTTTTCTGGAGACCGTGTGAGCTGGTCAAGTATGTAACTTACCAGCCTGCACACAATGCTGGTACCTGTGATAATCATGACCTTGAGGAAAAGAATATCCTGAATCTCTTGTCACTACTTATCCAGGAGTGTTTCTTTGTCCCTGGCTTGTGCCAACGATCTTGGAAGCATTGGTGGTGTTCAGGCCTTGCTGGAGCAGAAACGCTGATGTTTGAGTCTTATGCCAGATATACCAGAAGAAATACCTGGGTGCAAAGATCTAGCATTCAGCTGCTGAGAACTTGGACCATATTCCTCCTGGATAATTGCAAAGACAGGATATGTCTCAAGCTTCAAGGAATCCCATTTCCCTGCTGCTTCTGTGTTGCACAGCAGCCCGTGTGTTCTGTAGGAAGCTCCCACAGCTGTTGCAGGACAGTGGAGAGCTGCCTGTGGAGGTTTGGGAGAGTGAGCATGTCAGTGTTACAGCTGGATGCCCTCATGCAGGAGTGGAGGTGTAGGAAGTGTTAACAAGAGCGTGTTTGGAGTCTTGCATTTGGGCACAGTGCAGCCAGGCAGTGCCTTCTGAGGGCATCACTTGGGTGGGTTCTTAGGAACAAGTAGAGTAAGATAAGATGTTTTTGTTGCTGTGCTCACCAAACCCATGCTGCAGAAATTTGGCATAGGAAAAGAGCTTTAGTTGTTTTGTTTGGTGAAGCTGGTTTACTCTTGAGTATTTTTGAGTGAAGCTTGGTATCTTTTACAGACTGTGAGCTCTTCCTACTTTGCTGTTGTATATTAAGGTTAGGTATTAGTAATTATACCAAGAATCACTGCCAGCATCATGAATATCTGACTAAACATAGCTGTGTTGATAGAAAGTAAGAGCAATCGGAGCATGTCCTAAGGGAGCTGAGGCTCTCAGCGGGGTCTGTGGCCATGCTAACAAGTACTGGTTTAATTGTGCAATGCTCTTGCTGAAGGGCTGTGCGTGTACAAGGGGGGAGGTGAGACTGAAGGATTTTCTGAGGTAGAAGAAAGAGTAGAAGAGAGAAGTATGTGGAACCAATGTACCCTGAATTATTTTGACACTTGTTCTTGTCTTTCAACATAGATATAACTGGACTTGTAATAATTTGTATTTGAGTGGTGGCACAGAGCAGAAGACTGAAGACTTTCAAATGCACAGGGTTGCAGCACTACCTACAGCTCCTGGTCGCAGATCAGAGCTCAGTTGCACGAAGAATAGAGGTTGCTACACCCTGTTTCATGGTACCTATTCTTGTAGTCTAGTCTATATTGCAGTAAATGCAATAAATAGTGCTGGGAAGTTTACAGAGAAAATGCATGCCAGGACAGAAGTGAAGAGGACAAAGGTTCTTGCTGAGGAAGATACAAGTGTCTCAAAATGCTTGGCAGAGCCCCTTGTTACAGGTAAATGATATGTATTCACTGGCCTGTCTTGTAGTTTTGACAGTCTGCTTTCTTCTCTAGTGCCAGTATGTCTCTGCTCTTCTGTGCTCCAGCCTGCATATGCACCTGTACAGCTGTTGTGTTCTCCAAGATGCTCTGCACAGACTTTTTTCCTGTTTTTGAAGACCCAGCAACCTTAGCATGGTTTAGCTTCTTAGTCTCTAGTAACTCTAAATACTGTCCCTCCCCTGAGGCTCTCTGTCCTCTTTATGTCCCTGCGTGTTTTGTTTCCCTTGCTGCCTTGTTCTTGTTGCTGTGGGTTTTTTTTTTTTTTTAACTTCTGCATTCATGTAACAAGCCCCATTAAGCACTTCTGTACAAGCTGGGGGGAGGTGAGGTTGGGATTTGAAGCAAACTGGTGGCAGAACAAGAAACTGCTTTGGGTAACTGATGCTCAGATAATATGGAGACTGTTCCAGAGTGGCCAGGAAGCATTGGATGTAGGAGGACAGGGACAATTGATTAATGCCTCTTTAGGTATCTGGAGCTCAATATGGTGCCGTGTGGAGAGTCTCTGGTTGCTTCTGTGGAGTTATCCAGGAGTCACTGGGCAAAGCAAATGAACTGGGAAGGCACATTTGAATTTGTTGAAAGCAGTGTGGGGCAGCATAACTGATGTGCAGGGAGGCACATTTGTATTCCTATCAAACAGCTGCTAGGGAATGGCCACTACTTTTTTTTTTTTCCTCCCCATTTTCTAATTTGTGGAAATGGAAAATAAGACCTCTTAACCTACCCAGGGATGCTCTTACTGCCTTCACGATTTTGATGGTTTTTGGAAGAAAAGGAGAGAGGGGTAATTTTTGCCCTGAGCATAAATTATGCCTAAAAGATATTTCCCCCGCCCCCCAAATTGGAGAAAACAGAAGAATTTTCAGCCTCAATAAAGAGGCATTTATGTGCTGAATAGGTTCTCACTCCTCAGATTGGAAAGACTAATGGCCCCGAACACAGTAAAATTAAGTTAATTTTGTAGCTGTGTGTATGGAGGGCCGTGCCGCAGCGTGCGCCGTGCGAGGGACGTGCTCCGGCGCAGGTAAGTGCTGTGCAAACCCTTCCTCTGCCTCCTTCCCCTCCCGGGGCAGTGCCAAGCCGGGTTCCTCCCTCAGCTCTCCACCAAACCGTGCTCTGCTCCTTCCAGGAGCGTCCTGGCTCCTCGGTTTATCTGCACTGCCAGCCTGGCATTCGGCTGGCTTCTCCTTATCTGCTTAGCCTCACTGTCCCCTTTGTGCTTGCTTCCTCCTGGCGATGACTCGGGAAAAAGGCTGGCTCTCCCCTTCCTCCGTCTCCTGGCTGCCGAGGCTTTCCCAGCCCTCTCC
Source organism: Erpornis zantholeuca (assembly GCA_013400515.1). Lineage (NCBI taxonomy): Eukaryota > Metazoa > Chordata > Aves > Passeriformes > Timaliidae > Erpornis > Erpornis zantholeuca. The sequence continues at coordinate 825,124 of VZTN01030245.1, read as the reverse complement.
CCTGTCTCCTGCTGCTCCTCGGCTCTTTGTGTGAGCTCTGCTCCTGATGCTCACCACGTGGTGGTTGCGTTTGAGAGCCTGTAGGGCCCTGCGCCTGCAAACTTCTGTCCTCTTTGTTAAACAGGGTGGGGAAGGAGATCGTACCGGTTTGCTTTTCCCTGAAGCGTCTGAGCAGAAAGCCACGAGCTTTTCTGCAGGCTGCCCCGGGTGCTGTGGGCCTCTTCTCCGTGTTCACCTCCGGGCGTGCGTCCCGATTGATTTCTTTGTAAATATGCTGCGGTATGCAAATGCTGGCACTGCAGAAGGAGCGTTTGTAATCCTAAAGCGGAGGCAGCTCAGGAAAATCCAACGTCTTTGCAGAGCTCTGCCCCTGTTCTGTTCCTCTGGGCTGCAAGTGTACTTTCTGCTACTTACTGCCGAGAGCCTGTGTCTCCAGGGCTTGGTTCGATGTTACTTGGCACCTTTTAGGATCAGTTACGTTCGGCGTGAAGTGGGAATCTGCAGAATGAGTGCAAGGCAGTGCTTGGAGCAGTGATGAATTGTTAAACCTCTCCTGTTATCATACTGCGTTCTTGCTCTGATTATTAATGTAGATGCGGACAAACTAGTTCTGAGATTCTTTGAAGGCAGGAGAAGGAGAGAAACCAGATAAATTGTTTTGGATAGTCTTTTAGTAAAAGTTGAACGTTAAAACCAGAATGTTAAGATTTGCCGTGGTTGTTAGCTACATTTTAAATATAGTCCTTACTGCGCCTCTGAGTTTGGCAGAAATGGGGAAAAAACAAACTAACTTGTGAAATCTGTTGAAAAATTGTGATCCAGGAGCCGCCTGCATTTCAAGGGCATGTTAAATCTGACTTTGTGTTTTTGGGTATGAATATTATCCTTACGGCACCCTGTGAAGTTGGGCCCCCTGCAGACAGAAGGAGAAGGACTGTCTGTACCTTGGGGAGCTTGTGGGCTAATGAATGCACCAGTCATCTCCAAGGAGAGCTGGAAGCAGACTGAGTTTTCAAGATCTGATTTGAAATATCACAAATGTGTGATTTGTGGGTCCTTATTTGATTTCGGCATTTCTGAGAGTGGGTTGGTGAGGGAGGATGACCCACAGGGCTCTTACATGGGGTCGGGGAAACCTCATTCAGCCTCTGCGAGCCTGGCAGCCAGCACTTTGCGTGTGTGTGTTGATAAAAGCTCTCATCTGCTGGTAGGGGTGCTGTGAGGATAAGGACCTGGAAGACTGTCATGGATGGGGGTGAGAGGAGGATATGCAACTGTCACAGACGTTTAGAAGTCGGATTTGTGTGGGTTAAACTGGGCATGCTCGCAGCCTGTTGATTGCAGTTGCACACCACATCGTGCATGACTCAGGGCTGGGTGGGATTTGATATATAAGCTTCTTGTACACTCGTGTTGGCCTGAGGACAGGTATCTGTTTCTGGAGGCGGCTGTGTTGGAAGAGTAGACTGTGTCCCCTTTTTGGAGGCTGCAATCTCCACAGCTCTGCCAGCCAGGCCACCTTTATAAAATCAGCTTTGGGTAGAAATGCGTTAATTTAGGTGACTTCAGCACAGAGGTGAGGTCTCTCCTGGACACGTTGGCAGGGCCTGATTCTGCTGCTCTTGGAGGGCACTACCTCTGTTAGGGAGGTGCCATGGTGGTGCCTTCCTTGAGTGTCCAGCCTATTCAAAGCACTCAGCTGAGTTTGGAAGATGTGTTTGCCACTGTTTTATGATGGGCTTTTCTGCTTGTGGCCTTGAAAAGCATTGGTGTTTGACCCAGGTTTTAAAGAATAGTAATATGAAAAACCTGAGAGCTGATTGTGCTTGATTGATTCATTTGACTGTTTAAAATTATTTGGTACTGCACGAGTAGAGTAACATGGAATTTCTCTCTCAGTTGTCTTTTTGGGTAGACTCTTGTCTAGATGGGGCCATGAGTGCGTCCTGTCTGCGTGCCCTTAACAGTACTGTCTTGCCAAGCAGTAACAAGTTTGCCCATCAGCCTTAATTCATAAGCCATTGAGCATAGCCAGTCGTTACTTTTTAAAAAATTTATTCTTATCTCCTGAGATGTAGGGTGAGGAGCAGAGGTGCTCACATCCCATGCTCTTTCGCAACTGGGTTCTAGTTAGTCAGACCTGTTCCTGACTGTTGTCTTGTTTTAAGTGTGGTAGAAAAAATAAACCAGTTACTCCGTTCACCAAGAATCTACATTTTATGTCACTGATGCTTTTTAGGCACTTGTTAGTTCCACTAATCAGTTTAAGCCATCTCAAAAGAAGGCTGTCACGTGAACTTTTGATGGGTGGGAAGAGGTATTGCTAAAAATACCAAAAAGTAATTTCTGCTTAGTGAACACTTGAGACTGACTTTTAAAATTTCTTCTTGCATTGGGCAATAGAAGTAGGCCAGCTGGTCCTTAATGTGTGGAAAAGATGAGTAAAATGCTGTTTGTTTGGGTTGCCACGGAATGGAAAAGGGTGGCTTGAGCTGAGGAGTGGGGACTGCTTGGATGAGTGGTCTAGGTGACATTGCTGTTTAACAGGAAAGGGAATAGGGGGAGATGCAAGGTCTGAGAAACCCTTCTGTTGGCATCTTGCTCCTTTTGTCACTTTTCCCAGGGGAAGAAGCCTTGGGAAGCCAGGGATGTCCTGCAGCTGGGGGTTGGAGAGGAGTCAATGCACTTGATACTCTCCAAATAAAGCAACACTTGTGTATTCCCCATTCCAAATTACGTACCTTGTTATTTTTGTTTCTCACCTTATTTTTACTTCCAACAGCTGGATCATCCTTTTGTCAGTAGAAAAGACTGTCTGTGAATGGGAGGAGGGGGCAGCAGGGGGAGGGAGTGTGGAGATCTGCTGAATGGAGGGAATGGGCAACGTGTTCAGTCTTGTGGCAGGTGGTACTTGTTATGTGCTAACTAATATGGAGGCGGAGGGTAGGGTGGAACAACCCTTAACTGTATGTGTACAGTAGTGGTCTCTAAACTGCCCTTAACTGGTTGTACAGCAGTGGTCTTTAAATTTGGTATTGTCTTTCCAGATAAAGACCTTGGCAGACAGTGTTTTTTCCATCAACTGAATGGTAATAATGGAAAGGCAAGTGTATTGTTAAAAGATGTTATGAAAACATCTGAGAACAAAACAGAACCTTATTTTGGCATGTTTTATAAATCCTGTGTTGTATGCTCTCTTTGAACGCTGTGTATAGTTCTGGTTTTGCCCCATTCCCATCCCTCCCCTATGCATACGTGCTCCTCAGAACTGTAAGATAACTAAAGTACAGGAATTATTATTTTTCCCATCTCCATACGAGGGAGAAGCAGAAAAGCCTGGACTGTCTAGCTTGGAAAGCAGATGACTGAGAATAGTGTAGTAGATCTGTAAAACAGCAAGAGACACGGAGGAGGTGAACAGGGTGCAGTTATTCTCTGCTTCTCATAAGGCAGGAAATGGGGCCACCAAATGAAATGACTGGGTAGCAGCTTCAGAGGAGAGAAGGGAGTGTGTGCATGGGCTTTCTTTGTTCTCCTTCAGACAACAAACATATAATTAAATTGAAGCACTCTTCCACAGGATGTTGTCGATGCCAAAATTACAAATGGGTTCAAAAAGGATTAGTCTATTTGATGGATTTTTATTTTTTTTTCATTCCCTCCTCCCATGAAAGGCCATTAAATCCAGTGATGCAGATACAGTACCAGGCTCAGGAAGTCTCTCTGATGGTCCTGGTCTTGTTATTCCTAAGTGCTGCCTGTGAATAATGGGCAGGACTGGCCCAAGCAGCTGCTCTTGTTCTTAAGGGAACACAACAGAAGACCCCGTTCAGTGGGTGGGGAGAGCTGAGGGGCTGGCGTAGTAAAGAAATGGGAGGCTGTATGAATGTGGACCTGTGCATGTAGGAGTTGCTGATTGTCAAAGATCAGGGGAGGCAGCAGCATCAAGATCTGTGATGGAAAGAGAGGATGTGTTTGCCTTATCTTCGCTTCCTGATCAGTAGGTTGTTTGGCTTCAAATAGATTTAGCAGTGTGTAGATATTTGTCAGCAGCACAAGACCTAGCACTTGAGGAAACTGCTGTGTTATTGTTGTTCCTTTTCTGTGTATTAAATTCTATATGTGTATCCTAACCTGTGTGCATATAGGTATGCCTGTGCAACTTTTTGGTCACCTGAATGAAAGTGGAAGGGAAATAGTGTGGAAGAGAAAAAAGGAAGGAAGGAAAGAAGTGTCCTTTTGTTGGGTCAGTGTTCAGGGAGAACAGAAACCAGCAGTAGACTGTTTATTGTATCTTGGTTTTCAGATCTGATTCTCTGCATACATTTACCTATTTTTAACAAACTTTAAAATAGTTCACTCTGTGGCTCCATGGAGGTGCTTCATTGGTATTGGTTTTGCTTTTTTTTTTTTTTTTTTTTTTTTTTTTTTTTTTTTTTTTTTTTTTTTATTGTAGGGTTGTGAGTGTGCAGGGATTCCCAAGGTTAATGGCAGGATATGGGTCTGTGTGGCAGTCCTGGGTTGTGGGGTGGCAGCCATAGGGTGTGTGGGGCCTGTGCTTGTATGGTGCTTGCTTTTGTTGGTACCGACTGGTGGGGTGGAATGGGTCCGGTCCCAGCCCAGTCCTGATGGAGCTTTGGAGCTGCTTTGGCACTGAACTGCACTCTGGGGAGGCAGGGGATGCTTTCTGAGATGTGGAGCAGGGAGAAGTGTGCTCGGGAGGGCAGGTGAGCCTCATGGGCTCAACGTGATGCATGCGCTGCAGGCTTTGGCTTTGTTCTTGTTGCTGCTTTCTGGGTGTGCATTCAAGATTGCTGTGGTATCGTTACCAGCTGTCCTCCTTAAAAAAATGTGGATGGTGTTTTAAAAAGGCTTGCAAGAGATCTCTGATGAAATCTTGATCAAATGTGCATTTCGTCCTCATAATTTAATACTTAACTCTCCCTTTAAACAAACTCCAGCCCTTTCACATTTCAGTACAAAACCCCAGCCATGTCTAGACAAAAGCCTGTTGTGATTAGCAGAGGTATGCTGCTCAATGCTGAGCAAGTGCAGGGGTATATTCATGTTCCTGATGGGGTAATGTGCTTCCTGCTTGCATATGGATTGCTGGGCTTGTGTGTGCAGAACTCACTGAAGAGCTCAGGTTGGAATTGTATGTGTGTAGAAAATTTTAGACACTTAAAGTGTATATTGAAAGGCTGTTTGCTTGTATAGTTATTCAGACCTCATCTATGGCTGCACATTGGTGCCACCTGCTTGCAGGAGAGAATGAGCGGACTCCTATTATTCAAGAAAAAAAAATACAAGGCAAGGCCTCAACATCTGTTCTGGCTTTATTGTTCGGTCTGGCCTGGGCTGTGGGCAGAATGTAGGCCACAGCTTTTGCATTACTGCTAGCTCTTAAACTGGAAAGGCATCTTTGGTCAGATGTATTCTTAAAAGGTTTAAAAATAAAAATACAAAGATGGGAAGTTCAAACTTAGGATGAGTTGTACTTGATTACTTTAAAGAAAAAGAAACTATTGTGATCTGTGTTTTTTCTTGTTTTCTCTTTCAGTTCTTCTAATGGTAATAATTTTTATCACTGCGAAGTGACCTTTGTAATCACTGCTGGATGATTAATCTTTAACTGGGTAATTTTTAAAGCAATATTTTGCACACAGTTGTAATGTGTGATACTGTGGGGTTTTGTAGCACAGCACTAGTCATTTTGAGGCAATAGGGCCCTTCACCCCAGTGCTGCATTTCCAGTGCTGCTGCTCTGTATAGAAACCCAGATAGTCACTTTTGTTTCCCTAGCAGATACTAAAATGCCCTCAGATCTTTATTTGCATATAGATTATAGTGCCAGCCGGGTGTAGTCGTGTATAGGAAGAGCTAACTGCTGCTTCATTTATAACTTTTTAATTAAAAAATCTTTCTCAGTTTTCAGGATTCCAGTTCTGTTTCATTTAATGCTGCTATAGTGCGTACAGTGATGGTATTTCTATGAAGTACCAGCTGCTATGACTAGGCAGTCCTTGGAAAACACGAATGAAAGGGGATCACAAGCATTAGCTGCTGACTCAGGGAGAAGTCACATGCAGAAGGAAGTTGAGATGAGCAGCAAAGTTCTTCAAATGTCTTTGAGTTGCTGCTTGGGACAACCAGCGCTAGTAGTGGGGAAGGAAGGTCGAAAAAGCTTTTCTGACTCTGAATTGTGTTTGAATTCTCTTGTGTCACATAGGTGTTGTGCTGTTGTATCATAGCTGTGCATTTACAATTACGCCGTGAGCCTGAGTAATGCCAATGAAGCCATAAGAGAGCGTTTTTTTGTACGATGGGAGCCTGTGCCTCCTTTGTCTTGTTTTGTTTAACAGCCATCATGGGTACTGTAAACAGGGGATTTTACACTATGCAGTACATTTAAGTTCTGCATTGATAAATAAAATGGAGGGTTGGCAATGGAAGCACTTGTTTAATCTGACTTCACTAGAAGTAAATACATTAGACTTGATCCAAAACTGCTTAAAGAAGCATTCAGCAGTTAAATTATTATATGGCAGCTTCAGCTCTTCCAAACAATAAAAGCATCTATTCACCTTTGGATATTATACAATGCATGTTCTATATATAATTCTCAGGGTTCCATATTAAAAGGAAGAGATGTTTCTTACACTTTTTTTTTAACTCTGCAACATGTAAAAATGAGTTAGTACCAGTTGGAGGGGGGATCAGTAAGTGCTGTTAGTAAAGCAGTAGCTTTTGTAGGTGGGAATCTTGCCATCCTTACCTTAGGTATTTCAGTTGTTCTATAAATTTTATTAACTTCATGAAAGACATTGTTCAGATCTGGAGGTATTTTCTTACCTGTTGTTTTGCAAAAGATCGATACCTGAAGAATTCTCTGTAGTTCTATGGCAAGCGCTTTCACACTTTGATTTAAGGCTCATGTTTGCTTTCCAGAGAAGGTACAGAAGTATGTATTTGTAACAAGCATCTGATTGTGGACCTACTTTTCTGAGATAGCTTTTGCAGATTCTAAATAATGGAAGGAGTGGACTAGAGCAGGGTCCCACTCTTCATGGTGTGTGTTGCAGTGCTGTCACATAGTCATGTTGTTAGTGTGCTTTGCTTTGAAACCCAGAAGGTTTCAATAGCTCTAAAATGCCTTGTGCAAACAGCAACAGGAAACTGACTGGGACTACTGAAAGGGTTATAGAGAAGGAAGAATGCTGGACGCATCCTGCCCAAGCCTCACTTTGACTTGGGCAGGATGGAACTGGAAGCAAAATGTGCCTTGACATCTGCAGGAGGTGAGGATCATTTCTCCAAGGGGTCAGTATGGGTGTCAAAAGGAAATGTAAAGTGCTTGGATGGCTCACAGCTGTGGCTGGATCATGCAGCATCCTTGGGGAAAGCTGTGAGATGGAGCAGGTCCCTCAAGTGCAGGAACTCAAGAGGGAGCTGGCGCCGCTGCTTCGCACAGAAGCAAAATAACAGATGACAGAGTGACTGGTGGCTCTTCAAGAGGCCTCTGCTCCCACTGAGTTTATTCTGGCATGTTTCTTCTCTACCTTGGAGAAGAAAAATAAAACGTGATGTGTCAGGCTGGAGCTGCCCAGTGCTGGGCTCCTGCTTGCAGGCTGGGTTTTGCCTTCCTGTTTCTCTCCTTATGTGTGGTGTCCATTCCACCTCTAGTCCTTGAAATAGTTTAAACTGGTGCTGCGGCTGAGGGATGTGTTCTGGCTGTCCCTGCTTCCTTACTCTTCTTCCTTGTCTCTAAGGATATGTGGTAGAAAATTAGGAACTGGTATTGAGTTAAAGCTACCAGCTTTTTTGTTGAATTACTTTTATTTTTTTTAAAGGTCGGGTGGATCTCCTGCTTTGGTTTGTCAAGTAATGGTGGAAGGGGAAACAACTTCCCATGTTCTTTTGCAGTAGTGCTGTTGAACCATTGTACTTCTTTCTGTACTGATGCCAGTAATTTGTGGCTAAGTTGAAACTGGGGAGGGGTCAGAAGGACATTGAAGGTACTCTCTGACCTGCAGGGGGGACTTGATGTGTGTACGCTGGTACAGTGACCTTTTGTAGTTCCTGTTTGGAGATATCTGTTTCCCTTTCACTGTCAGGTGTCCTGACTTGACAGCTTGTGGGGAGAGCCTTAGCTGCTGTGAATCGGGGTTTCACATCTTGCAGTGTGCTGCTTTTGCATGTGCCAGGCCTGTGCGTTAGTCTGGGAGCCCCCAGGGATGGAGAGCCTCGGTTGTGTTGTTTCTCTCCTGTGCAAATCAAGGTATTTCTGCACGCTGGTTCTGAGATGTATCTTCACAGCTCCAGGGGAGGAAGAACCCAAAAGCCCCTGCGACTTTTTAGAATAATATTGATATATATGTCTTCTGCCCTGCTTCATCTCCTCCCTTGCACAGTAGAACTTCTTGGGCTTGTGCAATAAACCACAACTGTAAAATGGGATAAACTTTAAAAATAACATTTTCCTCACAAAGTGAATTTTAAGATGGATTGTTTCTCTCCTGTCTTTTTAGCATATAGTCTGTAGAGTAGGGGTATGTTCTAGGGAGTAAGAAAAGAGAGATGGATGGGAGCTGGTGTGGAAAAAGCAACATGATACTGTGCCTGGTTGGGGCTGTGCTTCTCTGCCTGAGTAAAGGCAATGTAAGTTTGCATTCCCTGTGAATTCTGATAGTGGAACAAAATTTAGGGGGCGCTGCTTGTAGTAAAAGGTGTTCCTCTTGGATGAAGCAGCTATGATTCCTGACAGACTTGGGAAAAGTGGCAACGCTAACAGTGGGAAAGTGATTACAGAGTGTTTGCTCCCACAACTGTGATACATAACTAATTGCTGTGACAGAGACTTTACAGATATCTGGTGGATAGCTAAATGAAAATGTAGGATTACCTGAAATGTCAGATCTTCTTGTCTGCCAGTATACAGCTTCTCTAAACACAGGTTGCACTGGTTTAACTGCAGTTGCTTAAATAAGCAACCCCATTGATCCTAAATTGATCTGTTCTCATAAAAAAAGAGTAACCCTTGCCCTTCTTACATGGCTGTTTTTACATGAAATATACAACAGATTAAATTGCATTATCTTTATAGCTTTGTCACTGAAATGCAGAGTGTTAGAATTCATCCTGATATTCCTTGTCCAGAAGCACGGGACAGCGTTTGTGAGCACTGCAGCTGTGCTTGGAATGGTGCTGTAAAGGCATGTAACAGCCACTCTGCTCTGAGGCCCCTCTTCTGCTCTCGTGGCTGTTGCTCTGAAGCAATCCTTTCATTTCAATGTGCTTCCAAATTCTGAGCAAGCTCTTAACCTTTTCCTTGGTACATCATGCAGTATACTTAGGCTGTGTATATTTATGGTGGGGTCGGCACTGTACTTGTAAGAGTGCCTGTCATGTCTGCCTTACATATGAGGGACAGTAAATGGGGGGGGCTGTGGGCTTGAGAAGGGGTGTTGGGCAGGATGTGGTGCTGGAAGGTGAAGAACCTGGCTAGCATCTCAGAATGTAGGGAGGGAGTCTCAGCCTTTATGGATGTTTGAGGAGCACCCCACTCCCATCCATCTCTGTGTCTTGGCCTTTAGGTGCTTCTGCCCTTTGCAGAAAAGCATGAGTTTCAACATAACCTTACTGTGTGCCTTGGACTGGCCTCTACAGCTGTCAAGGAATGAGGCCTGAGGGTGGATAGGTGTGGGCTTGGGTGGAGAGGTGGAGCAGGGGGATAAGTTGCAGGAATAGCGGAGGTGCTGCTTCACACCCATTCAGGAGCCCAGTGTAACTTGATTGGTTGTTGCTACAGAGGAAGACACTGGGCTGTTGGAACTGGGCAGAAGCGGGTCCTGAGGGTGGCATGAAGCCCAGCTTCTGCAGGCTCCTCTGTGTACGAGGCCCAGGGAGGGGCTGTGTGGCTGGAAGGAGGTAGCTCCTAACCCAGTTCCTGGGTGCATGTTGTGGAGCTACGATGGAGCATGAGGAACACATTTCTCCAGCCCTGCTTTTGGGTGCCATGAGGTCCCACAGTACTTCCCTGCACTGGTTGTCACCTTCTAGGGCTGGCTCAGGTCACAGCCTGGAAGGCTGTGGGACTCGCTCTGCAATGCCCCAAAACCTAACTTGGGGTTTTAACCGTGGGAGGTGAAACTTCACCCATTGCACTGTGGGTGAGCTGAGCTAGTGGAGCTCTGCTCCTGGGCTGGGACATGTGCCTAATGTGTCCCAGAGCAGAGGAGGTTCAAACTGCTAAACTGGGAGAAAACTTTCTCGTTTTCCTGATTTAGGTGTTGCAGTTCAGCGAGTAAGACTATGTTAAAGGCAGGCTGACATTCCCTGCACTACACCTCACTGGCAGTGTTTGAGCATCAGGTTCCTGAGTTGCAGTGGGTACTGGGAGTGTGTTGGGATTTGGGTGGAAGTGTTTAAATTCCTGGAGATTTGACTGATGGTTTCTGTCTTTGAGTATTTTTATGGGATGAGAATATGCTGCTCAGTGTAGGTTAAAGTGAGGAGAGAGACTTTTTACTTTTCTGTGCTTTGAACCCTATGCTAGACTTGAGTAGAACAGGTTGTCCTGGATAAGGAAAGTGAAGAGAAAAATTTGATAAAGGGCAGGCTTAGGGTTGTCTCTTTCTTTGCATTCCAGCCTAGACTTGAAATGAGGAAGAAGGTAAAATTTAATGCCAAATGTTTCAGGATTTGTAATTTTAATTTCAGACACTCTTTGTGTTCTGTGTACAGAACATGGTCTTTACCTCTCATCTCATGCCAACAGAGGCTGTTGTCTCTTCTCACTTCTTTTTTTTGCGAAGTGTAGAAAGTAATAAACGTGCACAGTGTGCAAAATATCTTGTATGTGCAGTTGCTAACCTTACTAAGAAAACCAGAAAACCTTCCCAAAAATGGAGTGAAAGATAATGGTGTCTGTCATGAAAAATCCTCCTAGTTCAGTGTAAATATGTTGCCAACAGGTGGTTATTTTTAGAACATACTGTTTGTGCTTTAAATTTAATGTTAAAATATTTTTGTCATCTAAACCCTGACTGTTCTTAGCTCAGCAGATTTCAGTTTAAAAACAGTGGCGAAACTGAGTGTTCATAGGACTGTAATGTAATTTTGTGTTACTAGATCTTTTCTGACCTGTTTTAATGTGTTGTGAAGTGGTGGTTATATGTCTAATTGCACAGTGCAGAGAAAATAGCATTGTGTTGAAATACTGCATAAAACTTGAGCGTTGTGTGACATTTTATAGTGGAAATAGTACTGTAGGTACTCATTCATAACAAGATTTGCAAGTTTCTCTCTGCCAGGGCGGGTGGTTGGGCTGGCTGTGTGTGTGCTGACTCAAAGGAGGGAGTTTTCTCTTCTCTTCTCTTCTCTTCTCTTCTCTCCTCTCCTCTCCTCTCCTCTCCTCTCCTCTCCTCTCCCTCTCTCCCTCTCCCTCTCCCTCCTCCTCCTCCTCCTCTTTTGACTGCTTGTGACCAAACATCAGTGGAATTGGCAAGAGCTTGCTCTTGAAACATACCTTAGTTTGAAGTTGCCTTTTCTAACTATGTGCAGCTGTGGATCTTCACTTGAGTCTTTCCCCTTAAGCTGGTTAAAAACAGATTTGTTGTCTGAGTGTGGGTGTGTGTCTCAGCGTGGGTGTGAATGCATTTGGATTTCTCTGGAGCAATTGAGACTAGGACCTGATTGTGGGGGACCCAGTGTCACCTGGGTGGACTTTCCTAATTGTAGGGGGGACAGAGGGCACAGAAGGGTGGCTGGGATGGTGCTGGAGGTGCTCAGAAGTGTAATGTGGGAGGTTTTATGCATATGCCTACCCTGAAGTGTTCATCTGTTTGCACACTACAGTGTCATGATGTCCAGGGCTTGGAGTCTGCTGCCTGAGCCTAGCTCCTCCCTTTTTCATTTGATGATGGCTGGAAGAAAAATAATCAAGTGTGCTGGAAGAGAAACATTAATTAACTTTTAATTTAGATCTAACGTATGCTGCTTAGTGTACTGCATGAGAGTGTGCGGTATCTGTCATGTTATATAGAGGGTGATGCGTTGAAGAAACAAGGAAAAGCCTCGGGTCTGAATAGGAAGATGGGGTTTTAACTGTGGATGGGTTTTATATCTTCATTAAAAGCTGCAGATGTGTGATAAGTCGCTTCTGTATCCATTTTGCATCTGAAATTACTTTCTCTGTAACTTGGTTTGTATCTGTTTTCTCTTAAGCCAAACTTGCAAGGCGAAGTCAGGAGAGAGAGAATCTTGGCATGCTGGTCTGGTCACCTAACCAGAATCTATCTGAAGCAAAATGTAAGTCTGTTCAACTATTTTTATTCCCTTCTTTCCTTCCATGTATCATTTCAAGAATGCAAAGTTGCCACTTTTGGTAGAGAGGTTATGTCTGTGACCTTTTCATTATGAATTGAAATTAATTTGAAAAAAGGAAAGCTTACAATGCAATCCCCCAGATGATCTTTGTTCTCCTCTGGGCAGCTGCTCAGTGTCAAATCCACGGGGGCAGGGAAAGCAAGAGAAATGTGACACACATTATTCCTAGATACCAATTTCTTAAGATACTCATCTGCAGGTCTACACAATCTGCTGTTTTTGCTGTTGGTGCTGTAGAAGACAACAGAAATAACTGGGGAGAGCAAAATGAAAAATATTGGGGGGTGGGAGGCTCGCAAAATATTTGGTAATTAGCAGTACCTTTTCCTCCACAAAGACAAATCCACATCTGGAGCCCGTGGAGGTTTTAAATGCCAGAACAATTGCAGTGCCTTGGAATTCCACGTGAGGGCAATTAACAGCGCTCTGTGTGTGTCTGGGAACAAGTCTCAGTGCTGCTGCCAGATGGCAGAACTAGTGTTTGAAAGACTTGTCTAGCTACAGTTCTCCTCATGAATAAGTAGGACTCCTTGATTAAAGGGCTGCTGTTTGAATGCAGTAACTAAACCTAAGTGCTTTTGGGGGAGGGAGCTGAAAAGAGCTAATTTTGACTTTGTGCTTATACCTTGTTTTTTTTTTTTATCTTTTCTGATTCTGGGACCAAGAATGAGAATCATGCATTTGTATTCCTCTGCAGATTTTGTGGTGGCGCTATTAAGTGAATCCCTTAGACCTAAGGGCTAGGATGCATCATAAGGCACATGTGAACATGTAATGGCATTTGCAAATTAAGGCCGCAGAGATTGTGCGCAAACTGGCTCTGTCATGAAATGCCTGAGCTCTGCCCTGGGGCATTTGTTGCACTGAGCAAGTTGCCCCTTAAATTACAGAAGGATGATGGTAGTGTGATCTGCAGATAAAAAGAGGGCTTTGCAAGGATCATGTTTGCCTTCTCTCCTGGTCTGCTCCCTGCTGACTATTGGATGCTGAAATAAATAAGACTGATGAGGAGAGGAATGTGTTTGACAGTTATCTACAGCTAGAAACCTCTTAAAAGGTGTAACAGCAAGAAATAGTTGCCTCAGCCAAAAGGAATGACTGTTCATGGGTTGTCTGTGACACAGGATTCCTGTAGCTGCCTCTCAAGTCTGAATGTCTTTTGAATCTCAGCTCAGCTTTGGAACCTTTCCTATCCTGTCTGATAGGAAACAGATTTCTTGAAGGGGAAAGAGAATGGAGGAGGGAAAAAGAGGGAAGATATGTGGAACTGAGTAAAATAATCTGTAACTGAGTATTCTGTGGTAATTGGCGCAAAAATATACTCACAGAGCATAGAGAGGATATTAATATCAGCTAAGAAGATGTCATGAACATAAGAGGTAATTTGAAAAGTAGTATGACATTGATAAATAAAAACTAGGTGACAGTTGTCTGTTAGTACAGTTAAGAAGTTTGGGAAAACAGCGTGAATACAGGTGGAGGGCAAGAAGGACCTTCTCAAAATACTGAAAATTTTAGTGAGAGTATAGACTCATCAGTGGGTTCACCTTCCAAAAGAGGTACAGCAAAATAATGAAGAAAGTTCATATGGAGTTTGGGGAAGTGAAGTATGAGGCTATTTTACCATACATGGCACAAAAAATACCTCCCAGGTACCTAGTTGATACAGAGGGATGGAGTTAGGAAATTAGGCATCTAGTAGTAGTAAAAATCTAAAGGAGCGTTGTGAGAGTTGGCTGAGGGGACCTTGGGGTGGCAGATGGGGAGAGGAAGCTCTGCAGGGAATGAGAGAACAGGGTGGTGGACTGGTTGATCATGGCTTTGTTTTGTGTCAGTCTGAGCTGATCCTTTTGAAAGGAATCAGATATTCCTATTCCTGTCTCTATTTGGCATTTCTTAAAAATGAACTGTGAAAAACAAATACTGCTGAAGGTAGGTGCTTTTGGTTTTTTAAGACTAAAAATGGATTGATTAGTAGAAATAAGTTTATGGCTCTAATGTATTCAAGAGAGCTGTTAGGCACTGATTGCATGAGAGCATGATTCAGTCCCTCTTCCTTGCAAAAGATGGGAACTTCCTCCAAAACACCAGTGCTCTGCAATGGCTGTAGAGCACTTACTAAATGTATCACAAGCAGAGTTCCCTTATCTGCTTTACGGTTTATGATGAAAGAACATCAGTGGACAGGAGGTCTCTCCAGTGACTCTCAAGTTCACTGACAAGTCTTGGCATGGTTGATAGTGAATCCTAATTAAATGACGTCCATGGGGATGTGTGAGAGGACTGATGATGATCAGCATTTCCATCAGTGATGTGGGAATTGATATGGAATTGTGGATGAGCCATAGACTGACAGGATGGTAAATAAAATTAATGCTACTGACAGTCTTGTAGATTGCTTTGGGTCTTTTCCTAAGTTGGACTGCTGCCAATGCAGTGGGCTCTTAATGACCCAGCTGCAGGGTTATGAATCTCAGTACTGAAATCTCTGGCCTTCTACATCAGCCTGATGTTTGGAAAGAAATGGCTTAGAGAGCAATCTTGGGGAAGCAGTGGGCAGGTAATTCAGTAAAGCTTCCCAGTGTCCTGCTTGACCCAGATGATGATGTGGGTTTAAAGAGTGAGGTAGTCACTGGAACAGTTTGCTTGCCTCTCCACCCAGCAGCATTCAGGGGAATGAACCTTGGCTTTAGTGTTTAAAAACTGAGAAAAGGATGGAGACAAGAGCTGCTGGAACAATTTGGAAACGGAAGATGAAGCAGACTCCATCTGTTTAGCTTACTGAAAAGAGACTGAAAGGGGACTATTGTCAATTATTCTCTCAAAGAGAAATTTTGACATAATAAGAGACACACATAATACAAGTAGATGGCTGCAAAATAAGCCCACACAGACTGAAATGAAATGTCCGAGTGTGTGGAGGTTTTTTTTGGCGATTGACTGCTGGAGGTTATCCAGGAAAGGGATGGCTTCTCGTATTTCTTTATGCCTTTTTAAACTGTGGGTTTTTGATGTGTATTATCCTTTGTGGGGGAGATTATTCATTGGCAGTTTGAAATTGCAAGTGGAAGGAGCTGTGGTCTCCAGGAAGTTGGTGTAGCCCCTTGGGCTGTATGTCTGTGAGTCTCAGCTAGCACATCCGTTTTAATACTGCTGTTCAGGCTGAAGTGTGAGTGAACAAATCTTTCCAGTCAGCACCACATTGGTACCTGTGATTACTTCCATTTGTACTCCAAAACCTTTAATCCATCCTATGCCTGTAAGTCACAGGGCTCTTCTCTGTTCCTGTGGCTGGGGCTCAGCATGAAGATGGAAGTAGTCCAGCACATATTAGCTCTTCCTCAGAGTGAACTGTAGCTCTTGTGAGCAGCAGAATTCTGTGCAATCAGCAGAACTTGTGCAACCCACCCTTTTTGAAGGGGAATCTGTGCTTAAAAACACTGAGCAGATCTGTGACAATGCTCAGTGCACCTGGTGGGTTTGGCAAAAGGATGGCCAAATTGTTGGAGGTTGTGGGAGGGTCTCCTGTAAGCTACTGAAATGAATCCCAGAAAGAGCAGTGTGTCATCCAGGACCTGGTGGATATTTCAGCACACCTGATGTTCCAAGCTCACACAATTACTTAAATTAAGCTTGTTTGGGTCTCATGGACCCTCTGTGTTGAAGAAATGTTTTAATCGCACTGGAGAAACCTTTTACCTGGATGTCATGAAGAGATGGATGTGATAGAGAAGATGAAAACAAAAGTATGTGTTGGCACATTGCTGATTTTTTTTATCCTGTGACTTTAATCCTGGATACAAACCACTTACTGCCTTGCCCATATTAATACCAAAGTTGAACGCTGCCAGCATGGTCCATATCTACTGCCAGACTTCTGCCTTTGAGGGGTCACTTGCATAGCAGTGCCACCACAGCAGTCACAATGTTAGCCCAAAACTAGGAGTTTGTCCTGTCTCTTTTGAAGAAGAAAGATAGAAATGTCACTGCAGTAACTGAACATTTGGATTTAAAATAACTGTGCTCTCCTTCTAGTTCTGCTCCAAATACCCTGTGCTGTGCCTGGGGTCACACCTCTCACAAAGAACTTGCTCTCGAAGTGAGACTCTTGAGATGCTCTGTGGACTTGGTGCCGTGGAGGGCAGCTGTTCTGGCTGTGCTGGGACTCTGTCACAGAGGGTGGGGAAAGACACAGGAGGAAGAATGATGCCTTGAGCAAGGTGACATTGAGGAGCAGGAACAGCTAGGTCGAAGACAGGCATCTGCTCTCGTGGAGTGGCACGTGGTGAAGGAGGAGGGGAAATAGGAAAAAATGCATTGTAATGATGCTGTGGAAACCCTGCACAGGATCGAGCTGGGCCAGCATGAAGCTATTAATAAAACAGCAGTGTCTCTCTCTGTGCCAAGTGCGCCAGTGAGTGGAACCAAAAAAATTACTTTGGGTTGATTTAGAAATGAGCAAGTGTTGGCACGCAGCAGCTGCCCAGGAGCGAGGCATGGACACCGGGTGAGAGGGTAGGATGTGATTATTGCTTTTATGCATCTGCAGTTCAAAGGTGAACTACAAGAAGGAAAGATGTATTGTTTTGCTAGTGTTAAGCTCTGCTTTCAAAGTAATTTTTCTTCTCTCTTTCTGACAGAATGTGTGTGCTGCTAGATGGGAGTTCTTGCTTTCTCACTGATATCTTGGTGGATATCTCCAGTGGATTTACAGTTTATGGGGTGTCACTGAGTGGGCAGACGCTTCCTAATGCCTGTGTGACACTGGATCGTGGATAGTAGCTGGAACTTCTGGTCTTGCAGTGCTGCTTCTGTTTGACCTGATGGTTGACTGGTATTGCCAGCTTCGACATTCACCAGTCCCTTCCTATGTTACCCTGTGGCATCTCCTCTTTTGAGGCTGCAGCTGACTCCCTGCATTACATTATGCCTGTCTTGGTGCACATGGAGGGAATTCAGACATCCTCCTTCCCTTTGTGGAGGAGAAACAGAAAGACCCAGGGGACATGGGGACAGAGAAATGCCAGAATTAGGTGAAACAGCTGAGTGCTCCAACACCCTCCTAATGTGCTTGGCCAAACCCTGTGGCTGGGGGAAAGGGAGCAGTCCCTAAATGTGCTGCAAAACCTGATGCTGGGAAGGCAGTAATGTGCCAGCTGAGGCTCTGATGGAGGAAGAAGTGCTGGTTGCTATGGTTACTAAAGATATTAACCCTGTGGTGTTCAGATGGGCAAGGTTTAGTTAACTGTGCCACAGGCTGGGTAGCTGTTTGGGAGTGTGTGGTGCTCCCCATCCTAAGAAGTAATGAGTTGGCATTCAGGATTTCAAAAGCCCATGTCCCAACCACTTTTTAAAGTATGCCCTGGTCCTTAGTGTGTCAGCAGCCTTCTTAGGGTGCGAGTGAGTTTTGGTAGCTCTTCTCTGTTGTGATGGTGAATGCCAAAATTTCTGAGGCCAGGTTGCAGGTTTAAGTGACCAGAGTCTGTCTCCAGCTTTAGTTCAAGGGTTAGTCTTTGCATAAAATGGACTCGGATTACCCTTTAGATTTTCTTCTAAAGGGAATGTTGAACAAGCTTGGAAATCTATTTTGTCTCTTTTCTAATTTAAAATTACTATCAGAATAAAGGAAATGA
Organism: Erpornis zantholeuca; assembly: GCA_013400515.1. Lineage (NCBI taxonomy): Eukaryota > Metazoa > Chordata > Aves > Passeriformes > Timaliidae > Erpornis > Erpornis zantholeuca. Next base: position 807,104 of record VZTN01030245.1, on the reverse strand, counting down.
AAACATCTTCTAAGGCTACTGCATGTGTTTGATCATGGTTTGTGTGGCTGTTCTCTGTTTCCAGTGTGTAGCTGAGCCATAGCTGTTTTAAGAAGAGCTTCTGTTTGGACATAGCCTTTCCTCCTTGGCTTACTTACTTTGTCCTGTGAATTCTGTGGACATACTACTCCATCACTATCGTCATTAGCTCTCCTATTCCATGGGATGTAGCGTGCCCTAGCACTAAATAAATGTGAGCAGAAAACCACAAATGGGAGAGTGTAGACTGGGGAAAGCATTGATCTTAAAATCTCCCTTTTAGAAAATAAAGCCTCTATTTAACAGGATGCATTCAAAATGGAAGGGAATGTTGCTTCAGAGATACTTGAGGGTCACGTCCTCCCCAGCATGCAGGCACCCTTCCTCTGGCAACAGTGAGGCAGAGGATGTAGTCTGGTATGTACTCAGCATCAGAAAAGCTGCTTTTTAAGTCCTTTCTCTCCATCATGCCCTAAACAGGATCCTTGAATCAGTTGCATTAGTGGTTTTGCGTCCCCTCTCCCCTTCATTCTGCATCGTGATGTGGTTTGTGACTCCACAAAAAGTTGTGTTGATGCTCAGTAAGAGTGCAGCCACCTTGGCCAGGGATGGGAGAGTAGGAGCTGCTTAGGCTTTGCTACCAGAGAGAAAAAAGTATTGTTGAACTCTTAGTTGAGCTTATACTTGGGGGATTTTTGGTGGCTGACTAAGTGCTGTGGGAGGTTGAAGGAAGGAGCATTTGTATTGTGCTTTTCCTATTTGGGATTTTTCTTCTTTTTATGTCCAAGGTTTTACTTGTTGAGGTGTTGGTTTCCTTTTTTTTTTGGCAGTAGTAAAAGTATGAATTCTGAAAAAGGAGCTGCTAGGTCTCTAAGGGGTAGACTTCAGGAGTCGTGATTGTCTCCTGAAGGTAGGCGCTGACCTTTTGTTGCTCAAGTGAAGATAGCAAAAAAATCCAAACTTAGGTTTGTGCTGTTTATGTATGCTCCTTACCTAGAAATACCAGTTTGTTGTATGGCCCAGTGACAGCAAAAAGGATTAATGTAAAAGCAGAACTGGGTTTATGTTTATCCCTAATCCAAATTTCATATTATGCAGCGAATGTAGCAGCTGTGAAGCTTGGATGTAAATACAGTAGCTGGAGAATGCAACTCCGTGAATTTTGAAATGAAAGAATTCGTGTTTAATTAAAAGATTCTGCTTGAATTTAGCTGTAGAAATAATAGTCATGGCCACTTTTCCCAGCAGCTGCAGTCGATGCTCAAAAGACAGAGGTGAAGGAATCCAATTTTTCATTTTAACTAAGGCAACTTCTGATGCTTATAGTAGCAATACCGTGAATAGCAAATAGACAATAACCAGCATTCAAAGACTATGGCTGTATCCCTGAAATGGCTGAGTTGCCTCAAACTTAGCTGCAGTTTCCCCTTTGTTTGTCATCTGCTGTGCTAGTTGCTGTTGCAATGCTGTGTGGAAATCTCAGAGCAGTTCTTTCATCATTATTGCTGCAGGTTGATATTTCTGGATCCTGAATGCATATTTAGATTAAGATGAATTTTTAACCCTTTCACAATAGTGGCATCAGGAAAGCAATTTAGTTTGAGAGAACTAGGATGTGTATTTGGATGGATTTTAACGAAGGTACACTGGATTGTGTTGTTGTCTTTTGTTTTTTCATTTGTTTTTTTTTCAAAGCCTACAAACAAAAAAAGCCTGAAGAAGGAGAGAGTGTGGAGAGTATCCAGGAAAAGAATGTCTTATCTAAGGTAGCTGTGTTATCCTGGAGGAATTTTTGCTGCTGTGCTGGGAGGCGAGAGCTAGTCACCAGTTTCTTCATGTGCCTTGTTCTCTCCTGCCACCTGTTTGTTCCTCCTTTTCACTGCAGTGTGATCCAGGCCTTCTCTGAACGTGTCAAGATGACCCACTTTGAAAATGCCGACTGCCACTACTGTGGGATTGTACTGGTGCAGGCGCTCAGTAGAAGCTTTTTTCTTAAGAGAAGGTTAGAGACAGGATGACGTGGATGTAATGGAGTGATGATAGCTGTGTTAAGAATTATCCTGGCAGTGAGCCTTGATCTGCAATACATTTGGGAGCAGCCTTAGCCAGCCTGATCGGCACTGCCCGAGTTGTAGGACCAGTATAACAAGAACTAGGAGGCTGCAGCTACTTCACGCTGCTTGGCCCAGCCCTGGGACAGGCTGAGTGTGCTCCAGTCATGCTGGGAATGGTAGGCTTGGGACATTTCAGACTAGATTGGTTTTTTTCTGGTCTCTTGTCTCTTATGGTAGCTGTGAGCAAAAAAAAAGACGGGTTAAGGAACCGAGAGTAACTTTCTATGTTCTTTTTTAAAAAATTTTTTCATTATAGCAAAGCTAGTCAGCAAGTGCATATTTATAGGTATGCAATGGAAGCTTTGCACAGGCAGGGAGGAGCTCTTGTGGGAGACGTCTCCACTGAGGAATGCTTGAGGAGGTCGTAGCTGTAACAGCTTGCTACAATGAGTTCATATGCTGCCAAGTGTGACCTTTAAAGACGTGCTAGTGCAGGAGGCAAAGCAGCTGGGCTTTCTCCAAGACATGTGCCAGAGCTTCCCTCATCATTATGTGTTTGCTGTGGCATTATTTACTCTAATTAGGAACCACTCCTACTACTTAATTTTCCTGTACTCTTACTTTGGCACTCTATGATAAGTTATTTTCCTGGTCACGTGCTTCTTCTGCAGATTCATATGGTAGGAGTTGTAGTGAATTTTCTAGCACTGCAAGGGTTAGTGGTAATACATCCACCACTGATGTTCCAGGGCCTATTTAGTAACATTGGTTTATCATAGCTTTTTCCACAGTCTCTTAGGGTCAGCCTTGAAGGCAGAGGGCCTGTATGTAATCCATGTTTCAGCATGTACTGTATGAATCTGTAACTTGATTTTTTTTCCAAATCGACTTAATTTGACCGGAATTTAATACCTTAATATTTGTCAACATAACACTAATACTTCGGTTTAGAGGCTACTGTAAGGATGATGCTATCCAAGACCTGGCTGTGGAACCTTGCTGTCTTTCTTCATAGACTTCTTGGAAAGATCAGACACATCTTTGCACCTCTTCTTTTAAGCCTATAGGAAGTAAATAAGTGCGAGAATGGATGCACTGAGTCTTAGTGTCTCCCAAAAGCTAACCTGTCTGTAGTGGGGTGATCCGCATCTGCTGGGCAACTGTGTGACTCACACTTGTCTCCTTCCTCTTGCTGACTGCTGGCTTGCCCAATGCTTCCTTTCTGCCCAAGTGACATCCCTCAAGGAGGTAGCCAGGGGACAAATTGATAATTTCTTTTGCTTTTGTGTCCAAAATAAAGAGAATCAGCGTGGCTGCTCCTTTCTTGTCACAGGCCTTATTATCAGTAACAATAATAATGAGCTGTAATTTAACCTGGTGGCTATTCTACTCCCGCATACTCCTTGTGTGTGTGCCCTCATGCTGCACAAAGACCCTGTATTGTGGGGAAGTGGAGTTACACATGCTGTTTAGGAAGCTTGGCTCTGGTACAGGGCTTTCATTAGTCTGCATTCCTAAAACAACAGAGAATATAATAGTTCTGGTTTTTAGGAGCTTTCAAAATGTCTGAGGTTGGAAAATGGACCTTGTGGAAGGTTTCACCCTCTTTAGAGTGTTTTCAGTCTGGATATTCCTTGGTGGCTTCTGAAGCTGGTTGGCAGCATGTTACTCAGTGAAACTTTGTGGTATTCTTGCTGCCTGTTTTGTAGACCAAGAATTTCAATATATAAAGCATGATGTGGTTGAAGAGCTGGGAATGGTCCCAGGCAGGGTACTGAAGTCTTGTACTGGACTGCTAGTAATCCATCTGTGGTCTCCCATACTGATTCTGCTATTAGAGTGTGTCAAATTATATTTTCTTTTTGGTTTTTTTTTCAAATTAGCAGGTATGGCTTTTGGAAAGCTTTCACAGAATCAGGCATTCTCAAGGACTGAGAACGATAATTTCCATATGAAAATCTGTGCAAAGGTGGTTTCTTCTAACACAGGTTAGCATTCCCTGCACTGAACATATGATGACTTTTTTTAAAAAATAATCTACCTCTTGTCACAACTGTATTGCTAATGTGGCTACTTAAGTAGCTTGGATGCGTTGCTGCCTGGAGTTGAAGTGTATGATCCAAGCGTGTAACCTCCCAGCAGAGTGAACTCAGGCCATGGTTTGACAGTAGGATAAATCTGGCTTTAGGGCTTCTTGGACTGAATTGAGAGCACTGTACTGAATAATGCAAAGAGCTGTTCTGCCATAAACTCACTTTGTTGTTCAGGTGTTTGCTGTGTGCATTTATCCTGTCTGTAACTTCTCTTTCTCTCTTGGAAGGTCATACATGCGAATGAGCGTTTGCTCCCAGCCAGAATCTAATGTGTGCTGGGTTTATGTTCTCACATGGGCTTTCAACCTAATATCAGTTGCTCTGATAATTACATTTAGTACAGTCCAATGTCTGTGTCTGATTTAGGATCAGGCTTGCAGTGCTAAATGATAGCTGTGCTCAGATTCCATATGGTCAGTTTAGGTCCCTGGGTGATCCCATTTGGCTGTCCCTGTTCTGTGCTAGGTCCCAAAGACATTATTTCCTTTTTGTTACTGCCCTTTCAGATGTCTCTTATCCTTTTCTGTAGTACATCCAGCAGCATCTGGGTTTGTGGTGCCCAGGGCTCTGTAGGTATTTAAACCTATGCCATCCTCCAGTGAAGTGGTGTTTAGTGCTATGACAGAGCACATTTCTGACTGAAGGTTGAATGTGATGGATGTATAAGAAGCAATCTTTCTTCCCAGAGGATTCTCTGTGGATGTCCTTACCATGGTCATCCACATGGCCTTTCTGCAGGAGAACAGCAGCATCAGAGAGCATCAGCCGTCTGGCTTTCCTTATGGTAATCCTCATTAACACACTGCCCCATGTATATACACAGTGTGTTGAGACTTTTCATGGTGTGATGGTGTCAGCTGAGGGTGCAACTTCAGGGATGAACATATGTTGGTAAAGTTACAAGTGTACTAGCAAAAGGCCTTTCCTGGTAAGGAGTTTAATATAGTTTTGGCAAGCCATAAAAACTATGCTAATTTGTCAGTACACCAGTGCCTGTAGTACAGCTGGAATAGCAAAATCTAAAGGTAGATGAGTGGTGTCTTTACCCATCACTGAGGTTCCAACTTTGAACTTGTCCTTTGCAGGCCATGCAAAGAGCAGTATTAAAAATAATTAAAAGGAGGTAAGAAATACGGAGTTTCTTTTTAGTTTATTAGCATGCACTGCTTGGGGACTGATTGCTTCTGTGTGGCAAAGGAAGCTTTTGGTAGGTATTAGGGCTTTTAAAGGAATAAATCTCCCAGCAGTGGGGGGCACTCCATTTTATTCCTTGATTTATTCTCTCTGAGGCTGCTGTTTCCATGCTGCAGGTGCGGTCTTTTTCCTCACCAGTGTAAGTTTACGTAGACCTGTTCCTACCCACCTGCTCATCCCTGCCACTGTGCTGGGGCAAGGAATGAGTTGCACTTTTGGCTTAAGCCAGTCTCATTACTCGCTGAAACTAGGAGGGCTCATCTCTTCTCAGGCTTGTGTACCCTCCCAACAAAGGGATTTTTATATGGTACACAACAGTATAAAACTGCTTATGAATAGCTTTCTGCTTTGGTGGTGGTCAGCTGCTCAGTGCCTTGAGTGGCTCCAGAGCTGGTACAGGACAAGGGGACAGCCTGTGTGGGTAGGGCTGGTGACAAGAGGGTCCAGGACTGCCCCTCCTAGGAGGTCAGAGCATCTCCACATTTTCAACCACCACTCAGTGCTTGTGTGCCTTTAACTGCTGCTTGGCTGAGGAAACTGGTGTACTGGGAGAGAGCTTTTGGATGGAGCAGTTTGCCAGTCTGGGCCCCTGGGATTTCAGGCAAGTGCTTGTGCTCACAAGTGGAAAGAAGTGGATAGAAGATAGGGGTGCTTAGTCTGGTCCTGCTGCCATAGGAGGCTTTTAACGCAGTGGCACCCTATGGTCCTTGGTATGCGGTCCAGAGATGATGTATGAGTAAAATCTGAGCAATAGGGAGGTCAGTGGGTGGGAGGTTGATAGATACTGTGGAGTTCCATGACTCAAGTTACCGTGCCCTGCTGCAGCATATTTTCTCTTGCTCTTATTCAAGTAAGCTTCTCCAGGTAAGGTAAATTGTTCTTTGCCTTGCAATTTCATCTAGACTTTATCCTCAGCTGCTGCAGATGCAGTGAAGTTGAAGCCTAAATCCTCTTGGGCCTTCAGTTGCGTGAAGTGTTTTTTAAATAGCCTTTATGTCTGTAACTAGCACTCTCTGTTCCTAGAAACAGTGTTAAAGGAGGCTGTGTGCCTGCCCAGGTGGGGTCAACACAGGACACGAAACACATCTGTGCTTTGTCTCCCACTCTTCTCCTGCCTGTTACACACATCACATCTTACCAAGAAGAGGAAATAGCTTTTTCAAGGTGTAAGAACCTTTTGGATAGAAGCACAGAATAATTAAGGTTAGAAAGGCCTCTAAGATCAGGTGGGATTTAATTTCTTTTAAGTGATTTTGTTCAGGATCTTTGCCTGCTTCCCCCGCTTCCAGTTGCAGCTAACTTTAGGGAGACAGTTGAGCAGGCTCGTGCGCTTTTGGCAGCTTCCTCTCCCGAGCTGGGACCACGAGGTGGCAGGAGTGCTCCACCGGTGCTGCCAGGGCAGCGGGACGGCAATGCAGCTGCTCATTTTTATAGGCGAGGCGAAAACTGCTCGGTTGTTTGCGTACCATCATAATTGTGTTTTGAAATTTGGAAAAGTTTCACGTGTATGTGTCTACATGTCCTTATTTTCTTTATATAGTATTGGTTAATTTTGGGTCTTGACTGTCTTCTTTTTTTTCTTTTCTTTTTTTTTTTTCTTCCTATTCTCTGGGGAGATGGAGGGGAGGGAAAGATGTATGGCAACATCCAGAATTCCTTGCAGGTTCCAGCATTGATCAAACCCGGTGAAGCACATTACTAAGGCTGCAAAGGATGCTGCTTTTGTCCTCATTTCACCCTGTTCTGTCAGGGTATTGCATCACGTAATATGCAAAGTGTTCAGAGCTCCTGCAGTACCCTAGTAATAGGGGTGAACTGAGGTTGCAGCAACAGCTCTACCTCTGCATTCCTATTGCTTTCTATAGGCTTTAGCACACTTGTTCATGCTGCAAACCTACCTTCGGGCCACTGAGTTTGCTGAACACAATGTGATCCTTTTGGGGTCATTGAGAAGTAATTTGAGTGTGGGGGGGGAGATTCTCCAGAAGGACCCACTCAGACAGATTGTAATGTGATCAAATGGTGATGAGTGGAGTCATAATTTTCAGGCATTTCTCTTTTCAGAGTTCTCCCACCCTCCTGAAATGATTGCTCGTGTTTTACGTCTCAATTCACTGTTCAAGGATGCGGGACTGAAAATCAGCAATGCAGTTGTTTGCTCTTGTTCTTCCTTCCCTGTGTCAGCCAAGAGGGTCCCCTTTCTTTTGCCTGTAGTGAGAAATTTTTGCAGAGGTGGTTAGCAAAAGGCAAGTCTTAATGAGAAAGATGGCTGGGAACAAGAACACAAAATTCAGGGGGTTAAGGGCACCCTTTTGGTCCAACTACCCTCTTTAGAGGGCAGGGGTGTGGGAGCATCTTTCTGTGCTTCCTTTGCTACTCCTTCCATTTCCCTTATCTTTTTGGCTGTGTTAGTGCTATACCCAAGGTCCTTCGGTCATATCTTATTCGGGAGCTGTGTTTTAGCGTCTGAGCACTCTGTTCTCCTCTTTGCTGGTAACAATGTATATGGGAGGCTCTGTTCCCTTTGCATCCTTGCCTTTTGTGCTACTCCTGCCTTCCTGAGCATGACAGGCTGTAGGAAGGGGTTCTTTGGGCCAGTGCTCACTTCATTTTGGGTGTGGGGTGGACAGGCGATCCTGCTCACCCCCATGCAGCTAAAAAGCATGCAAGAGAAGAAACGTAGCCAAGTAGGTGAAGAAATACCACTTTATGGTTCTCTTCTCTGTCCCTCCCCCCATCTGGTTTCTAGTAGCAACAAGAGCCTTCACAGGAGCAATGCATCTCTTGTGTCACACAACTGTCTCTATTCAAGTATCATTGTATTTTTGGCCTGGTCTTTGTTGAAATATCTTTCTGGCATAGGGAAATGGGTTGGATGGGAGGGGAGGATACTCTTATTTACTCTGTTCAGGGAAAAGTTATGCTGGTAGAAAGAGTGCTTGGTGGTGTATTTTATGCTGGGGGAAATGAGCTGGGATTGCTCTGCTGCTCTTGCTTGTTCTCTTCTGGAAAGCAGCTTAGAGCTGTGCTGGCAAGCTGTCTCTTCTGGTGTAAGCAGGGCTCTCCCCCAGGCTCCTCTGGCTCTGAACTGTGATGTCTAAACAGATTGCCGCGTTACACACCAAGCGTGACTGAATGCCACTGAAATGCAGTGAGCAGAATTTCACGTGCCCACTGCCCTGTGCTCTAGAGGTGCGGAGGGAAGGCAGAGATGGAAGAGGATACTGCTTTATCTGGTGTGGCATGTAAAGCATTAAGCTTGTGAGAATTCCAGGATCTACTGGTATGGGAGACTAAAGGGATCCTGTGACTCAGCTGGTGCCATGCTCTTCCTTGCTTACTTCATATGGAGGGAGATGGTAAAGAGCAATCGGAAGGATTGCTCAAGGGACTGTCATACCAGTCGGATGGTGCAAGCATCAAAGCGAGTAAGCTCACAATAAGCCAAGAAATGACGTGCAGAAGGGGCTAGATTGGCAGTAAGCAGGCAGGAAACAAGCCAAGAGGAGAGCACAGTGGTGTACTCCACTTGTCTGTCCTTCACCCACAAATGCTCTTTTAGTGTTTAGCAATAGAATTGTGGTGTGCTCATGGTCAGTTTACTGCCTTATTGCCTTTTTCTTACTTTTCGTTTCTCTTCCTCCACTGTAACAATGAGGTATAATACTGTGGTGTTATAGAATCTACCGTGACAGAAAAAGCATCTTGCTTACTTTCATGGTGTCTAGTCACTCATAATCTACTGTTTGATTCAGTGGTGTGTTGACTTGCTTGAAGAGAAATCCTATTGATATGTGGGGACCTTGCTAATATTCTTGCTTAGTTAGGAGAGAAAATGCTGTAATGATTTTTTTGGGGGAGCAAGTATGTTTTCATTACTTAACAGCATCAGGCATAAGAAAGATAATATGCTGGAAAGGAGAACGACCTCATCTCATCTCTGTATATATTAAAGGATAAGATGCTGAAGTCAAATGAGGAACTGTGAACATCTTTCCACGGTGAAAGCAAGGTAGTTAATGCAGTAGTATTTAGAATTCAGGAGCTTAATTCAGCCTTGGACTTGAGATAATTCAGCTCTTTTCCCTCCTCCTTCCTTCACGTCCTCCTTAGACAAAATATGCATGTGCAATACCTGTTTTTTAAGGAAGCGGAGAACTGAACTACAGGGAAATGATGCATGTAGGGTTTCCTGGCAGCCTTTTTTTTTAATGTGGTTTTATAACCATCTATAACTCTGGAAGCACCTGAAGTTGCTCTTCTGCCCACATCTTACTGATGTTTCCTGCCCTGTTTGCCATGTGGAGGGAAAGGATGGTATGCATATCAGGCAGTTCCCTTTTCTGTCCCTGTTTACCCTGTGTGTCTCTTTTGGATCATGGTCTTTGCTTGGGATGTGGTTTTGCAAGTTGTTTTGTTTTTTTTTTTCCTGTGGCAAAGCTGATTTTTGAGGCTCTTACTAGGCACTGGTAACCCTCAGGATGTTCTATTAGGCAGTGCAGCAAATTCAGCCTAGGAAGTTGGTCATTGTCCCAAGCACCTCCACTGCCTTTGCAACTATTTTATGTTTCCCTTGTGCAAGAAAAGGTTGTTTGCAAGAACGGATGGTATTCATCCCAGTTCAGCACAGTTCTTAGAAACAATTTGTTGACTTGGAGAGACAAATGTGTTTGTGGTGCAGCAGTGCAAATTAATGGTTGTGGCTAGGCCTTTTTCCATCAGACTAATAAAACTTTTACTGAATGGATCTAGAACATGGAGCAATGAACAGGTTTGTCAGCCTGTTGGGAGTCACTATTGTGTGCAGGTAGGAGCTTGGAAGGACAAGAACCTTCTGGAATGTCCTTGCTAATGTGGAACTGTGCCTGTGTTTGCAGCATGCTCTTCTCCTACCACAATGTGTGGTTGTATTGATATTCTCATGGACTTTTGCATGGCACTTAACAAGGCCCTCTTTTCCAACACCTTTTTGTGAAAATTAAAACAAAATTTTTGTGCTTCTCCTTTCCAAATGAAGGTCTGGCATTGCTATTATATGTCATACTGGCTAGTCTAAAGATGGGATGTCTACTTTAAGTACCTAGATCTAAATTCTTATTATTAATGATAAGTTGAAAGTAAGAGGCTGCTGCTTTCCTGCTGTGTGTTTTCTCCCAGTACATTTTGAGTTTATAGCTTAGTTCGCTAAGCTGAAGGGATAATTGAGGGCTGTCCCAGCTTGAAGGAAAAGCTGGGACAGCTTTTTGAAGGTAAAGAATGCCATGCGATTCCATAAGAGTGTTTATAATGGGAGAAAATATGGGAGAAGCACATTTGAGAGCTGAAGTTAATAGTGAGGCCCAGACTGTGGGAAATGTGGCTTCCTTAGCTGCAGAGTGCACAGAATCATTTCCTTCCGGAGGTGCTGAGCATGCTCTCCATGACTGGTGCTCATCACTGGAATTTGCTTTCATCCCTCTGTATCTGTAGGAGAGGAAGGGGGGATGATTTTTGAGTTAATTGCTATGTGACTCATTGTGAAGTCCAAATTTTGTAGAAGGATGAGATCTTTGGCTGTGTGTATCAGTTTTAGATCAGGTTACTAACATGATGTTGAGGATCATGCAGACAACCAGTGCTTCTAGTATCTTTCACTCCACTAGGTGAAGCAGGAGCTTTACCTTTCGGATTATAATTTTTTTTTGTTTTCAAGGGTGTTATTATCATTACAGTGGGATTAATAATGACAAGGGCACAGACTTCAGAACACCACCACTGGTACTGACTTTGATCCATTCCTCTCAAGTGGGTGCTGTTGGACATGTGAGCTTGGTTACTTTGAATGAAAGATATCTGGGTTTAGTCCCGTCTATACAAAATATAACTCCTCAGGTCATGTTCACATTATAAAGATTAAAAGATCATGAGGCAAAATAATACAGGAGGGGGTCGGGTTTGATCCAAGATAAAAACTGCTGAGACCTAAGAATTGAAAAATTTTCCAAGGTATCTGTGGTGGTTGTGCAACACTAGGATTCTGGCAGTATTGGAAGATATGGATTGTGTCTGGGAAGGTTTTTCCTTAAGAAAACTACTTTGAGCGTATTAAAAAAAAATCACCACCAACCAACCAATTAAAAAAAACCAATAAAATGAACACACACCCCAAGAAGCAGCTGACATAGTAATGTACAGTTTTGATGAACAAGTTCTGAAATACTATAGGCTGTGTTTCAGAAGTACTGGAACTGGATTGGATATCATGTGTCATTTAGGCTGTTAGGGAAAAGATGTAGTTTGTCTGGTGACTTGTTTTTCTTCTGTTTCCTTCTTTTCCTGAATTGTTGGAAATAGCAGTTGTTCATGAGTTCTCTGGAGGGCTGAAGTCAGAGCTGCAGATCTGGGTTTTTGACTGGGAAGGGAATACGAGATGAGATCATATATGAAGTGCACTTACACCTTCTCTTTGTTTTTCAGTGGATGAATATATTGCTATTGCTAAAGAGAAGCATGGATACAATATGGAGCAGGTAACAACCCTTTGAATACTTTATTTTAAAATATTTTTCAGCGTGTATTCAAACATGACTTCAAGTGATTGCCTAGAACTGCTTCTTCCTTTCTGTAACTGCTGTGTTTTCTCCTCTACTATTTGTCCCAAACACTGACTGTTCCTAATAGTAGCCTGTGCTCTGTGGATATGGAGTTCACCCCTAGTTTTACATCAAGAGTTAAAAGAAGAAAAACAAAACCATTATAATTTCTAATGGAGTCTGGCCACAAGTATTATGCTTCCGCTGGTGACTGCTTCTTGAGCATTTTCAGAACCCCTAAACAATGTTAAAAAGATCAGCTTATCTTTGGACAGCTGCCTGATTGCCTTGCAGTTTCCAGCTGACTGCTCCATCTCTGCTTCATGGATGTGTTGGCAGTTATTAATGAGCTATTGAACCATCATGTGATTTTCTGAGGCAAACCGATACCCACAGTTATTTGCCTTAAAACTGTGCTGCAAATCATTTTGCACTTCATAGATGAGCACCTTGGCTGTCAGCACAGTAACGGGATGACTTTGCCAGCTGCCACTGACCTTAGCCAGTAGCTGTAACCTAGGATGGAAATCCTAGTCTGAAGAACAGACCTCTCCTTTATTCCCTGTGGTCTAGGACTGTGTACTGATCTTTCCTGTGTTAACTGTCAGTGATTTAAAAACTTGCTGGGGAGATGAGTAGATCTGTGCCTGGGAGACTTCTCAGAATTCTGTGGAGTTTCCTCATGCACTAATACTTGCCTCGAAAGGGAAGGCAGGGAATCACATGACTTACGGTTTTGGCAAATCACATACTGTCTCTACGGAGGGATTCTACAAAACCTTGAAAGTTCATTAAATTGTTCAGACAGAGGCTGTGAGCATAGAAACAAATGATTGGGCAAGGGCTTCTATGTAAATGATTCTGCTGTCATCCTTGAGTCAGACTTTGAGTGGTTGATACTCGAAAAGACTTCTTGCTGAACAAGAACACTGAAATTGAGATAGCCAGCAAAAGAGCAGAAAACACCAATAAAAGGAACGTGAAGGCATCAAAAGGCTGTGAACTTAAAATGAAAATGAAGATAACTCTCTTCAGCTGATATTGGTATACTCTAGTATTGGATATTGTGGGTAACATTTGCCAAGAGAGATGATCTTGGAATAGTAGAAAAGGGTTTCATTATTTTAGTGGAGAAGTGTTGTTTGGAAAGTACAGACTAATACAGAAGACTGATCAAAATGAAGCTTGTCATCTTTAAAAAAACCCACCTAATTCTTGTGGTTTGATAAACTTAAAATTAGCTAACAGAGATTTGCATTCATTTTAATGTTGAAAATACCAACCTCCCACTCATTCCTTGAAGTCGTCTTCTCCATTTTTCTCTCCCATTCTGTGTACAGAAGTTGCATGACTTGCCACATCAGAGTGTAAAGTGGCTGAGCAGCTTGTAAAAGTCTCCCTACTCCTAAAAATTTTCACATTCCTTCTGTAGCACTCTCACATAATAGTCTGGAGTAAAACAAGTTTCCTGGGTCCTTTGGGATTTCCTAGAGAGCTACACTAGGCATTTTCAGGAAATAACTGGAGAGGATCTGTCTTGTATTGCTCTGGAAGGCACACATTCATTTTGTATTACAGGGACAAGTGTCAAGGCTTTCAAATCAGGTTGATTTGTTGTGTCACCAAGGGAAACTGTCTTCAGCAGGTATCATCAGAGTTGCTGTTGGCTGGGTAACTGGACAAGCTGATACAGACTCCCTGGAAGCCAGTAAAAGCTCACTTTAGCAATTGGCCACTGTCTCTGGGCTTTCCTGGCCAAGGCAGCCCTCTCCCACACACGCATTCCCCTGACAGCCGGTCACTTTGCTCCTCTGTCCAGGTGGCTTGGCTAACAGTCATCATACAGAGCCTTTTTTCCACCTGTGCCCACTGCCCAAGCCCTCTCTTTGCAGGCTGAGATGTGTGAGTCTGCTGCAGGGAGTGGGGGCTGCAGGCAGGGTACTGGGGCACGTGCTGGTGGGTGCTCCTCTGCCCAGTGGTGTTCCCGTCCAGCTGCCCCATCCATGCCAGCCTGGCTTCCATCCCTGTCCTTTCACTCCCCTTGCCTGTGGCTGGCTGCCCTATTGTTGGCTCTGCTGCTGGTGGATGATGGCTGGAGGCTCAGGGCTGTGCTGGTGGGAGTCCCTGCAGCCTGTCCAGCTCCAGGGCAGCAAAGGGCAGGCTCCCCGCAGGCTACCGAGCTCCGGCAGGGTAGGCACTTCAGGTGGTGGTGCAAACAGCTGTGGGTGGTTATGCTGAGCTGTAGCACCACAGTAAGTCTGGCTGTTACCTGGGCTTTACTGCCAGCCTTTGTCAGACACCCTGGGACAAAGGAGTCTGGGAAAGCCCTGTGCTCACCTGTGTATGAGTGCAGAGTTCTTCCAGGGCAGCATGGGATGGAAGTGGAATACTGATCTCTGTTAAACAAGCTTGTAAGGAAAACCTTTTTGTTTATTTCTTGCTTTATGTAAGCAGCTCTCCCCTCAGTCCTCATTAACACCTAAGTGCTATTTAATGCTACCCTGTCCTCCCAAAATGTCTCGCTCTTTGTTTATCCCTTGCTTCCTCACAAGGATATCAGGTAGAGCTCATATCTGAAGCTGAAGGAGGATGTCAGGGGAGAGAAAACTCAGTCCTTCATGACTGCAAAATAGTTTCTTTGCCATCCTTGCCAGAATGGCTGTGTGCCTCCTGTGACATCTCAAGTGCCTGTGCTACAACCAAGACTACTGCTTGTTCTGCATGGTGGCAAAAGGGAGGAGAAGGTGTCCTGGCAGCACTGAGAGCCCAGTAGGGTCTGGGCAAGATCTTGGATAACACTAAAATTTTTATGCATGCTCTCTGCAGAGTCTCAGGGGCATGAGATCCCATAAAGGAACTGCTTTTTTGCATGCCAAAGCATAATGGGGAAACCCCGATTTTGGAAGGATTTTGTAATGCTGGGCGACCAGAGCAAAACTACGAGATGAAGGAGGGAAACTATGGCTGCAAAACCTGAGCCGAGTTTGCATATGATGAGCAGGTTACACTTACGTTTTACTCTGCATGTTAGGGATTGTTTTCGCTTCACAGCAATTGTGAAAGGCTGGTTTTTACCTCTGCAGAGTCAGGCCTTCCCCAAATGACTGGCAGTGGTTGCTGGCATGCCAAAGGTGGTGATGTGTCATAACACACAGGGGCTGTGGACCCCTGGGAGAGGGGGGCTGCGCATGAGTGTCTCAGAGACAGCGGGAGGAGAATGGTTTGCAGGTGGTGAAATGCAGCACAGGCACTTTGTCTTTGGAACTGAGACCCAGAGACTGCAACAGCAAAATGAGGCCTCTCTCAAGGGAACAAAAGAGCAGCCCCCAGAATGAGTGAGATTTATTCCTCCTTTGGGCCAGGGACTTTTTAGCAGCAAGTCAAGGTGTGATGCATGTTCTCTGCCTTTCCTTCTTCCAGTTCTTCTTTCATTCTCTTACCCTTTTCCCCTTCCCCCTCAGAACCCCCCAAACAACTACAAAAAACCCCAGTCAACTAAACCATCCTTCTAATTGCCAGGAAATGGAGTCCAGCACTGGAAAGAAGCTGCCTTTTGTCCAGTTTTTTTTAGGTAGACTCCTGAAGCCGTTGCTCAGCTTATCTGTGCATACCATGATCAGTAAAGCTGGAATAATTTCTTCAGTTTTTTATCCCACCTTTCTGTTGCTAATCTTTTCTTACATGACTACCTGTGTGGTTTTGATAAACTTTGGGCTGGCCTTCACAGCCTAGCTGGGTAGCAGATTCCAGGTTTTTTGCACTCATAAAGCATCTCATCATAAAGCTGAGAATTAAAATTATGTCTAATGTGTTGCCTGAGAAAAATGTTGTAGCTCTCCCTTTCCATTTTCCAGCTTCTTTTGATTACAGCTTTCACCTTGGTGTCTCTGTTACTTCTAGGCTCTTGGGATGCTGTTTTGGCATAAGCACAACATCGAGAAGTCTCTGGCAGATCTGCCAAACTTTACTCCGTTCCCAGATGAGTGGACAGTGGAAGACAAGGTCTTGTTTGAACAGGCCTTCAGTTTCCATGGGAAAACCTTTCACAGGATCCAGCAGATGGTGAGTAGTGTTGCAGGAGTGGAAGAGCAGAACAGATCATCTTCGGTACCCTTTGTGCTGAATGTGTGTCTAACACTCTTGGGAGAGAACAGGCCAAAGGGGATGTTAGAGGAAAAAGGCTACCATGAATAGAAAGAAACAATATTATTCCCAGAGTCTCCGTAGAAGTGTTTTCCTGAAGTGCTTTACTGGTTCAAGATAAACTTTTGACTGTGATTTCTTTTTTGGTTGGAAATTACAGTTTTCAGTCCCCTGTGTGCTATGGTAGTGTTCAAACTCAGCTGGAGTTCAGACATGGTCTGTACACACATGCCCACACATATGCAGTAAAGATCGTCTCTGTGCAAAGTTGATTTCCTTTCTTACAGCCTGATTCTTAGGATTTAATTTTATTTAATGATGAAGTCTGTGCTTAATGTGATTTGGGACTGTCAGCGGATGCTGTGATGGAGGTTTACACATCATTGCAAGCATTCAGTCCTTTGCTTTTGGTTGGTAAGGATACTGTTTTAAGCATATGATTGAAAACTTGAAGGGTATGTTTCTGCCTGAAAGGAAAGTGCTTGGAGTGTGCAATTTTCTTTTGAAAGAGGAAGAGGATGGGATGTAAAAAAATTTTATTAATTGTATCTTGAGAGTGTCTTTAAGTGGTTCATCACCTGGGTGGGAACTAGACTTTGTTCTTTGCTCTCCTTCAGTAAAGTAGCCTCTTGAGTGTTCCAGCAGGACTCAGTTCCACTGGCTGTGACCCTTCGAAGTGAGCCTGGGCTGTTGCCGTCTGTTCAGCCTCTTTAAAGCACATGTGACACAGGTCTGTGAAAAGTGAAAGGCGACTTGCCTTCCAAGGTGAAGGTCCCTTTTCAAAAGGGTGGCAGAAAGAGGCTTGTTTTTGTCATGTCATCCTTGATGTTCCTTGTCCATCACTGATGTTCATTTCCAAATGTTCTTGGAGTCCTAGGGTCTCCCACTCCCTTGGATCAGGTGATGGAACTCTTCAAGAGTGAAGCTTCTTTATTCCTGTGTTCTTATATAGGGGGGAAAATAGGACAGGGGAATGTCCTGGGGAAAAAAGAGAAGATAAAGCCTGTCCTGTTGGTTGGTTAACTGCCAAAGCAAGAAATTCTCAATTTGGTTTATGTGCAGAAGCATGGCTCTCTGTCCCTGAGTGAAGTGCATTCCAATACAGAGATGCCAAGCTCATGCACTGTTCCCTAGATAATGATATTTTTTTACTGTTGCTCCCAGGAAAGCAATTCTGCATGAAAGGAACTAAATGGCACAAAGCTTTGTGTTTAACAGGGGACAGGAATCAATGGCTCAGGAGCACGTTAGTTGTTAGTTTATAGATGCTGCCCCATTAGCACTCGTGCAGATTGGAACTGAGGGGAGAAATCTCCAAAGCCAGAGAATGAAAGGCAAGTTAAATTATTTACCGGAGCTGGTTCTGATATTTTGGCACTTTTAGCACGGGTTTATAGCCAAGTGGATGTTTGTCATGAACAGCCTTGTCCCTGGTTTGTTCTGTGGAACTCTTTTTAATTTCAGAACACCAGCCTGTTGCATGGCTTTTGGCAACACAGCATGGACTTAGCACCTGTGCTTTGCCAGCACCAATGGATTTCTGCCTGTGTGCATCTGTGGGCCAGAGTGGGAGTGCTGGTGTGATCTGTTATTAGAACCTAAAGCCAAGTCTGCAGTTGGAGAACCAGGCTTGTCTCAAGTGAAGACTTAAACTGCAGCGTCCGAGTGGAAGAGATCTGGCTCTTGCTCAGTTTTGTTTTCCTCTCTACCTGCTCTGCCCTCCAAACTGAATCAGACACTTAAATAAACATTCATCAGAAAAGGCTGGACTTTGACCTTTTAAAAGTCCTGTGTAAGAGCATCCATGTAGAGTACCTCAAAAGCAGAGAATTAGTCTTAGTGTAGTGTTACGCTTTTTGGAGGCAGACTTTTCTTTCATAGCTCCAGGGTAATGGCGTTAGTGTAAGAGGACAAAAAAAAAATTTCTGTTCAGTTCACCATACAGTAACATTTCACCTTTTGAAAACATCCTTTGTTGAGACCTTTGAATAGACTTTGTCATGCGAATGGTGTGAATAAACCTACTTAACCAAACAGCAAAGATACGCTTGGGATGTTTGCAATTCAGCAGTTTCTGTGATTGTTTACATGTGTCTGTGTTGGCTTTTAGGTCTGTTTTGGCTTTTAAACTGTTATCTCAGTTTTAAGACTTTATCTCAGATTTGCTCTTGCTGTGTTCCCCTATTCTGGAGAGAACCAGCTTACTTGACTGGTGAGTGGAAGCTTGCTGAGATGCTTTTTAGAGATCTTGATGTCCTAAATAGTAGGCACTAACCTGAAACACTCCACCATAGATCATTTTTTGAAAGGTTGCAGAACTGCCTTGCTTGAGCCTTTGAGAGAATGCAATGTAAAGAGGTCAGATGTTCCTTGAAAAAAACAGACTAATTTTATGTGAACTTCTGGGGATACTTTACATATAAATGTATAAAAGGATACATGTTTAATTTACAGCTTCCTGACAAATCAATAGCCAGCCTGGTGAAATTTTACTACTCCTGGAAGAAGACAAGGACTAAAACTAGTGTGATGGACCGTCATGCTCGTAAACAAAAAAGGGAACGTGAGGAAAGGTAGGTTTGCAAGCAGAAGGGCTGTGTATTGCCACACACTGATTTCTTTAGTCTATCCCAGAAATTCCTGGTAGCTTGTAAGAAACTAGATGTAGGATTTTCCCCAAAACGTTTCCTGCTGCCACACCTTTCCCCACCCCCCTTCCCTGCTGTGCATGTTTTGCTTTGCTTAAAGCCAAAAGGCAGTTAGCAGTTAGCTATGCTCCGGTTTTTGACACTGCAATTCCTGATTGCCCTCCAGTGCACTGGTTACAGTCCCACCATTCTAGAACTTTTTCTCTAATACCGCTTGAGGGTTGGGAGATTGAAATTCAAGCTGTTTACAATCTGATTGGCACTGTTGTCAGCAGAGCCAGAAAAGCTGATAAGCAGGACAGTAAAAGGAATTAATGAAAGAGCTGAAATCTGCCTTTATTTCCTCCATGTGATGCTCAGCAGAGTGGGAATGTATCAGCACCTAATACAGGAAACAGGCTCCAGTTCAGGACTCCTCTCAGCCTATGTCTATACACACACAGACCCTTCCTCTCCTGCCTCTTAGAAAAGGTGACCAGCATAAGGCTGCCAGGCCAAGCTCTGTGCTCTGAGAAAGATGAAGTTAAGGCTCTGTTTTTGAGTGACTGAGGGTAGCACAGGGCTACTTAGGATGAGATCTCTGGCTGAGCTGTTCCAGGGAGTGCTGGGTGCTTTGGGATTTGGGCGAGGCTGGTGGTGTTCAGGAGGTCATTAGCTACTAAGCTTTAGCAAATGAGCTTGACTCATGCTTTTTCTGCAAGCTCACCCTCCTGGATACCCATGCAAGCCCTTGAAGGTAGGTCAGCCAGTGGCCTTGTGTGTATTGCTGCAAGTATCTGTACAGTTACTGCCGCTTGGTGACTTCACCTAGTTCTGGAGCTGAAAGAGACTCAGAAATGCAGAGGCTTCAGGTGGCTGTGGGCAAAACAACCAATCTGAAGAACAGCAACTCCGTCTGCCTGATGCAGGTGCCTTCTCAACCTGCTCTAAAATGCAGTTAATGTCTTTGCAGACCAAACTTGAGGTGTGCCTGCCTTTGGAAGATTTCTGACATAATTGGGCAAAATTCTGCAAAAGCCTTTCCCCTTAGAGGAGTGGTTGCATTTCCCAGTTGGCTGTTTGCTGGCTCCACTGCATATGAGCAAGTCTTGTTTGGGAAGGGGGAAGAAAGGTGTTTCTATGGTTGAGCTGTGCTACACCAGTGACTCACTCAATCTCTCTGATCTCTCCATTAGGTCAGCAATACTTGCTTAACAGGCAGGGCCAGGGAGAATACTGCCAGCCAACTTGTCCAGTATTTGGTTGGTTTTCTTCGACCTGAGTTTCTTTTCCCATTCTGTTCTTTTCTCTTCTCTTCAAAGACTTGTCAATTTTTTTATCCCCATCCTGGTTGTTGGGGGTTTTTTTGTTTTAGTTTTTCAGTTTTCCTACTAATTTATTGGGGGGAGAGGAAATCTTTTCTATGCAGTATGTGTTTGTCTTGTACTATGTAGTTTAGGGTCTTTTAATCCTACCTCTCTATTTTTGTTCTGTGCTCATAAATGAAATTACTGAATTGAGAAATAGACCTCTCAGTACCTATGCCTGTTTGGTAGGAAAAGTATCACCTCAGACCATCTGGTGAATGGGAGAGAACTGTATGGGCTGCCATGTGCTGTAATTTTGTAACCTTTGAGGAAGGCAGCTGGATTGGAAGTGCTTAACCTGATTTACATCTGCAGCAAGCTGAGCACCAGGCCATCAGCTTGATGTTTTGATTTCTGTTTTTCCCCTCCATTATGTAAAATAGCCAAACCCCTACACCCCTAAGGGATTTGTCAGTGCTGCCATGCAGGGTGTGGAATCCATGTGCTGGGCGAGTTTAGGGTCCCTGGATTTTCAGGTTGTACTGTGCCACTTGGTGTTGGCAGAACTTCAGAAGTGTTCTTTGGTTATAGCAATCAGTGTCTACAGCTGCAGAAATGAGGGGGTGGGCTCTAATCTAGCTCATGTGAAGGGAATTTGTTATAATACAAGAGCAAACTGTTAGCACAGCAAAGACTGTTGTGAAAAGGCTGAAATCTGAACCTAGATAGAGCACAAAGAAGTTCTTTTGGATACGGAGTTAAGAGAAGAGGCAGTCTGAGGTATCTCACTCAAGTACCTCTATACCCTTTTTGTGGCTAGACAGGGATTCCCCAGCCCCTCAGATTGTCACTAATACAACTCCCAGTGCATTCAGGTTTTCAGCAGCTGTTCTAAGTTGTGTGTGAGGGGCTTTGTGTGTGCAGCTCTGGGAGGGGATGCTTGGGAGTAGTTTCCCTGGAATCATCATTACTCAGACTAAGTCTTGTGAATCAACTGGTGAGCCAAGTGGCTTGGGAGAGGAGAAGTGGCCTGTACAAGTGACTGCTCTTGTGGAGAAGGGTGGCAGCCCATTCCTCCTTAGGATGTGGCTGCAGCAGGGAGATGGCCACGTGAGTGCCACAGCCAAGCTCACCAGCACATGCTGTGCCTGCTGTTTCCTTCCCCCTGTGAGCACAACCCTGCCCTGCCCTGCCCTGCCCTGGAGCTGTGACATGCCTGCACCAGCTGATGCTCCTCAACCTGGGCTATGAAGTTTGATATGACAAAATAGGTTTATTTTTCTGATTATAAAAAAAAAGAAAAAGCTTTGATTACTTCAGCTTATTTCTTCTGTTTCTGGGCATCATCTCAAATTAACTTTGGTTGTGTACAGTACAAAAATGCTAAATGGTGAAAATGCATTTGATTTAATGTCTGATTAAAATTCCACTGAAGCCAGACTGGACAGGTGTGTCAAGGTCACTTTCAATATGGCCCCAATTTCATGCGTATTATTACTCTGTAACTGATAACATCTTTTTCTTTTCCAGGGGAGAATGAAATGTGAGGCTGTCACTGAAAAAAAAAGAAAAACCTAATGTTTTTGTGTTTGTTCTTGAGGGAGTTCATTTTGTGCATGTCTGTTTTGCTAAATATTAAGGAGTTGTCTGAAATTGGTTTTTCGCTACTCACTGTATTTCTTTCTTTCTTTCTTTCTTTCTTTCTTTCTTTCTTTCTTTCTTTCTTTCTTTCTTTCTTTCTTTCTTTCTTTCTTTCTTTCTTTCCTTCTTTCCTTCTTTCTTTCTTTCCTTCTTTCTTTCTTTCTTTCCTTCTTTCTTTCTTTCTTTCGTTCTTTCTTTCGTTCTTTCTGTCTCATTTTGCCCAAAGTAAAAATGCTTAGTGTCCCATATTTGTTAAAAGATAACTCGTGGAATTAATTTAATGCCTCTTGCCTTCATCTGTATAGATTTATTTTACCTAAGTATGCTGCTGAGAAGTGTTCCTGTATGTACTATCTTCAGAATTAAGAATTTATTGACTTAAACCAAAACCAAATAAAATCAACAGCAAAAAAACCCACCAACCCCTGAAAAACCCCACATCCTGGGAATAAAACTAAGGAAAGCTGCTGGGGTTGCAATGGCATTCATGCATTTGTTTTAGCATGCTATTTATCAAAAAAGAGAGCCACACAAACTAATACAGTATTGTTTGCTTTTGTCTTTCAGTGAGGATGAAATGGAGGAAGCAAATGGAAATAACCCTATTGACATTGAAGTTGAACAAAACAAGGAGAGCAAAAAGGAGGTATAATTCTTTTTCTTATTCCTGTACAAATGAAAATGTTTACTTACTGACTACTTCATGTAGAAGTTGACAGTATCTAATTTTCTTTTTGTGCTTTGTATCGTTGTTATACAAGAAAAGAAGAGTTATCTTCAGAATTATTCTTAGATCAAGACAAGTATAGATAAATAAGTTATTATGGATAGAGCTGGGAAAATATAAGACTTTACATCCCATGGTAATGTTCTATGTGATTGTTTCCAGTCTCTTTTATTCTCTCTTTGGCTGTGTTAGCTTAAGCCACCCTCAGTGGCTTACATCAACATAACTGCATGGAGATGGAGTGGAATCACATCGCCCTATGGAGATGGCTTGGTGGAGGGGAAACACATCCTTTTGTTCTAGGTAGACCAACAAAAGTGTGTTTATCTACACATTAGGCTCTAAGGTACATTCCTGATGTGTTGAAATCTCCAGCAACAGTTGTCATTTCAGTAGCACCAAGATTGCAGCTATATTGGTGAAAACTAAAGGAGAAAGTTTTTGTGAGCCGTTAATTTTGTCTGGCAGAGTGGCCTTAACCTGTTGTTATGTCGACTCAAAATGTAGTACTTGCGTCTCACTTCAAGTACTTAATTTTTGGTGGGCATAGAGTTCTGGATGAAAATAGTAACACAAATACAATAGTTTTGAAAACCTAGCCTGCAGTGCCCTACAGGAAAGCATATATTTCATCTTCATGTGTATAACCTGCAGGTTACCTGTTACTAAATAAAAACACCTTGTTCAGCAGTAGTGTGGGTTGTATGTGTAAGTGAGTTACAGGAAGATGCTTAAGGCCACCTCTCCTTGAAGTTAGCTCCCTTTGCTGGTTTCTTCTAGCCTGGTTCCTCTCCCACAGTCATTCTACTTAATTTTTAAATTTTTTAGAAGATTATATTTAGGGAAAACCCACTAGAAATATTTAAAAACATGATCCCACGCAGTCAGAAAAAAGTCCCAGAGCAACAGTTTTGTCAGTCGCTGTCATTGAGACTAATTTCTCCAACAAATAGTTTTGAATGGAAATAACTGAAAAATCACAACATTCCCATCTGCTCTTCACCCACATTGAGGGTGCTCGCTAGATTTTCCAGTAAAGTTTAGCTGTTGTTTCCACTGAAGGAACCAGCACCCTTGATGTCTTCCTAGGGCCAGAGTGGATGTGAAGCCATCTGTATTAATCCTTATAAGAAACTGAGTTCTCAAAAGCCTCAGCAACACCCAGACAGGAAGGGTTCTCACTTGGCTGAGATACTGTGCATCTGTAGTGCTTTGTAAATAATACTCTTGTCTCATTCTCCATTATTTGAATAAATTCACAGTGTAGATTTTTCTGTAAGCTCTTCAAAAGCTTGCATCTGTAAAAGAACTCCCTTCAACCCCCTTTATTATTTCTTCTTCCCAAGCAATGCTGACATGTTCTGAACTTGCTGCAGAAGAGGGAAAGGTACTTCTTCACCAACTTGGCTACATCTCTTGTAAGGGCAAACCAGATGCGATGTCTGGTTTGGACAGTTACCATCCAGACATTTTAGCAGAAAGTCTTAGTGTGGGAGGAGGCTTTGGTCCTCCAACCAGTCTGAAACTCATGGAGCACATGCAGTCTGGCTGTGTATGCAGCCTTGTGGGGATTCTGCTGGACAGGGATTGTGCTGGAAGCTGCCAGCCTTCATAGCCTGTTCAGAGTTTAGTTGGGGTTGTTCAGTCTGGAGAGGAGGAGACTCAGGGGAGACCTTTATAACTCTCTACAACTACCTGAAGGGAGGTTATGGCAAGGTGGGAGTTGGTCTCTTCTCCCAGGCAATCAGAGACAGAATGAGAGGAAATGTCCTCAAGGAGAGGTTCAGAAAATTCAGGAAGAATTTTTTCAGTGAAAGAGTGGTTAAGTGTTGGAATGGAGATTCTGCCTGGAGACATAGCAAAGTCACCATCCCTGGAGCTGGACATGGCAGTTAGTGCAATGGTTTAGTTTACCCCAGGTAGTGTTTGGTCAAAGGTTGGGCTCCATGATCTTTGAGGTCTTCTCCAACCTTAATGATTCAGTGATTCTGATTTTACAGTACCTGACCTCAGGGCTTATCAAATGCCTTGAGAGAGAGAGAGAACAGGTAACCAGGAGGGGATAAATTCATTCTTGGTCATTACGTTTAAGGATGTGGTCAGATGTGCAGGGGTTCTGATGTGCCAGCAGCCCAGTACTCTTGCTGTAAAGAACTTCCCTGGCTCAAACTTGCAGAGGTGGTTTTTTTCAGCTCTGAGACCTGCTGGTTGCTATCTGACTTGCTCAGTAATACTGGGATTTCTCAGAGAATCTGAAATCTCTCATCTGTTTCCTATTTTGGGGATCATTGGAGGGGGAATCTTCTTTTCTCTTTTTTTTCTTTACTTTCAGTGTTAGTGCAACCGTTCGGGTTTCCTCACATATAGTGACTCCATAATACTGAGGTCATGACCTAGACCTGCTTTCTTTGTATCTTCCTTGTTCCTGGAAGTGCCTCCCACTTCATTCTCTGCTTTTACACAGCTTGAGATAGCTTTATCTTTTTAGACGGTGAAATCTGAGGAAGGGAACTTTGCATTGAGGGGTTTGTAAGACTGAGGTGCACTGGATAGCAGATTTATATCTAAATGAACAGGAGCACTGCTAAATCCCTTCTAAATCCCTTCATTTTATTTCTCTCTGGTTTTCAAAAATTGATTTAATTCTACAGAGAAATGTGTGTGGCCAGGAAAGGAGAGTTTCCAGGACAGAGTAGATGTTCCAGTTTTTTGCTGGGGCCTAGAGGCATTTGGAGCTGTCAAAAATTGTTCTGCTGGAGCTCTGGTTCTTGTCCTCAACACAAAAGAGCTTTGCATTTTTTGAGCTGTGTAAGTCAGCCATTTGAAACTGCTTTCATTTTTCTTTAATGTTGAGGTTTCTGGGATGTTTGCACTGCAGGCATTGCTTGTTGGTCAACTGACAGCCCGAACCTGTAGTGAGGCATTGCTGTGTGGTCCTGGGAAGCAGTGTATGTAGATGAAATATGAGTGGATCTGAAATGCCTATCCATGCTGAATAATTCACCTGGCTCAGTTATCAAAGGGTTCCCTTCTGAAGCAGAGTGCAGACCTTAGGTCACTTGTTCATAGCTAAGCCAGTCTGGTTTCTCCTGCTCTCATCTGCAGAAAGAAATAGGGGTATTCCTCTTGGAATGGCAAGAGTTATCTCTTACCTCTGGGCTTGCCCTGGGAATCATATCTCATTGGAATACTTTGCACCAATGGACAGAAGAAAAAGGCTGAGAGCAGGCAATTGTCCACATTGCTGCTGCTGTGGGGCTCTGGCCTTTGTGCTCATGAGGAGGGTGGAAGCTTTTGTCTGTGGCAGCTGTGCTGGTGTCCTTTGGGAGGCAGAACCTTATGCTTACTTGGGGTTTCATGCTCAGCCTCATGTGGTTTCAATTGCAAGCATTCAATGCTCACTAATGAGCAAATGCCACAAACTCTGTAGAAACTGCATGTAGCTGCAAATTAGGAGGAAAATAATAGCACCAAGTGAAGCCAGTGTGTTTAGAGCTGGCAGTGATCAGGTGGAGGATTCAGATGTACAGCCTCCTCTCTCTGCTTTTTCTCTCTTTGCCATCCTTCTTCTGTTCTGTGTTCTTGGCCAGGCTCCAGTCATTGGGTAATAAATCTTGGGTATGAGTTGATTGTTGAATATAACTTCTGGAGGAAATGGTTCTGCTATCTTAGAATCAGATGTGCTCTTGAATGATCTGTAGTATGGTGTCCTGGCTAATCTGCTTGTCTTTGCTTTAAAAAATAGTAAGTGGTCTGTGAAATACTATTTTTCCTTATAGACTTAAAGTTTATTTTAGTCAACACTGCACCATTTTGATGGAACAGTTGATATACAAGTACTATGCAAGAAAACCTGGCTTCCAAGAATGGTGTCACCATCTAAGAATTATCCTATTGTCACTTCACTCCTTTATCCTTTGCCTTTAAATAAATTTGGTTTATTCCTTCTCCTGTCTGGTAGGTATTAAAACAAGTCTCAGTAAACTTTTAATTGTGTTCTTTCCATCTCCACACTTCACTTTGTTTCCTTCTGCCGTTCAGTTAAACTGGTGTGTTCAGTTAAACTGATGATGAGAACAAGAAGAAGGGGTTTGGAGGTTTGAAAATAAAAAGAACATTTAAGTGCTGCAAAATTGGGCATCTGTCTCCCTAAATGAAAATGGGCAGAGAAGGCATCCACAGTATCTCTGTAAACACTGAAAACTGCTGAAGGAAAGGAGAGATTTGTATGAGACAGTTTGTATGACATGCCACTTAAAGCAAAAATGTCTTCCTTTCTGCAAACTGGCTTTGTCATTCTCCAGCCTTTAATGGTCGCTAAAACTCAGAGTCACAGAATGGTTTGAGCTGGAATGGATCTCTAAAGTTTCCTGGTTTTGTAAAATGACTGATTGCTGTCTGCCAGGTGCCGCCTGCTGAAACTGTCCCTCAGGTAAAGAAGGAGAAGCACAGTACACAGGCCAAGAACAGAGCAAAGAGGAAACCTCCCAAAGGAATGTTCCTTTCCCAGGAAGATGTGGAGGCTGTTTCTGCCAATGCAACAGCTGCCACCACTGTACTCAGACAACTGGACATGGAATTAGTCTCAATCAAACGACAGGTATGAGCTGGATCATACAGGAATGACTGCTGGGTTTGCTGGTAGTGCCTGTTGCAGTCTGCAAAGCTGGCAGGAATTTGTAGCTTGGCAGTGATGATGTACAATGCCGTGTGCCTTAGTTGACAAGCTGCTGTCCTTGTGCTCTGAATGCAGCTCTGGATTTTACATCTCTTACATTTTATTTCTGTGGGCAAGCCTTTAGCCCTGAAGTGGAGCGAGGAAAAGTTCATAGCAGGGACTTGAAGGAACATGTGTTGGCACTTAGCTTTTCTTTCAGTTCAGAATTCCTTCTGTTTTAACTGTAACTTTCCTCAGGTGACATTGCTTTTAGCAGGATCTGATTTCCATCTACAGCAGCTGTTTCCTTTGCCTTTTCATGTGGTACTTTTAGAAGTGGCAGATATGTTTGGCTTAGTCTTTCCTAGATAGGTATCATACAAACTTCCGATATACCTTTTGCTTCCCTGATGGATCTGCCTTTTAAACAAATGTTAAACAAATGTTTTGCAAATATTTGTGAGTAAATACAGATTTGCTACACGAGTTTGTTGCCTAGATCTGACAATTTTGCAGTTTCTAAAGCAGAGATCTGTCTCAAGGTCTTTATTAAACTTAATAGAATTAATATTTTGGCCTGAAGCCTTTTTCTTGGCACTCTGGGAAAACCTGAACTCTTCAGCAGTCTTTGATTCATTAGTTGCTGCAAATGGGGTTGGTCTTCTTATGCAGGGCTTTATACAGACCTGGAAGTTGGGGCAGTTCTTGCTCCAAATAACTTGTAGACTGCAGAGAATGAATTAAATGAGATCTCCTGATTTTCCAGCTGCTTCTGCTTTACATTATTCCAGTATAGCAAACTTGCTTTTTGGAAAAGGCAGGCTGTGAGAAAAGCTGAAAGGCTGAGCTTGTGAGATTCCTGCCAAGGCTGCTGGAAAAAGGCTTGTCCAAAGATATTTTTTAATCCTTCTTAAAGGGGTGAAACTTGCTTTTCAGATTCAGAATATCAAACAGACAAACAGCGCACTCAAAGAAAAACTTGAAGGTGGTATAGAACAGTACAGGCTTCCAGAGGTGAGATTGTTTTCTAACTTTTGTTAATTGTGAAGATAAATGCTAATGATATACTTTGACTAACAGTTAATTCCTTGTTGCACTTTTGAGAGGTTTTTATGAGCTCAGATACAAGTGAAAGTATAGAAATGAAGTTACCTAAATTCATTTTTTTTGCTGTCTAGGTAGTCCAGAAATTTAATGCACGTTGGACCACGGATGAGCAGCTTCTTGCTGTGCAAGGTATGGCACTACAAGCTTATTTGTACTTCAGTTCAGTCAAAACCCTGCTGCATTTCAGAGCCGAGTTTCCCTTCAGTGGCTAATGAGGAGGACTTTGACATTGCCATGTACTAATGCCTGAAGAATGTATTTGAACAAGGAAACAATATTCCCCCTTCCCCTCCCTGGGCAATACAAAGGGAATCATATGATTGTTTGCAAATAATGTCTACTTGTCCAAGGTTTCAGAAAGTGAAACTCTGCTGGAGTCAGTGCTATGCTCTTTTTGCCTGTGTAAATTTTCAAGCAGTACAGGCAGATTTACACAGGTCTTGTACATTGACTCTGCTCATCTTTTACTACACTTCTATTTTCTTCTCTTCTCCAGGGCTAGTCTTAACTATGTCTCTTGCCCAGTTTAGACTTTTTTTTAATCTTGGGTTAATCTGAAGAAGGTTTGAAACCTTGACAGAAGTTCAGCTTTGGATCTTTATGCTGTGGCTTGAGCCTGATTTGTGATCTTTGTGGAAGTAACACACTGCTTTTGTTTCTCTTTTTGTTGCTTTTAGCAATCAGGAAATATGGCCGAGACTTTCAGGCAATCTCTGATGTGATTGGAAACAAATCTGTAGTGCAAGTGAAAAACTTTTTTGTAAATTATCGACGTCGTTTCAACATAGATGAAGTCCTACAGGAGTGGGAGGCAGAGCACGGCAAAGAGGAGACAAATGGAACCAATAGCCAGAAGCCTGTAAAATCCCCTGATAATTCCACTAAAATGTCTGAAGAGGAAGATGAGGTAAATGAAATTTAAAAGTCCCATGAAATTCCCAATCTGAGCTCAGTTCAGATAGATGTGTGTGTGTATTTATATATATACACAGTCTTTGCAAAAGCTGTTTTTGTCAATCTTCAATCTGGGCACATTTCACTTCATCTGAATATACAATTCCACTACTGATTGAGGAATTGGGAAATCCAGGCTTGTATGAAAGTGGAAGGAGAACAGTAAGTTTGCAGCCCTCTGACAGTATGTGTATCTCATCAGAATGTGGATGTTTTAATAACTCTTGCTTTTGAAACCCCATGCATCTTCATCTCACTTGGATGTTTTCCCTGCATTCAGTTCTCCCAACTTTTCTAGGTTTTGCTTTGTGGGACCATAGTGTCCTCTGAGCCAAAGCTTGCTCTTTCATTTCTGGTGAGTGGTTTCAGGTGAAGGGAAGAAAGCTATAAACAAGATGACTCTGTGAAACTTCACTGTGGAATTACCTAAAGGCAAAGTTTCCTGGATTTTACAGCTGTTTCTGTGAAGACAGAAATTCTAGGAATGGCCTCTTCTTGATGGAGGTTCACAGAGTTAACACTTCTCCAAGGGCCATGTAGGTTTGAGGTTAACGAAGACTGTAGGATGTTTAAGTATGGAAATTAGTTTAAAAAATTTAGTATTAACACTGTCTTGGAGAAGAAAATCTTGGTAGAGGTTTGTGTGTTAAAAATGTCTTACCAAGGATGCCCTTTGGCGTAGTTTATAAGACAACTTAGTGCAAAAGTTGTGTATTGTAAATGCAAGCACAGTCAACAGCACAAGGCAAATTTTGGTTGTGCATGGAGTAAAGACTTCTCAGTGTGCTATGTATTTTTGTTGCTCTGATTAGGAAAAAGCAGAACTTCACTGCTTCACAAACCCTAATGACATGCATTTCAGAAATGCTTATATTTGGGAACTAAGTCCAAAGGTATGACAGATGAACAAAACCACACTCAGAAAACTTGCCTTCACAGGAGTGTGTGAATGAAATTGTCCCATTCTTCCAGAATGGAGAGGTGGAGCAAAGCAGCCCTGGTACTCATATACAGCCACCAGTTTGAAAGATACGTGGCTCTTGTCACTGTCTTTTCCTGTGACCTGTAGAATTATATGTTGGCAATGCATAGCTTTTCTTCTCTGAGCCCTCTGAGATTCTTCTTAGTTTCAAATACACCCTTGCTTCTGAAAGTTGAGGTCAAAAAATGGGAGTCTCACTTGACATAAGTTAAAAATGGCTTCAGCAGGAGCTGGAGTGGGCTGATGTGGCCAAGTGTATGGATACCGGAGCAATGAGGATCCCAAACAGGTTGGGAGAGTGGAGGAATGACAGCAAGGTCTGGTAAAGTTACTACTAAAGCAGCAGCCATGGTCCCCAGATTAGTGATAGAAAGTGCCCACTCTGGAGCAGAGCAGGTGCCAAGTGGTGGGAACCAGACCAAAAGAAGCTGTGGATGTGTGGTGCTCCTGCCTTCAGAGGTAGCCTAAGCACAGTACTGACTGGATGCCTGTCTCAGTGGTTCTGGGGGCAAAATACAACATCGTTGGGGTTATGACACAAGTGGCTTGCATTGGCTGGGAGCGGGTTCCTGGTCCCTCCTGAGCTGTGCAGTGCTGCATGGCTGGAGCCTGCTCTTGAGGGCACTTGCACAGACAGTATCTAGTCAAGTCAGGTGGAGTCAGCAGTAGCCAAGAGAAGACTTTGCTGGCCTAACAATGAAATGCCTTGGGTACTTTCTTCCCTCCATGCCTTGGTTGTCTGGCCACCAGCCTAGTGAAAGATTCATCAGGTCTCTGAGGGCTTTGGGCTTTTCCATAGCCAATGGCCACAGTTCCTTTTATTTGAAGTGGGGGAGGTGAGGCTGCTGTTTATAAAGCAGCATTGACTCCAGTTTTAATTCCTGTGTGTTTACAATCCCAACAACAAATCCCAGTGTGCCTCAGAATAGGGAAGGCTGCTGGAATTCCTCCCATGTGCCAGGGTTGTCTGTTTTGTCGCTGTCAGTACCATGGATCTGTGCTGAAGTTTGAAGATGCAAGAAACCCTATGTGTATTCATTTTAAACTAAACATCTGCTTTTTCTTCCCCCTTCCCTCCAGGCTACTTCTGTTCTTGATGTCAGATATGCATCTGCTTCGTGAGAAGGTGCTGTAGCCTAGAACAATTTGTGTTGACTACTGTGTTATCCAGGATATCAGGTATTAGCAAACCTCAGACAGCCATCTGCATCATATCTGTGGACAAGCAGCTATTACCAAAAAAAAGGCAAACGCTTCCAGTCCTGTGCTACATCTGCCTTAATCTCCCCTCATTCCTCCATACTGCCTCCACTTTCTTTCAAAAGCACCCAGGTAGCTCACCTCTCCATTTCACCAACGTCATGCTTAAGCATGGGGACTTCTAGAACCAGTAACACCTGTCTATAAATTTTGACCAACCTGCAAAACAAGGAGCTCCTTAGCAGCCCCACAGTAACTCTACACATTAGGAGTTCTTATAATACTTGGTCCATAGGGTATAAGTATGTATTGCTGCATGGCCTTGTGGTCTCCGCTTCCTGTGTATTCTTACGATGACACTATGATTAGTGAGCTTTCTATAAAGGAGGGGCCTGTGCACATGCCAGCCGTGTCTGGTTTGTTCTGCAATGACAGAACATGTTAGCAAGCAATCATGAATAACACAAAGTGATAGGAAATGTTATTTCTAAGGTTTGGTCAGTCCAAGGTTGTAGATGTAACTCATTACACTTCTGGTTTGTGCAATTCTTTCCACTGTATTTGTGTGTTCTTGCTTCATAGAAAGCTCCCTAATTGAGCATTTTATTCCTGTGTATTTTAATGGCTTTTATTTAGTGCAAAAGGGAATACTTAATCTGAAACTGTTTGATACGCTATTTAACCCCTGGAATTCAGCATTTGCATTGTAACTTGTTAAGTGAGTGCTACACAACTTTCTTTTTCCTGATCCTCTGTGGGATTAAGTCAAAACAACTTTCTCTGGTGCCTCTCCTTTTGGGGAATATGTGCCTTTTTGCATTTGGCTACCATAGATCACTTTGATCACATAGATCATTTCTGTCCCAGTGTCTCATTCCTCTTCAGAGCGCTGTTTGCCAAAGACATCAAACTGCTTCTCCCACTGGAAGTTTGGATGAGGGTTGGAGCACAAAATTCAACCTTCAAGAGTTTTTGGTTTCTTGGAAGTGTAATGGAGAAGAACCGGGTTAATTTTCATTGGCCATTTTAACCCTTCTGAAGCACACATCGCTTTCGTGTTCTGAACCAAAATATGCAATTTAAAATCTAAGAGGTGCTTTTCCAAATACTTGGTGCATGCAGCTTTCAAATCCCAGCCCTCTGCTTGGGTGGCCCGTACTGTGGCCTGGCTGGCTGGCTTGAACTGGAACTGGAACTGTTCTTGCAAGTCCCCTGGGAGGACTTTGCACCTTGAACAAGGTGGTTGCTGACTGCTGAGCAGACAGTGTCCAGAGAAGCTGGAAGCAGCAGTATTACTTCTCGTCCAATGGAAAGCTGCAAAATAACACTAGTCACAAAGCATTTAAAAATGGTTAATATAATGATGTTGGAAGAAACCACCAGGCATCTTTGCAGGTAGAAAAAAGGACTTCCTTGCCTCTCTTCCTCTGGAGAGGATTCAAGCCACAATGGCACACAGTGATGTACAGCACCAGCCTTTCTTAACACAGCTTGAAATGAGCTAGCCAGTGGCCTGGCCTGCAGCTGAGGTTGGTGGAGCTCGGGGCCGAGCCCCAGACTTGGTGCTGAGGTTTGGCTGCTGGGCTGTGCCATGCTGTGTGCTGTGGTGGCTCTGCTCTTTGTACCTGAGCGGGGCAGGCTAATGCCAGCTGGGCAACAGAGCTGGCTCTGTCACCTCCTGCAGTGTGGTCACAGCTCAAGGAAAGGTGGGGGAGGTGGCCTCTTGTAGCACTGAGGTGTGGGCTTACCCTTGGGCCGTGTGTGAGGAAAGTAATTCAACATCACAAGCTGGGCAGCAGCACACAGGCACAGAGCAGGTAGAGATTTCCTAGGGGAGGTTAGAGGATGGAGCCCCAAAAGGGGTCCTTTCAGCCACTTGGCAGCTCTTTGTGAGCAGTTCCATTCTAGTAGCTCCAGAGAGATCCTCTGAGGTGATGGGAGGATGGAAGGGAGCTATTCCCTATCCTCCATATTGCTGTTTGTGTCTCTGCAGCCATTGCTGTGACCTGGCTGCTCTGGTGGCTCAGATGTTCCTTCAGACCTGTGCCAGTTGGTGCTGGGAGTCTCTTGTGGGAAGGAATGCTAGGTGTTAGCCAGTGTGAATTAAGATTAAAGACCGGGCAAATAGCACTGTGAATCCAGTTGACAGTTGTGGTGTAAAGCAATGCTGCTCTTTAGAAACACTCTAGTATTAAATATTAAACCTCCTGCTGGTACCAATGCATGGAGACAGGTCCTTGCTGGTGTGGGAGTGGTGTGGGAGCTTGCATCCCAGCTGGGGGGGACTCATCAGGAGAGGCTTCTGCTGGAGACTTAGGTACCTGTGAGGACTTGTCATCGTTTTTTGCCCTCAAATCTGTCCATCTTATGATCAGAAAAGTTGTGTTTTGGCTTCATCCCCATGGGGTAGGGGGAAACATGTATAATTTGTGACATTAGGAAGAAAAAAGTTGTTTAATTACTTTTCAGTTGACTGCTATCTTATTGTAGTTGATACATGCAATATAATAGCACTGTATTTTAAACGTTTAGTTTTTTACATTCTCTTGAACTATGTTTTTAAATGCGATAAAATCATTTTAGCTTTTGAAATGGTTTGACCTTGTTTAGGTGAAGACCCTCTTTTTCTTTTGTTAAATGGGTCAAGCATTAGATACATGAACTGGTTGCATTCTGACTAGAAGGGTCCACAAAGATAACTGCATAAGATAGAATATTCACTTAAATTTTGTTTCTTAAACTATCAATGTGAATGTCATAATTATATATATTTTGTGGAAAATGGGAAATTATTTCTCCTAAGTATAAGTTATTGTGCAAAATATGGTATCGTTAAAGAAAATGATAGTTTAAGTTTTAGTTTTAGAAATCTTAAAGATATAAAAGTGTATTGCATATGCATAAACAAATTTCATTTGTTCTATTTAATTTTTATGTAGTTGTGTAAAGTGCTAGGTAACTTCTTTTTTCACTTATCCATTAAAACAACCTTGTTACTTGAATATTCGTGTTTAACTGGTTTGAAACAGTGATCAATTTTTGTAATATAATCTTATAACCAAGGGAAAAAAATACACGCCTCAGTTGTGCTTAACAGTGAAGCAACAATGTACAATCAGATGCTTAAGACCATAGTAGCCATACCTGGTAGTGCAACCACAATGGTTGTGTCTCAATATATTTAATATCAATGGGGATAATGGTTTCTTAATATATTTTTACAAGTTTGCAACCAGGAAGACCCCATAAGTATCCACTAGAACACTTTTTTAATAGTTATATAAGAGTGAAACTCTTACTCTCTTAAAGCAATGTCCTGACAAACATTTTTCTTTCCTGTACAAATACATCCGAAACATTATGTATTAAAATATGCTCATTGTCACTTTAAATTTCAGTTTTTATTCTATGAAATCGCTAATATGCTGTTGGTATTCTTGCACACCAAATATGAGCCAAACAGTGCATTACACTAACTTGATCACTGGATTTGTGAACAAAAGTCTCCAAGTCATTGAAATGCAAAAATATCATAGGAGATTTTTTTGGATAATGTGTTTATTTTTCAAATTGATATGAATTTGTGCATAGCCCATTCAGCAATGAGTGAGCTCATATTTTACAAAAAAATGAGAAATTATTTTATTAGCTCCAGCTTGTCTTCAGTAAGTCAAAATCTAGTGATCTTGTGCAATGCCCCTAAAGCAAATACTTTCTGCCACTCCCTGGATTAATGCAGCTTTTCCTGTTGATAGTAAAGCACAATTGCAGTGAAAGTTACAGTTCAGAAGATGGAAGGTCAGTATAGTCTATGCATGTTGTATAATAATGAGTGTTTACATTCATATTCTCCTAAAATAAAATTTATACTGGAGTGTATAGTATTCCATTATGTAGATTTTATCAATTTTGTTAACTGCTTATAGATTGCTTAAAAGAAGTTTTTTCAAGATTTTAAAAGATGTATAAGGTTAAGTTTGCAAATATAATGGAAATGCTGTATAGCTTTTGAAGTGACAAAATACTTGTTGGGATTTTAAAGAAAGTATGTTGTAATAATGCTGTTGTAAGTAATATTTTAAATGTCTTTTTTGCCTGTTTTCTATTATTCAGCACACTTACTGTGATGAATGTTCATAGCATTATAAAATTGCTTAGCCACTGAAAAGTAACATTTGGGTTTGGATTATTTTACTGTAAGAAGAATTATAGTGGGGTAAATTCCTTTGTGAAATTCTACATAATTCATTTTTCTATGATTTCCAATGTTTGCTGACATCAAATAAAATTTTTTCAAGCCATTGATGTAATAAAATATGTAGTAAAATGTTATTGATGTGAAGTGTGGTTCTGATGTGTAACTGACCCCCTACCTTTGAGATCTTGGTCAGGAGAAGCAAAAGGGCTTTTCCCCTTCCTGACAGTGTCATCCCTAAGACAAGGAGGACCTGAAGAATAAACTGCTGCCTCTTTGCTTCCTGTGAAAAGAACTTGGCTGGACAAGTTAACAAGATTGTCATCTTCGTCCTACAATGAAAGAAACACATTTAAAATTTATAGGAAAAGGCAACACTTGCCCTTAAAGCTTCACAGTGTGCAGTGTTGCTATTGAAGATGCTCAAAAGGCAGGAAATTTTCACCTTTGAATTTTCAGGAAGATGATGTTTTCTGTCTTCATATGCTGGGGTGCTGCTAGGCACTAAACACAGAAGCACAGACAAGACTTTCTGGGGCTGTTGGGGGAAAACTGCCTTGAGCAGGCAGGTCCCAGCAGTGCTCTGGGAGCCCGGGGTTAGCGCAGGGCAGGTGACAAAGAGAAGTTCTCTACTTTGCTCATGTGTGGTAAAGGCAGCAGAACTCCTACAGTAGGACACTGTGGTGGTTTCCACCTCTGCAGCCTACGGAGGGCAGGAATTAGTCGTGCCTTTCCTATATTGTAAAGCAAAGCAGTGGGGAGGGAGATGGGTTTGGGGTTTTGGAAGAACAGGCAGCATTTTTGAGAGCTGAGGGTGTTTCCTTACTGGAAAGCATTCCTTGTAATTTTCCTACTGGTAGAGAATATGGTACCAATATTGTAAGGTAGCAATGTGCTTTTTTAAGGGGAGTTATTTGACTCAAACCATTTAAACCTTCAATACAAACCAGCCCTTCTTGCCCGTGTGCCCCCCAACCCCAATGTAAAGTGAAGAGAAACTAATAAAAAAGAAGGAACTTCTCATCCTTTCAATCAGGGAGCATAAAAAGGTGAGGAAACTGAGACTTCCCCTGCTTGAACAGGTACTCTCCTGAGGAGTCTAGAAGCAAATGTAAAGCAATGATAATACCTCTGGTTTTGAAAGCACGGGTTCTATATCTGTGCCTGGTAATGGTATGTATTTGTAAATGGGAATGCAGTGTTGAATTAATGCTGTATTATTCCTGATAGCCTGTCCTACATAAACAAATTGAAATCTGAACATGGTGGCTCTGAGCACTTCTCCCTTACAGTAGGAGCTGCCTTGCAGGATGTGGTACAAGCTGGAGTTCATGCTGAAAGGGAAGAGTTCATTGTTGGTGCTGCTAAGTGTGCTGAGGGTCTTAATCTGATCCCCAAGTGTTTTATGAAGTAACAGTATAGAACTGGATTTAGTTTCATAAACCATCTTCCAGTCTGAAAGATGCAGAGTGATGTTTGAGAGAGAAAAGCAGGTATCAAATCTATTACCTCATTTACCTCTAAAGCATGCTCTGGCTTATCCACCCAAATAGCCTTTGAAGGAGTAAGAGCAAGTGTAATTTCTGATCTTGCTTTTAGTAAACAGTCAACAAACTGTCTATGTACAAACAAACTCAAATGAAACCAAAAACATTCTGCAAAGGGCCTGCTGACAGTGGTAGAGAAATTGTTTTCTTTTGCTGCAGAAGAACTGAGGAGAGAATCACTGTAAAATTTCAAGGGAACTAAGTTTCTAAGGTCATCACAATGGGGATTCTTGAGGACAGCAGTATAGAAGAGGTCTGAACTTTGATAGATGGAGAAATCACCTGGAAGTTTCCCCTAGTGAAAGGGGAGAAGTTTGTATGGAGGAAGGCTGCAGCCTGGCTTAACAAGTGCAGCAAAGGGCAGGATTTTCTGATTTGGGTAAAAACATTGACCAGATAAGGGGTTCACACTGGGCAGATCAGGAAGTGGGAGTTGTATCATGCTGACTTGTTTGTAGCTGGAGATGAGGTTGAGGGAGAGGTGAGGTGTTTGTTCTGACTCTGGACGTGTTCTTAGTTTTCAGTTGAGAAAGTAGTTTGCAACAGGAGAAGCTGTGTGGAATGATGGAAATAAAATGTGAACTGGGAGATGCTTTTCCCTGTCTGCACACTTTGGGGGAACAGACCTAATTTGTCTGACATCCACCATATGAGACTGTGGCTTACCAAGGCCTGAATAAGCTTTTGAAATGGAAGATGAGACTGTGTGTGTGACAAAACGGAACTGATTTCTAAAAGAAAAAGATGAATAGGAGATCTCAGCAGCTGCAGACTTCTTGATGCTGCCTTGTGTATTCAAGGTTTAGAATGAGACAGGATGGAAAGGTGAATTAATGAAATAGAAGAATGTGTGCAGTGAGTTTGCTAGAGATCCACGTGTGCCTGACTAGTCTGTGGCAGGGTGCAGGATTCATCAGTAGATAAGGCCATCACTGCCTGAGCTCGTTGTCCAGAATCCCTCAGAGAGAAATAAGCTTTTCTAGGGTATAATTAATTGAATCCTAAATTAGATGTTGAAAACTGATCTAATGTATTACATCCTGAAAGTGCTTATTCCCTTCCTTATTATAGATCAAGGTTGAGCCTAGGGCTGTGTCTGTGATGTGGGAGCTGGGCATTAACCACACTGGTGCTGTGGCTGCCTGGGCTTAACCCAGGAGGGGACAAGGACTTGGACCCCTCACTTCAGTGCTGGGCATTGTGCTTGGAGCTGGATAAAGAAATGTTGGTGCCTCTTACCAATGCTTTGGAAAGTTCCTCTGGGTATTGTGTTCCTGACAGAAGATAACAGTGGCAAATATGGGATATCATATCAATATGGGATATCTTATCAATATGTTGTGCTGTTAATGCTCTCAAAAAAATAAATGAAAACCAACTATTAACAAACCAACCCCAAAAGCAGTCAATTGGATGTTCTCCTTTAAGCTAATTCCCTTTTGCTGCGTGACTGGTTCTCCCCCTTGTACGGTCAAGTCTCACTGGCACGAATATTCTGAGAAGATAACTTCTAAGCTTAAACAAATTATCCTTTAAAAGTGTTTGTATAAAGATTTCAGTTTTTGCAATTAATCACAGGAGGCCGTGGGTTCAGCGCCGTGCTTTACTCAGGAAGCAAACAATACCCTGTGCCTGTGCTCCATCACAAGCAGCCTCTCGCTTTGACTTTCAATGAGTGACCCAGAACCACAGTGGGATTTAGCAGCAGAAAAATAATTTAAGAGAACTGTTCCATGCTCACAGGGAAGATAAACTAGTCAAGCAATTTGTTATGAACAATGCCTTTAGCCCAAGGCATGGATGGATAACTTCTCTTCCTCATGGTTTTATTTTAGTGCATTGTTAGCAGTGAGTACTGGGATCTGCCAGGGCTCCAGATTTGTGGTTCAGAATTTGGTGTCAAGAAAAAAGATCATAATAAATATAAACTGACTTGCATCTTCTCTTCCCTCAAATGTGCACTGCCTAGGGCCTCCAGAATGAGAAATACACTGAGTCCTCTTCTGCCAGCCTGACTCTCAAGGTGCAGAGAAAATCTCTTAAAATAAGAGGAGAAAACTTGACTTGTGTGTGTATGTGTATATGTATAACTGTATATATATATAACCTATGACTCCCTAACTTCTGCTGGATTTCCCAAGGTACTTTTGTATTAATGCTTTAAACCATAATTCCCCAAAATGAGGGGGTGTAGCCCCTGCTATAGGCATTAAAAAAATAGGTAGCCTAATCCAAGCTTTGTTAGGTGCATTTACATAATCCGCAGTGAGACTTGGATCAGGTGGGCAATAAATAACTTCATAATGTTAGAGCAAATGCAGTTTTAAATGATTACCTGTCAGCCTCTCATTATGTGTGGGCCAAGCAGAAACTTGACAAGGACGTGCCTTGCTAATGAGGGGACATGTTGGTGTGCTGTGAGGAGCAGCAAGGTTTCAGCAATGCTTTATCTACTCAAGAGAGTGTCCAGCTCCTCAAATGGCTTCCTCGTTAGCTGCTAAACCTGTTTTGAGGACACAGAGGAGGGAATCACATTGCACTCATGAAACATTTTCCTTTTCACTTTGTCCACTAGAGATGGTAATTTCCTGTACTGAACTGGGTAATCTCAAGGATTTCACTAGTAACTGTGCAAACAAGAGGGCAGTGAATGTGGTCCAGTTTTCCATCCTTCTGCAATGTTTTGCTTCTGTTATGAAAAGAAAAAGTTATCTGTAAAGTGAAGCAAAGAGGGGATTTGTGATTTTTGTTGCTGTTCTTGCATTTAAAGATTGCCATAAAGCAGTTCAGTAATCTCTCTTTCTCTTGTAAAGGTGCATTTTTTCATTTAGTAACTCAGTTTTGTTTCCACACCCTCCTGGGATGGAGAGGTCACAGTGCTGTATATATGAAAGCTGAGTAATTGAGATGGTTTTCAATGTTTTTACATTTTACTAAAAAGTTTAATGTTTACTTAATGGCCTGTAAACCCTCAGGAGAATTTGTATTTGTTTAAAAATTCAGAACCTACTAAAGGCTTCAAACAACTGCTAGTTGCTTGAGGGGACTCACAGCATTGCTGCCAGTAGCTAACATGCTCATGGAGGTAGAGCAAAACTTTAATTCCTGCTAATTTCTGCCAAACCTAAAAGGTTAACTCACCCTCAAGCTGATATGTGCAGGTGGGCAGTGTTAGGATATGTCCTTCCCATGGATTAGTCAGTCCTAGAATAATGACCAGTTAGGGCTTGCATTGCCAGCCTGTGGGTGTTTGGGAAGTAAAACCCTTAGCTAATGTTTCACAGTTACAGAAGAGCAGTTATATACCTAAAGAAGAGATGTTTCCTAATCCTTGTGGTGCATGGCTACTAAAAGCTCCAGTGTCATTTTAGGCAATGCAATTAAGCAAGGTGCTTTGTAAAAGAGGTTTGTGGTGGATGCTGTCTAATAGCAAAGGGTTATTTTTGGCTGGTGTAAGACAAGTCCCACGAAACGTTGGTGCTGGTGGTAAGGGGCTGACTTAAGCTGCATGTGGCTGTGAGGGTGTCCCTGTTGGAGGAGCATCACAGAGGCTGAGGTTGTGTAGCAGACTGGAGGGATGGGTCCTTGGCTGGATGCAAGAAGCTTCTGGAGTGAGATGTCAGCATGGACTTGCTGTCTGAAGGCTGAAGTTCTCTGACACTAGAAGGATATTGCCCTTGGTGTTGGCTTGCTCCTTGGCAATGATGGTATTTTTAGCAGGTTTTTTTGGAAACTCCTAACCAGGCATAATCAAAGCACAGAGTAAAGTTGGACAGCATAAGAAGAATGACTTGATATTACACACATCAACAAGATTGCTGGGCTGTGCTCCAGCTGCAGAGTAACGTGGGTGTCTAGAAATCAACAAAAGGTACCTGGAACCTGTGCTGGGAGCAGTGGATGCACCATCGCAGTTTGTGGGGGAGTTTGGGCTTGGGACTGCTGCCATGATCCTATCTCTAAGGCCATTCCTGAGTAATGGATGAAAAGTTTGGTTTGTTTTCCCTGCTGAGTCTGGCTGTACAAGTTCCCTTTTGTCATGACAGCCTTTTATACCAGGTTGTTCTCCTAGGATAGCTGGAACTTTGGAGAACAGTGTCCAAATTTCTTCAGTATGTGACTATTTTGTTCTAAATGAGTTGTTTTGTAGGCAGACCCTCCAGGGCCACTTGCCTGGGTGGCTTTAGCTTGGCTTGGTTTATTTTTTTGTATACTAATTATTCCTTTGAGATTCCTTTGTGATTTCTGTTCAGCTGTTTAGGTGTCTCGGATGGGAAGACAAAGTAAAATGTCATTTAAGTAAATTAGTACATGAAAACTGTGTGTCCTGAAGTGCTTGATTAAAGCTTGCAGAAGCCTTTGGAAGCCATGTGTTTGTGGCTGGAAGCTGGGAAGTGTGTGCAGGCTGCTCTCTTAAACAGTGCATGCACCAAAAGCTGGGGAAGAGACTGTCAGCCCTACAGGCAAAGGGGCATGGATGTGTCCTTGCACTTCCTCTGCACTCCTTCCTGGCCCCCCCTTATTAGGAGGCATTTCATGTGGGAAGCTTGGTGTAAATCTGGATTACTCTGGCCATTCAAAGCTACTGAAATCTCCTGGCAAAAAATCCACCTCTTGCACAGTGGTGAGGCTGAGGCTGCAGAAGGGCGATGGCAGGAATGGTGAGGGGTTGGAGGGAAGTGGTGCAAGTTCTTGGGGGATGGAAAGGAGGCACTCAGTGTAGGCTGTGCCCCTGGGAGCAGGGAGCAGCTTGGAGCCCTGAACTGACAGGATTTATTTTTGCAGGTTATGGCCAGGGAGGATGAATAGGTGGATGCTTCAGCTCAGGCTGTGTGGTAGGGTTAGAAATTAGCTCTTGACAAAGTCCTGGAAACGAGGTGGCAAAGGGAATTAATCATTAGCATAGCTGAGTGACAGATGTGCTGCATTCTTTATTGCTGTGAAACTTTGAGTTTGGTTATCTTCATATGGAAACTGTTTCTCAACAGCCTGTGTTCAATGCAGGACTGCCAGGTGGCACCTCCAGCCTGTACTTCGCCAGAGTCGGCAAAGCTCTGAGGAGGCAAGGATGGGGAAGGGGTTCCCAATGGCCCGGAAAAGTGATTAATCTTGTCAGATGACAGCCCAAGCAATGCCTGTTACAAAGGACTGGGGATTGCTTCAATAAATTATGAATAACTGATGATTTATATGGGGGATTTATCTGAAAGAAAGTCTAGATGAGTATCATTTGAAGGGGAGGCACAAGCTGTGCTGGGATGCATGAAGGACTCACACATCCAGTGACAAATGATCAAGCTGGATGAGTTCTTCTAGGTTTTGAAGGCTGGAAAGCAAGGAGTGGTTTTAAACCTGCAGCTGCCTTCTGATGTGATGTGGTAGGTTGCAGGTGTTGGATGCCAGCCCAACCTGCCCAGCTGAGGACAGAGAGTCCCATGAAGCAGGTCCCCATTTGCCCAGGCTGGCAGGGCAGCAGCAGGAGTGGATGGTGTGTGTGGAGCCTGCGTTCCGCATTTGGTACCTGAGTGAGAGCTGCTCTCCCAAGCCCAGCACTGCTGGTACTTACCTCAAAGACTTCATCCAGCCTGCCAGGCCTAGTGGTGCTGTTCTCTTTGGGAGGAGATGTCTCAGGAGGACAAGCCATCTGTACAGGCAATTGTGGGAGCTTGCCCTAATTATGCCTTTCTCCCCTTTCCTCTCCTACATACTTCAGCAGCTCCCATCAGGTAAGGAATACCAATTTATTCATAATAGCATCCGCTTGATGTGACTGTTTCCATGGCCTTTATCATATCTCTGCACTTCCAGAACATAAGCTCTGTCACACCTGTAATTTATTCTTGAGCTGTAACATAGCTCTTGGAATGATGCCCAGGTTTGACTTAAAGCAATAATGAATTCACAAGGTCCCTAAGCAAGTGGCTTCAATTTTAAGTTACCTTTGCTGCCTTAATTTGCCCAGCATCTTTTTTGTTTTCTACTTGGCCTATCTCATTGCATCACCTTCTGCCAGGTTAAAAAAACTATGATCAGCCACTTCTTCCTAGCCTGCTACTTGTAGATGAGGGGCAGCTACACCTAGTCTTATTTTGGATAAACCAAGTAGTATGAGTTTGCTGCCATTCTCATTAAAAGGAGAATTTAAATGCCCTCCACTCAAACTCATGGTATTTGGCACTGGTGATCTGCGGAGGTGAATCTCCTTTCTCCTGTGTTTATTGGAATAAATTATCAGACAGGTATGTTACCAGATTCCTATTTCATGTCTGCATTGAAGATGCTCTGGAAGTCAAGAAATCAATTTAACCTGATCCAAAGTTTCTCCTTTACAAAAGGTGATTTCCTGTCTTTTTGTTTGTCCTCATGCATCGGCCACAACTTGCTCAGGAAATAAGTGTGGCTGCTTTGCCTCTTTGAGGAGCCCAGCCAGAGCCCACCTCCCGCACGACTGAGGATGCTGAGTGCTGAAAGTGATTAAATGTTTGCCTAGCAAGTTGAGCAGCGTGTTTAGCTGCCTGGAGGAAAAGCAGGCTTGTGGGACTCGAGCTAAGCTCATTCATTTTCTGATCCCTAAACTAATCTAACTGAAAAAATGAAATACAAAATGAGAGCAGTTCTGCAGTCTCTGCAACTCTGCCTCTAATTGGCAAAGTCCAGGCAAGGCCCCAGGTGTCCCTGAGAAAAAAACAACGTGGTTTCCTCCGGAGGCCTGGGGGGCACCAGGATCTCAAGGCGAAACCAGCCCATGGGGCAGGGAGCTGGGTGGAGGCTCCTCTGGGAAGGGCATGGGGGTGGCTCCAGGGGCATATCGAGCCAGGAGTGCCACCTCCCTCCTGCAGGAAGGAGCTTTCTAAATGTCACCTTTCACTGAGAGGCACAGCTAATGGGTCTGCATTCCCTGTGGTGCTCTCCCTTGCCAGAGGGAGAGGTGGGGAACTGGTTTGCCAATGGAGGAGTTTCACTGGCATGGCAGGCAGGTCACCTTCTGTGTTTAACTCATCATCGTGCTCCTTCTACCCTGTTTATCTCTGATATTCACAGGTTGCAAGTTCAGTCAGAAAAAAGGGGGAGATGAGTTATTCATGCCCAGGAAAATGGAGTGTGGACCCTCTCTCTGGGGTCTTGTCAGCAAATGTTGAGCATGGCCAGGGATTGATTAGTAAGAGCCCCTGGGTCAGCAACTTTCTTGTTGGGCAGAAAATGCCAGCCCCAGCAGTGTCATATTAAGGACACTTGTCAGTGTGTAGGAGCTGACAGCACAAAACTGAACATGTTGCTAAACTGTTCACAAATCTTACCCCAACCGTGGGCTCTGTTGGGTTCCAGCTCAAGCCAAGTGCCTCTGGGTGAAGTGGGAAATGGGCAGTGGGGTGTTCTGTTCCCCTTGGGAATGGCTGATGATTCTGGGTTGAGCCTTTCTAAAGGTGATTTTCCACTCAGAGATTATGGCATTCAAATCTCATCTCCTGTTGGAGAGGATTGCCTTGCACCTAAGTTGAGGAAAGCATCTCCAGCATCTGAAATGATGGGAAAGCTCTGGGATCTGTGGAAGAGGCTAAAGGAAGGATTGCCTCCCGCTAATGCAGTGCTGGCAGTGTTTCACCCACTTGGTTAGGAGGAATGATTATGGGGATACTTGATAGTGACCAAGTGGGATTTATCGGAGTCAGCTGGCTGCTGTTTGTCAGCAATGGAGAAAAATTATGTGCTGCGCTGGGAGAGGAATTTGCAAACCCCAGTACAAAATGAGTAATAAGGGTAAATCAATTGGAGATGCACTGTGCTTTTCCTGGGAACGGCAGAGTGAGCAGCACAGAGTTGAGTTCAATTGGGAGTGTTAGATAAAATGCTGCATTTCATATGTAGGCATTTACTGGTATTTCTTTATTTTTAGAAGTACTGTCGGTTTTTGTAATCATGCTTCATTTTGGT
The DNA here is from genome assembly GCA_013400515.1 of Erpornis zantholeuca. Classification (NCBI taxonomy): domain Eukaryota; kingdom Metazoa; phylum Chordata; class Aves; order Passeriformes; family Timaliidae; genus Erpornis; species Erpornis zantholeuca. Next base: position 762,154 of record VZTN01030245.1, on the reverse strand, counting down.
ATTGCAGCAGTATTATTGGGAAGAGAAATAGTGGTCCAGATGCTTCTTGAGTGCTGTCCTCATGTTTCTCCAGGTCTTGGGGGGAACTGGAGCCAAAGACCTGCCCAATTTACTGCAGCCCCGTTGGGTTACTCAAGGATGAGGTGTCTGCATCCCGCTGCTGCTGCTGTGGCAGGAGCCTCGTGCACATGCTTTTGAGCAGGCACTTTAGGGACATGCCTCCCTTGCCATGTAAGCAAGCCCCCAGGCCTCTGCTTCCTGCAAGGAAAGATCAGGTTCACCTTTTTCCCAAGCCTGTCTCTTCAGCTTCAGCGCAGTTTCTCCCTGTGGCTCCTGTGACAAGCCCACGAGCGTTAGAGTGCTCTCACAAACACACTGCCCTTAGGGCTATGCAAGCATCAGGTGCTTGCAGGAACACAGGGAGCCTTCTCCAAGCAGGAAAACCTCTCCAATGTTGTATTATAGCTGCCTTTAGAGTGGGTTGGAAAAGTTGAGCCTTCCACTTTGCTTCCCAGGAGTCCCTGTTGTCCTCTCCTAGTGACCCTCAGCCTTGGTCACTGTGGTCCAGAAAAGAGACCTAAATGGCACAGGGAAGATGGTCTTCCTTTCCCATGCTTGTGGGAGATAGATTAAAATGATGCTTGGGTTTGTTTTGTTTTTTTTTTTCTTCTATCAGAGAATTGTAATTAAATCTCTGCTTCCTTAATGCCTCCTATGGTAATTTGAGACAACTTATTAAAGGCTCGATGGCTGCTCCTGCTGCAGAGTGCTGCTGCCTCCTGCCCAGCACCCCAAGCAAGGTCAGGAGTCTGTTGTGTGAGATGCTGCACTAATACACAGTGAGATGTGACTCTTGCTTTAATAACCTACTTCTCAGTAGTTAGCTGGGACCTGTGAACCCCCAAAGGAGGCTTTATTTCATTTTTTTTGAGAGATGTTCCCTGAAATAGAGGAATGTTGAATACCATATTTCTCTGTTAACTATTTTTAAGGATGAAGGGTTAGCCATTGGAAATATTACTCATGCTTTTCCCAGTCAATGCTCAGGGATGTTGATGGGATGGACCAAAAAAGAAGCTTTCTTCAGTGAAACAGTGCTGCTCAGTAGGAAATTTCCTATATGAAAATTTCCCCAAGTAAGGGCAGGAACACAGAGATTAAGTGTCAACATGAAGCTTCAGTGGGGAAAGGAAAATAAATGACAGCTCTGAGGAGAAAATGACAAGTAATTCAGTATGCTTTAACATGCATACTCTGCTAGGACTTCCAGCACTCAATCAGACTTCCTATCCTTTGAAAAAAAAAAAAAAAACTGCAGTCAATTAAGAATGAAATTGTCCCATGTGGATGAGTTCAAGTGACTAGGCTCTTTTTTTAAAATGTTTACTTCATGTGCTTACACTAATTGAAATGCTAGTTATATTGAATGAGTTTTTTAAAATGCCCTGGCCTCACTATATCCCAGCAAATGTCACAGGGAAAAGCGTATTTAATTATAGCCTGCTTCAGGAAAAAAAAAAAATCAAGATTAAATTAATACTAATGTCTGTTTGACAAATATTGTAAATGTTAGACTAGGTGAGGAAGCATGAACAATCATCTGCAGCTTTGCAGGATACTTCTTTTGCAAATTCATGGAAAATTAAAACCCATTAGCATCTTAAGTCCTCTGCAGAGGAATTTGAGCAGAAGTTGTAGCTGTTCTCCTGCCCCGCTGGCAGTGCCCTGGGTGGCTGCAGGCTCCAGGCAGTGCCTGCCCTGGGCTTGGTTACTGGAGCCTTCCTCCCAACAGAGCCTCTGGCCAGGTGCAAGGAAAGTGGGATGCTGTGCTCTTATCCTGCTCTGGGAAGCAGGGACTTGGTGGAGGTCAGTGCTGGGCTGGGACTCCTCAGCCTGGAGCAGCATCAACGAGTCAGTGTGGGACAGGAGATGCAGGGAGGATTTAAATCTCCGTGAGAAGGGAGGCTGCAGGTTACGTGTGGCCCTTGGCCACCAGGAACACAAATTTGTTCCCTTTGCAAGCGCCGAAGCAATAAAACACACTGGGAGAGCCATTCCAGAATGCTTGCCAGCCTTCAGATGAGTTTATACAGAAGCTGATGTGTAGCCAAAGTGGGAGGACTTTTACTGCCACTAGCAGATGTTGGTGGCTGCCACTCTAAAAATGAGCTCAGCTGTAAATCAGCTTTTCTACCTCTGCAGAATTATTTTTTCTTTCTGTAGTTTTCACTGTGCTCAGAGCAGCATCAAATTCTTCTCCATCATCCTCTCCCTCCTCCATTCTTTCTTGTGCCTCTGCCAAAGGCTAAAAATTCCTAGTTTCCAAACATGAATGTGAATCTTGCAGCAGACCCTGAAGTCGCAGTGTTCTGGATGCAGAATTGCTGCTGGAGACCCAGAGGAGCTGCAGCTCCGGGAGCAACTGCCCGGCCCCCGGCTGGTGCTGGATCCCCTGGGACCAGCCTGCTTCCCCCTGCAGGGAGCTCAGTCATGGAGGCTCAGCCACTGCGCTGGGTGGAGGTGTCCAGCTGTGGGTAACAGCCTCTCCACCCAAGGCAGTGTGTGTAGGAGGAGGGGGCACGTTGCCTGACTGGAGTAATGACTTGGATGCATCTCTCAGTGTACGAGATAAATTTAAAAAAGTCCTCCTGCCAGCTGAAGAAAGGCATCATCTGCTTGTCCCTGGCTGCAGACTCGAGCTGTTCCCAAAACTGCCCTGGCTGGGTTGCTCTGGGACACTGCAGTTCAGCCCCACTGCTTGGAGACAGAAGGACAGACTTGCATCGAAAAAGCACTCAGCAGGACATGGTTGCTCTCAGTGCTGGCCTCCTCACTCTTGTGCACCCCACGTGTCCCTGTGCTGCTCCCTCAGTCCCCTTCCAGGTGCCATGAGCCCGGGCAGCCTCACTCTCCAATCCAGAGAACCAGAGCTGCCATCTCCCTTTTCCCTGGATGAGCCCAATGTAAGGATTCCTGTTCTCTTATAGGTCTGGTCCCCTCTAGTAATGCCTTCAGAGGAGGGTGGAATTGCCCACCAGCACACAGAACAACACCTCAAAATACATTTGTATGCTGGTCTGGGACAGCAGGCATTGCTTCCCATGAGGCAGATAAGCTGGAGATCCCAGTCTGAGCCAAATTGCCTTGGGCTCAGAGGATTTTATTCACAATAATTTTCCTCCCCCTGGAACACTTTAACTTGTGACAGACAAGCAGTGGTTTGTTTATCTATTGTTTCCATAGTTGTTATGCTGTGACTGGCAGATAGACTTCAGACACATGGTTACTGGTTTGTAATCTTTAATCACGCTATTTTGGGATTCTAAGGACAATGATCCAAAATCAATAGATATATTTTCCCAGCATAAGCAGGCCTTTGCCAGCCTTGGCCTGTGAATCTGGCTTCCTCCAGTATGTTCAGAAACACTAGCTTAGGTTTTTTTTTATTCTGTCTCTTTTTCATTTTACTTTAGAGGTATCTCTTTCTGCATTGCCTTCACCTACTACTGGGAATTGGGCTTTTATTTTGTTTTTGTTCCCTTCTTTTTTTCTGCTTCTCTTTTTCTCTGCAAGCTCCTGTATATGATCCAAAATGTTCTTCAGTTTTAGGTGAGATGAATCCTATCCTGGTTGCAGATGGTGGTGACCAACTCATGTGTAGATACCTGTGTTGTAAAGCCTCCCTTTTAATTTGATGGAGAAAAATACCTTCTTCTAGGATACAACTCATGTCCTCCTAAGTTAGCTTAGATCTCTAAGCTAAGTGAGTTGAACTGCAGCCCAGAGGTGCCTATTCTCCTTTCTTAACCCATGAGGGATGCTGGACAGTCAGGGCAGACACAGGTTTCCATCCAAGCTGGGGGAGAGGAGTCTAGGTGATGAAGCTTAAGATGTTCTCAGCTCTGGGATAGAAACTTGCTACTTGAAGCAGCTCAGCATTTTGTGTTCCTCAGACCTCTAACTTGCCTCTGTCTCTGACAGGAATTATTCCCTACTGTGCGGAGTTCAGCAGTGAGCTTGATTACATTTTCTTTCCAGCCCTTGTATTGAACCTCTCTCTACCCACGCACAGAGGTGTCCAGGTTATAAGAGACCCTCACACTGGACTTTCACTCTCTGAGAGCCTTGACTTCTGGAGAGATCCCTGCCAGTGGCTCCCTTCCTCACCTCTGTACTGGGGTCGCCTGCTCCCAGCAGGGCTGGACCTTCGGGGCTGCTTCCAAGGTGTGTTTCTGTGGGTCCTCACCTTGTTCCTGTCAGTGCAGCAGAGCTGCAGAAGCCCATAGGTACTTCCACACTGGGTGGAAAACCCTTTCTGTAAAGACACTGGGCTTTGAAAATCTTGTCGTGGGTCTTGCAATTCTGGCTCTGCACCTCCAGTTCCTGGTGCTGGGATGTGCTCGCTCAGTCTGCCACAGGTTTCTGGCCAGGATTTGCGGCTGTGGTCCTCAGTAATAGTGAGTCCTTACTGGGCTTTTTTAGCAGGATCTTTTCCAGTTTGGTATCTCTGACAGCCCTTATAACCTAGTGTTAAACTAGGCATTTCAGTATACTGAGTTGGATGTAAATCTCCCATCTTAGACCTCAGAAGTTTCTGTCTTTATATGAAAGTGATATCCCTCCAATATTTTTATTGTGAAACTGCAGTGTTCTCTTTCTTTTCTAGTGTCACCTAATTACCAGCTCTTCCCACTTAGCTGCAGATTATTGAGCAAGACTAATCTTTTTGACTGTGAAAAATTATATTTGTTTTAGAGCCATGCTTTGCTTGTCTTCCTTTCAAGCATGTCTTCATAAAAATAAAATCTTGCACAAGCCTTTATTGATGGTATTTCTGGTGCTAGGCACCTTCCCATCTCTTATTTTCCAAATTCTTACAGGCAAGAGACAAGTGGTATAATCCATTATTTAATTTCATATCTCATTTCTCCTTTACTCCTGTCAGTTTTATTCACTTGATGCCCTTTGCTCTCAGAGCTCCATGAGTCTGTGGGTAATTTCCCTGCAGTAAAGGCAAGGAACAACTTTTTTGAGGAAAAGCAGTGATTTTAGTAAGTCTCGGTGCCTTGCCTTGCCTAGAGCATCAAATTTTGCAGCCATGATACATCAGTGATGCAAATCCTGCCTGCACATTTGGTGTGGCTTTCCCCTGTCTGGTCCCACACTGCAGCACGGGATTAACTAATGCAGCACCATCTCTGGGAATGCAGGTGAGGCTGTGGCATCCTGAGATATTCGGGTGCTCGAGAAGACCAGAAGATTGCTCTCGAGTCAGGAAGCTCAGGCCCAGCTCTGTGTTTGCAGGAATCCAGGCACATTGCTGTTTTGAAACACCCATTCTTACCTGGCTTGCTGCAAACAATAAACCCCGTGGTGTTTGGTGTGCGTCTTTCCTCCTGGATGATTTCTGTGAGCTGCCCAGATGGGAATACAGTGATTCAAGCCTGCAGCTGGATCCTCTGCTATACAAAATCCTGAAATGACAAATGAGGCTTTCAGAAACAGGTACAATGTAAGTCCAGAGCTGCCACGCAGCGTTTTGTGTACACGCTGTTCCCCTGCCTCACTGCCCATCGTGGGTTATGATGCTTTTTCTTCCCCTCCCCTATTATGTGCAGTGAAAAAATGGCTTACTCTGAGCATCTGAGCTGATAGTCACAGCCCTCCTAATCCACAGGAAAGAGAGGCTGTAATATTTATTAGTCTGTCAATAAGGATTGCCTGAAGAGGGAAAAAAGGAGGTCTGAAATACAAACACAGAAAACAAACAACATATATATAGCTGACATATATTCCCCACGAATGAGCAAAGAAGAAGCAAACTGGTGTGTCCATGGTATAGAAATGAGCTGCTACAGTGAAGGGAAGAGGAACATTATCACTTAAACACTCACAAAAACTGAAAATCAACATTTTTCTGAGCCACTATAAAAGAGGCACCTCTGCATTCAATTTCTAAATTAATTTGTGTAAAAGCAAAAAACCCCAACCAACCGCAACCCATACATGCCAAAATCCTGACAAATATCCAGCCAGCTCTTGTTCCTCTTGCAGTAGAGATCATTGCTATATTTTCTGTAGCATGACTTGGTGCCAGACTGTTCTCCTGATGCTTTTTCTTGGGCTAGAAATGTCCTGCAGCTCCTTACTTCCCCTCTCTGGGAGCAAGGAGCAGTTACTTTCCCTCTTCCCTCCCCACTCCATGACTGATTGGTTAACATCCTGGGAAATGGAAGAGAAGGCATCACGTAAAGGGAAAACAGTAATTCCTTGAGATGTCGGAGACAAGGTCATGGATGCATCAGTGGCCAGGCATTTCTGCATGCTTGTTAGTAACAAATTTGGTTTGTTGGTGGCTGCATGTTGGATTAATGCCAAGTCCTGCATAAACAGCATGGATAAGGTAACAGGTTTCTGGTGAGCATTTAATTTCTTGCTCTAAGCTGAATCTGAAGAGTATTTGCTCACTGCGCCATAGTGAAACAGGAGGGAACAAAGGACATGGGTACCCAATCACTGTGAATGTCATTTAACTTGAACATGTTTTGACTCTGAGCAAGTTCTGGAAGCAGAGCACAGGGTGATGATGTGAGCAGAGATGCTGGCTTGGCAGGGGAGAGCTGTGGGTCCGAGCACAGCTGGACAGAAGGGTGCACTCTGTGCACCCACAAGGGACTCGTGGATTTGGCATCAAACTCAGGCATCCACAGCGCTTTGCTCCGGTGATCCAGCCAAAGGCTGTCCTCTGCCACCGTGGACATCTGTGGCAGTTTCCACATCTAGCCTCACCCAGACAGCTGGGTGACCCTGGGGAGAGGTGAGGAAAAAGCTGTGGGGGGAAATGAAATGTAGAGATTGGGGACCAATCTTGGTGGGGGAGCTGATGACCCTTGCCTGAGAGAGAGCACAGCTTGGATCAGTGTTGGGAGCTTCAAATGGCAGAGCTGAACCCACTGGCTTTGGTAGGAGCCTTGGATGGGTTCACAATCAAGGAGAGAGGAGGAAGAAACAGCAGGAAAACATTAGGGAGGAATTAAAGTGATAAAATGAGAAAACACTGAATAGAGAGCAAAGCAGGAGATCTTTGGAGAGGCAGACTCTCCTGCCTCTCCACAGTCCTTCTGGTGCATCTCTTCCCCCTGGCTGTGGCCACACTCTCCAGCTTGGCGTGCCAGGGTGGCTGTGGCTGCTGAGATGCCTTTGCTCAGCAGTGACAGCTGGGTGCTGTTGGCCACATGAGAAAACACAGCATTCCTTGAGTGATAAAACAGAAAATGAGAATGTTACATGGGTTTTTGGTTTTTCTGTAGTCAAGTTGCAGCCCCAGCCTGGAGACCTTGGGGCTGGCAGGTGGCTGGTTCCTTGTGACAGTGTCATGCTCAGGAGAGCATCCCAAGCTCCTGCAAGCACAGAGTTCCAGGTCTACCTCACTAAATTGATCTGCTATCCCTAATTTGAACATCCCAAATTGAGATCCTGTTAGGCACATAACCCCCCACCGCTGCTCGGAACACCCTCCAGGAGCCAGCCAGCTGACCAGCAGCATTAGCCCCCACCCTGCTTGGCTGCCCTTTGCAAAGGGAGCCACGGAAGCTGCACAAAACCACCCCAGCCACGAGGCTTTTGTCTGTGACTTGTATTGGTCACTGTTGGCAAAGAGAGTGACTTAATGACCTGGACTGAGCAGTTGGGAGAGCAGTGCACAGTGATTCACAGGCCTTGAGCACATCAGGTTAGCTGGAGGCCCCAAGGTCTCTAGCTCCTGGACAGCTTGGCAGTCTGCAGGATAGCCTCATGTCACACAGAGATCTTCAGCCTCCTGCAGTGCACACAGTACAGAGTGCTATTGCCTAGGGCTGGCCTTCACAGGGAATGAAAAATGGGCCCTTTAAAGGAACTTCTCTCCTATTTCATTGAGCCCATCTTTGGGTATAGATAATGAGTGTACCTTCTCTACCCATAGAACAGGTAGGGTTCTACAGGTACAGCTGTAGCAGGTGTACCTGCTCTCATGAAGGAGTGTGGGACAGGGTCTCTGGCTTGTTTTACAAGAGCACGAAGTCAGTTTGACACAGTAAAGGCAAACAATTGTGTGCAAACAGCAAGTGCCACCACTGCATGTGCAGTGGCACATCGTTGGGGTACTCTTCGCTTATTTGGGTTAATTTGCAGTGGCAGAGAATGCAGTTAGTAGGTATGAAAGGAAAATGAGATTCTTATTATCTGTGACCCTGAAATGCATAATAGGAGTACTGTGTTCTCCCCTGCCATCCCACCTCCCCATAGCTATACTCAATTTTAGCTAAGCTAAAATTCGGTTTTGTGCATCTGCAGAGTACCTGTAACTTCTGGAGTGCTCTTCTCCTCTGCATGAGTAGCAGAAGTTGTAAGTGATTTGCAGTGAGGTGGCCCATGAGTGAAACAGCTAAAGCTTGAGCAGACTACATTTCATTTGGGTGGCTTTCACTTCTCAGTTCTGGACCAGCAGCCAACTGTGACTAGGGTTCCAGATAAGCAGCTACAGACAACGAGCCATGGCAGGCAGCCTCCCCTGCCTGCTTGCTGCAGCTCTCGGAGCAGATGGTCCCAACAAACACACTTAATAACTTTACATCTTTAGGGTGCAGTGATCCAAGGCGCTCTGAATTCAGGCCAGGCAGGAATCCCTTGTCTTCCATTACTCTCTGCAGCCCCAGAGATGACTGTGGATGTTTTTAGCCTGGATGGCTGTGTTGCTGCACTGTGTGTGATGCCATGTAACTCACAAGTAGGAATCAACCCGAGCTGCCTCACTCATTAGCTGAAGACATTAGTTTTTAAGCTAGTATGCTGACAGCTTTTAGATGAAAGTTTCAATTCTGCTCTAGCTAACCAGAAAAGGCTTCATTTTATTCATCCTGAGGTTAGAGGATGGTTTTGTTTTCTTTCACAGAAAATTTATCTCCTCATTTTTAGGTATAGTAACAGGAAATAGAAAAAAAAAGAGCATAGCAAAAGGTGGCAGACCTGTTTTCTGGTGAGATTTGGGTAGTGCTGGGAAGCAGTGAGGGTTGGAGATGCCCAGAAAGGCGAGTGGCAGGGGTGAGGGTGAGAAGGCTGTGGAGTAGTGGGACAGAGCTGGGAAGCAGCCTGGGAAGGAGGAGGTGGCAAAAGAGGAATGTGACATGTCCTAAGGGTCACCATGTCATATTTAGAGAGTAAAAGATGTATTCAAGCAGCTTGCAGGACAAAGAGGAAGCAGGTAAAGCTGCCTGAGGACAGAAAAACAACCATCCTACTCCCCTAATTTTGCTAAAGCAGAATAATATATGTGCTGAAGCCCTGCAGGCTGGAAAGGCAGCATGTTGTGTTTAAGACCAGAGGTAAATTCATTAGAGCTGTTATATTTAGTCTGTCTTATAAAGACTATTATTTCTATGGAATATTACATAGAAACTGTTACTATGTACAACACAGTAGAAAAATGTGGTTTCTGTCCCACAGAGCTCACAATCTGCCTCTGCAAATTAACTTTGCTGACAAAGGTTAAATGGCAAGAGGTAGAATATTTGAGTCTGTGCATTATCACATGGATGGTGAGCTCAGAGGGGAGCTGAGAGACTGTCTCCTGTCCTGGTGTACCTCTGAGATGGTGCAGGCCCCCAAGGAGCAGAGATGGACTGAGGCCAGGCAGAAGGTGAGAGTTTTACACAGAAAGGGAGGAGTCTTGGGGTTAGGGTGAGAGTGACCAGCTCTGCTCCAGCTTTGATGACATTTTCAGATATTGACTGAGATTAAATTCCAGCCTGCCTGGATATTATGGATGTTACCAGTGGCAAACAGGGGAACCACGGGCTGTCAGAGAGAATGTAGTATCTCTACCCTCAGAGATATACAAAGCCCACCTCAGCAACCTACTCTGTCTGACCCTGCCAGGGCATGCAGGGGGGTCAGAGGGTTAATTGTGAGAAGTACTGCCTTTGAAACTGGCACTGAAACTTGTATCTCAGCTCTCTGCTCCCCAGGGAAGGTGTGCAGCTGCTGCTTCCCCTCACACCTCTGCCCTGCACCCCAGGGATGCCCCAGAGCCCCCTCCCACCTGCCTGACCTCCACCCAAACATCAGGTCATCTCTCCCTAAAGATGGTCTGAAGGTGTTGGAGGGGTGAGTTTCCGGCTCAGGATGGGACAGAGCCAGCCTTCAGTGAGCTGCACTGCAGGGGCTGGGCATCCTTGAGGAGGTGGAGGCACTGAAGCATCCATCCATCCATCCATCCATCCATCCATCCATCCATCCATCCATCCATCCATCCATCCATCCCTCCACCCACCCACCTAAATGGGTGTGAAACAGGAGCTCTGTGGCACAGGGGAGAGCCTGATGGAGGTAGCTGCCCTCTGGGCTCTCCCCATCTAGAGAAAAGACTTTGCTGGTAGAAACCACAAGCCCTTTGGAGGTTGTCTGCAGGAGCAGTGCTCTGGGCAGTGCCAATGTGCAGGGCTCAGGTGGTCACTCTCCACCCACCAGTGCTTTTGGACCACGAGATGCCTCTGGGCTTCATGCAGAAATCCAGTGCTGGTGAAACCACTTGTGGTGGGACTTGGCTGTGGGAGGCTTGCTTTTGAAAGGCAAGCAAGCATCACCTGGAGGAGTGCCAGACAGCTGTGAGCTGAAGCAGCACCCTGCTCTGCTCACTGGAGGAAGGCTGAGTGCCTTTGCAGGCTTGTGACATCCTGAGGGAGCTGCACTGGAGTCCCACCAGACCCTGTGAGGGGATGTGCAGGCTGCTGTGGTGTTTATTAATGGGGGGCTTTTGGGAAGCCCTCAGTGCTGACAGCATCAGAGGCCATGCTTTAGGGAGGCAGAAGTCGCTCCCACCACTCAGCTGAGACAGAGGTGAACTGAAAGAGGCATCTCTGCCATTTTGGCAGCACGTTGCTGCTCGGTCCAGGCAGTGGGTGGGCAGGAGCCACTCAAGGTGTCAGGTGATGGCAAGGAGCTAAGAAAAACTGCAAGGAAATTATTAACCTTGGCTTGAAAAACTCTGTTAAATTGCCATTAACTGCATGCAGTGGTAGCTTAAGACGGTGCAAACAAATGGTCACTCATTCAAGTCCAGAGCAGAGCTCTTAAACCACAATTAACATAAATATGCTCTACTTCACAAAGCCAGAGTTTTATTCTATTGTTTTCTATACAGAGCAATATTACAATACTGGAATGTGTCTCAGCAGCCTTTTAGCCCTTGCTCATAGAAAAGAACTTGTGTCTTCAGCCAATGCTAGACAGAGCAGCTTCCTGGTTGTGTGTCCCCAGCAGAACCCTAATGTTGGGGAGGAAAACTCCTTCCCTGGCAGCACACCTCTCCATGAGGTGGTTTCACATTGTGCTTGCTGAAAGGAAGAGCTTTGGAGAATCATTTGCATTTTGTTTTCCATCTGGGTCATCATGGTAATGCAAAACCTAACGAGAGATGAGCCAGAGGAAGAAAGCTGGTTGGGAGAGGCTGGGGGATTTATGCCTTGTGGGAGTGGAGCTGTACACCTGGTGTCAGAGCAGCAGCACATCAAGCTGTCTCCAGTGATACATGTATCCAGCAGTGGGAGATGCCAGGGATTTCTTAGCTGGCAGCCTCAAGTTCTGGATGACTGGTTTTGTTACCCCTCTCAAAAATGTTTTTTTCCCCAAGTCTCCTCTAAAATCAATCAGGTTTTGGTCACTGGGACCTGGAACATGCTACAGACCAGTACAATTCTCTGCTTGCTTTAGCTTAACTTTGAGTTTTCTATTTCCCTGCTGTAGACTCTGGCCACCTAAATAGTTAGAAGGTAGATCTTCGAAGCATGGACATTCAGAAGAAGCCTCCTCAGATTCAGATTCCTACTGTGTATTTATCCAGCCTATAACCAGGGTTGCAATATGAGTGGGGAACCTGCTTGGCATCTTTTATACCACGAAGCACCTTTACTGAGAGGAGCCTTTTTCAACTGATTTCCAGCAAGTATCTGAGGGCACCCAGATTTGAGGAGGTCCTGATTTATGTGTGTCGATGCTTGGTCAGCTGGCAGCCCCAGGCTCTGTGTGGAGAAGCACCTCATCCTGAAAATGATTGTTTTAATTTCATTCTAAAGGTAGAGGATATTAGAACCCAAAGTCTTAATGGCTCATAATAAAATATGGAATAGCAACTACCCATTACATTTGTTATTGTCTCTTTCTTCCGTAAATCAATATAATTGAATTTCTCCTAACTTCCCCAGTATTGCATGCAGCCGTGTGCAATCAGAGGGGACATTGCACAAAGATGAATAAGCACAACACCATTCTAAATGGGCAAAGCACCCAGTAGCCTCTCAGAGATTTGTTTTGCAGCATGCTCACGTTCTCCTGAGCCGGCCCGACTCTGTCCTAGGGGGAATACTCCTTTCCCCGCAGCAGCTGGGACTTTCTGCAATATTTAGAAGTAGCATATGGAATTCTCACAGCCAGGAATGTCTCAGTCTCAGGAGTTGATGAGAGCCTCTGCTGAAAAGGTTTTTCACAGTCAGTGAATTGGTTCCCAAGCGAAGCTTGTCTCTGCCTCCGTTTCCCGAGTTGTATGACTTCACCAGCCACGTGGTTTCTCACCTGACTTTCTTAATTTCTTTTCCTTCACTCAGGTTTCCTGGTTTTTAAAAATGGGTGCTGTGGAAAACCCAGTTTCTAAGATAATTTCTGCTGTTGCTGCTACAGAGCTGGCACATCTGCCCTTCCCCGTCCCTGCCTCTCCTCAGGGCACAGCAGTGTGAGGCTCTTGCAGTGCTTCCCCTCCCTGCCTGTCAGAGAGCTCAGCAGAAGGGCAGCTGCTACCCCGTTTTACAGAGAGGGGAAACTGAGCCATGGAGCCAGGCACCTTGTACAGGATCATCAGGAGGAAAAGGTGGTGCTGGAAGTAGAGCTTCTGTTTCCTGAGCTGTAGGCCTCTGCTCTCCCCTCTGCCACCTCTTGCTCGGGTGCCTGTTACTGCGTTAGCGCTGGGCTGGAGGCAGGGATGGCGCAGAAGCTCACGCTGAGCACGGCTCCTCCAGGCCATGGCAAGCCCTTTCTGCCGATCCAGGCTGCCTCCTCCATCCCAGGGAGAAGCCAGGGTCTGTGCTTCACCATGTGCATTTGGAATTGCCCCAAGGCTCCCGAGAGGACCCCAGAGGGAAGTAAACAGTGTCTTGAATACTGGGAATTCTCCAAAGGGGTTCCAAAGCTATGAGCTAAAATGCCGGGGTTTCACTTTCCATTCTGTTTTCTCTGCAAGGCCGATGGTCTGTGCCTGTGCCTCCCGATCCTGCCAGCAGCCAGCTCAATTCTTCCCATCTGGACAACAGACATCTCTAACAGCAGCAGCAGCTGGAAATTGAACCAGCTTTCCATCCTGAGCTAGTGTGTACTGAGATGCAGAGGAATTCTGCTCGGATTTGGAGCACTGGTCTGTGCTCAGGCACTGTAAACCCTTCAGAGCAGCTCTGACATGCAGCCTCTCACTGAGCCTTCATCTTTAATGCCAGCAGGGACAGAGGTGGGACCCCCAAACTTGTGTGTGGCCAGTGATTGCCCTCAGGTACTGCTGCGTATTGAAACAGACACATCGTACAGCTGGAAAGGATGATAGCCAGGGCCTGGGAAGAGGGCTTCTGGGGGCCCCCCTCCCCACCCCGTGCAGAGAGGCTTTACTCACTCAGCAGCTCAGGGTGAGGGCACAGGCTCTATTCCTGGCTGGCTGCAAAGCAAGCTAATACACTTATCAGTCATTAACCTCCTCCCCCATCACCAAGAAACCCCCTAAAAATCCCAAACCACCATAAAAATGTGTTGGCAGAATAGGAGCAAGTCATGCAGTGCTATTTGGAAAACATGATCTTGTTTTCAAAATAGATTAATGATGGGTTTGGTGCCGGGGAGTCTGCCCTCCCCAGCCCCCCCTTGGAAAAGCATTGCAGGCAGGTCTGCAGTCCAGCAGTAGAACTTCCTAAAAAATAAATACAAGACTAGCTAATAATAACAGTGCCACTGCTAGTACTACTAATAGTGTGCTTCTGGCTGGCAGGGTCTGTGCCTTTACAGCCTACTCTGAATGAGAGGAGCCAGGGATGGGGAGGTGACAAGCCCAATTAACTGGGATCCACCCTGGCAGGGGCAGTGGTGTCACCTGATGGAAACTTAATGGTGAGGTTAAATGGCTGCTTCACAGATCCAACACAGTTCGTGCTGCTCTGAGCAGGAGCTAATTTGTCAATTTTTGAAGCTTTTTCCACATGTCTGACTGGAAGCCAGGCTCTGATCTTACCCCCACAGAACCACACATCCAGAAGTGTTATGAGATCCAGCAGGTAATCAAGATAGAAGTGATGGAAAAAGCCCCTTGGATATGCCCTGAGCAGCTTTTTTCCTTCTAGGGCTTGTTTGGGGTAAGGGGAGCAGAGGAGATGCTGGGTACATTTATCTGGCAGGAATTCACTTTTGCACATGACCAGCACCTGCACCCAGACCACTTTGCCTGGGGATGGTCTGGTCTGGTTGTCCTGGTAAAACCCCACCAGTGCTGCCCTAGCCCTTACCCAACTCATAGAATCATGGACTGGCTTGGGTTGGAATGGACCTTAAAGACCACCTTGCACTAACCAGGTTTCTCAAAGCCCCGTCCAACCTGGGCTTCAACACCTCCAGGGATGGGGCAGACACAGCTTCTCTGGGTAACCTGTGCCAGGGCCTCAGCACCCTCACAGTAAAGAATTTCCTCACAGTAAAGAATTTCCTCACATCTGATCTAAATCTCTCCCCTTTTACTTGAAGCATTTTATTCTGGCACAATTAATTGTGGCACAATCTGCCCAGCCTGAGCACAAGTGCTGCTCGGAAGGATTGATGCTGTGTCTGGCCATGAAGGATTTCAGCAGTGCTTCTTGGGGACGCAGGGCAGAGCAGGGCTGGGGGATTGCAGTCACATGCTGCTACTGCAGGGCTGGAGGAGAATTAGTAAAATTTGCTGCAGGATTCCCACACCCTTGCAGCAGAGACTGGCACTGCATCCCAAGGGCCTCTGATTCAGCTCTTTCTCCCCTTGGTCTCGATTGCTAACACCGTTTTTTATCAGATGCTATGGACTATTAAGTGATTTTCCTAAAAGCCACTATTCAGAGCAATTTCCCCCCCTCCCAATGCTATTATTTAATGAAATCAATACACAATGTTGTTACATGTTATGTTGTTTGTAAGCTATAAGCTTTCAAGCTAGGAATTGGAACAACATTATTCAAAGCCTTTTCAATTTGCTGTGCCTGCCAACTTATATGTTGATTGTGGCATTTTGTCCAAATAGCACCTACTTGCTAAATGGCAGTAAGAAATTCAGGTATGTTAACAAGAAGGGTTGGAGTCTGTTATCAGGATTCACCTGCATGCCAACGGAGATGTTACTTCACACACTTTGTTTTTCCTACCTGTTCCTCAGTTTCATCGCATGCACGTATGGCACAGGCTCCTTCCAGGCACTGTCAGATTGCACCATGCTCTGACTGCTAAAACGAGAGCCAAGGTGTGAGCCTGAAGAGCTTCTGAAGTTGCATCCAGGCTGTGCCAAGTCTCCCTGAGCTCTGTGCTCTGCCAAAGCATCATGATGGAAGCTGTAACACTCTCAGCGTGTCCTCGCCCAGGGGAGCACACCTGGGTCACTGCAGCAAGGCTGGACTACGGCTGCTGCTGAAACAGCCCCTCAGCTTCCCCTTTCTGAGCTTTTTTTAAACTGTAATTTTACAGCTGCAGTAGTGCAGAGTCCAGAATTAAACTTCTCTCCTTTTTCACAGGCAGGAGGTAGGGGGCAAACATTATTGATGAAATAGCCCCAACTCCCCCATGAAGTTCCCTGCTCATTAAAGTGACAGGGCTGCAGCCACACTGGCTCTTCAGTACTGTCAGCAGTGCCCCACAGACCAAGCAGCAGCAGTGGAGCTGCAGCCCTCAGTGCCACATGATGTCTTTTCTTGCTCAAAGATCATTCAAAGCTTTCCCCTTTGAAACAAAGCCTTTGTAGTTAGACGAGATCTGAGGAGATGCTGTCTTGTTAGGGGCTCAACCAGGTGATGAGTGAATGAATTGACTTGCAGCATATGGCCCACATCTCCCACAGATCCTTTGGACCTCTTTACATGAGACATTTTATCTACATAAGAAGACAGCAGTACATCCCTTCCCTTCCTGGGCAGACCCAAAACACTGTGTGCAAGTGATGGTGTGCAAGGGAAAGTGGCGCCGGGGAGGGGGGACAGATGTTATCAGGTAAGCAGTGGTCTGGGCTTCTGTTTGCCAGCACATTTTGTTGGTTGTAGCAGTGGCTTTTCACTCCTCTGCTGCCAAAGAGTATCTGTGCTGGCAAATGTCCCAGTGCTGATGCAGTTGTATCACTTGAAAAGGACTTTGCTGGCATTGTTTGCTATCTCTTAAGAGCCAGTCTGAGATATTCCAGCTGAAGGAGGTTGCAATAAGCTGCATTTCCTTGAGGGTGTTTGCTGAGAGGTATGACCTGTATCTGGGAAGCCGAGGATGCTGGGGAAGGAAAGAATATCCTTGTGAAAACATGAATCAACCAACCACTTGCAAATTCATATGCATTTCTGCTACCAAAACAAAAAATGAGGAAACAAACCTCAGGTTTTTGGGGTGCTCTCCTGCATGCTTTTTGAACCTCTGCTCTTACTGTGAGAGCCAGAAAACTGAAAGCAGGAAAGGGGGAACGGTTTTATACTCATGAGAACCACTAAGCCACAGAGACCAAAGGCTTTGTCAGAGGAGACCCAGGTGGTCCTGTGGTGGTGGTTTGAAGCCTGAACAGACCACCCCAGGTTTTCCAGGATGTTACTACTTCTGTAGCAGTGAATGTGAGACCCTGGTTGTGAATAGTCCCCCTGGTGTTAGTGGGCCAGCAGGGAAAAAATAAAGATGAATTCATGCCCACATAGAGATGTCCTATTTGAGGTCTGTGACACACACTTTGCTGTCCTTTTGTTCAGCACATGGGAAAACTTCCCATCGTGAGAAGGTCCAGGTGGGACATGTCCTGCTGTCCTGCCCTCAGCTCCCACAGGGGACCAGAAATCACAAGAAAGGTGTTTGTAACTTGGGCTAGATGGCTACTGTGCAAGTGATACTATGTGCTCATATTATCATTCTGTCCCCTTCAGATTTTTAACTAATTTGACCAAATGAGGGAAAATATCAGGGACCTCAGAAATATCAAGCCACCTCAGTTCCATGAATGTGAAGACCTCTTACCACTCCTAGGACTCATCTTTCCTATCAATTAATCTTTCTCTGGGTGTCTGGTAAGAATCAAGCTTCACCTTTCAGATGTTTGTAGAAAACAAATTTTTTTCCTGTACACAGTATTACTTGTTTCTTTGACTGATTGCACTTGTCTGTTTTACTGTATGAAGATTCCAAGCAGGGCTCCATAACACTGAGGCTCAGGGTTTGTTTAAAGCCCAGGGGCAGGACAACCTTTCTGTCTGTGTTGGACCTTGTCATGGCATGGTGCTTTGGGAGGAGAGGGATGAACAGGGGAGCAGCTGCTGTTCAGATGTCCCCTATGGACAAACCCTGTAGCACAGCCTGGAGATGCTGACCAGCACTGATGGCCTGGAGCAGGAACAGTCAAGATAGAGACCAAGACAGCCCTGGAATTCATCAGGGTGGTTCGGCTGCCTGTGCCAAAACCCAGTGCAGTGAATTGAGGCTCCTGCCTGAACCTGACCTGGACCTGCCAGTTTGTTTGGTGTGTAAGTCTATTGGGAAGAAAGGTAAAAACAACCTGAATATGCCTGGGGAAGGATGCTAAGTAAGTAAAATTTGGATGATGATGGATTGGTAGAAAGGAGGGTGATGACAGACTGTAATTTCTCTCTTGAATTTTGGGAGGATAAGTGGGTCAGGGAGCTTTAGACACTGCTCATAGCGAGGTACCAGAATACCTCGGGATTGTGCTCAAAGCCTGAGTTTGTGCTGCTGGTGTAAGCCACTGTGGGGACTGACATGGTTTTGCTGGTGTTGGTGGTGCTCAGCAGGTATTTCAGGGCTGTGATATGAGAGTGAGACAGGGCAGCATGGACTGGGTGTCACACAGACACACACTCCTGGCATGGAGGGGACATGCCTCTGGGGCTTACGGGGCTGGCACGGGTGTTGAAGGATCAGCTGGTTACTGAATCAGGGACCAGGGCTGGGAGTGGATTTTTGAAATCCATCTGCCTGCCATCAGTGACCCCAAACAGCAGCAGTGCTGTAGGATAGTCCTTTCTTCATGACCAGATGATCACAAGGTGTTCCAAGTCCCTCTGTCACTGGTATCATGACAAAAACCAGATCCCAAACTCAGTTCTGAGTTCTCTATGGACTTTAGATCCTATTTCTCATCTGGTTCTACCATCCATGTGTAGCACCTGGGAATTGCTTCTATTTGGAGCAAAGTCCAATGTCCATGAGCTGGAATGGTCCAGAGCATGTGTGCTCTGCGTGGGTGCAGTGCTGGAGTGCCCTGATGCAGACTCTGAAGATAGAACTCACTGCTTTTTTTGCTTCAGGATACAGACAAAGGAGAGGGGGACTGAACTCATGGTGTTTAGTCAAATCACAGAATCAAAGAGTGGTTTGTGTTGAAAGGGACCGTAATGATCCTCTGGATCCTGTAGGAATTGCTTGGCAGAAGAGCAGTGGATGAAGTACTCAACTGGGAGCACCATCTCTGAGCTCCTGGGAACAGAGAGAAGGGGAAGGAGACATGGGGACCTCCCTCCCAAGGAACCAAAGAGAAAGGCTTATACTGAGGATACTGGCATGGGCAGTCCCCTAAGCATGGGGCATTACTCCACCGCAGGTTTTCACCCAAACAAAATGGATACATTTCTTTTCAGGCACCGAAATCAAGAAAAAATAAACAAAAACAAACAAAAAAGTACTTTTTACATAGGAACTTTAAAGCAAGGAAGAAAACTCCTCCATTCAAAAAACAAACCCAGACACAATTCCCAAGGTGGGAGTTACAATAGAAACTATTTTCTTTAGTAACATTCATGGCAGAATTCCCTTAATTGCAGTGTAATGGTCACAGCACACAGCGCATTGGCACAAATGACCTATTGTAGACAGAAATTAAACTTGTAGTCTGAATGTCATTTAAAATCATCTGCTGGTTTTGTGCCATCTCCTTTCTTATTTCATCTCCTGCTTTACTTATACGAAGTAGAAAAAGCCCCCAGCTCAGTGACAGGGGTGTGTGTACTTGCTTTAAATGAGAAATCCCCGTTACACAGAGACAAGACTCTGACCCCCAGCAAAGACTGGCAGCCTTTGCTAATGACAAAATGATGCTACCAGTTTCAGCATCACACCGCTTTTACTCAAATTAATTTAAATGTCTCTATTTTTCTCATGCGTTCACTGGATAAATTTGACCACATCCACTCTATAATTCATTTTGCTCCTACTTTCATGTAAAATCAGCTATTTTTTTCCCCTCGTAGCTCTGTGTAGATCTTTTCTAGAGTAAGAAGGAAGTGCAAAAGGAAACTGCAATTATATATGCAGAAAAGCACGCTGTGGGGAGAAAAGGGTCAGGTGTAGCACATGAAACTGTCTGGATTTTCTACCACTTTCATAACACCGGGCTGAAAATATCCCATGGAATCCACAAGTATCTTAAAATCATAGGAAAGAAACCCCCACAACATGAAGATTTTTTTGCATTTGTTCAGATTCCTGTCAGGTCAGAGAACTGCATATTCATGCTATTCATGCTAATTATTATCCCTGAAACAAAACCCTCACAACACAATGCTGGGAATTATTTTTTTCTTTGGTATGGCTTTTGTGGTGAACATTGTGTTTGCCTCTACAACACATTTTTCCATCTGTTTTCATGTAGTTTCATAACTCCTGCAAAAAAACCCAAAACAAAAACGTCCCAAAAAACCATCAAAAACTTTTGATTGATAACTTCACACAAATCTGTGCTTCCTTCAGCATTGTTTTTCACAGTACAAATGATATGCACAGCTCATCCACTGGTGCAGTCCTGCGGCTTGAAAGGTGTTTGCTGTATTATCTCACTTAGATAATTATGTAGGCACTGGTGAACATCACTTTGAAACAGTCAATAGAGTAAGGTGAAAACCTGAATTATCTTTGTTTTCACACATTTTAGAATGCTGATAGAAAACTCAAGTAGCAACACCAAGAGGAGCATTGTATGTGTGCATTTAGCTGTGAAGAGTTGCCTCAGCTCAGCTCCACGGAACCCGCAGGAGCAGTTATGAGACCAGATGTTTTTCTCATTCATTGAACAGTGCTGGCCAGCATGGAATTCTGAGCAGAAAAAATGTTGGGGTTGCTGGAGATACGAGACCTCTTTGTGATGTGAGCTCTGGTTTTACACCTGATCTGGCTGTGTGTGAGTGCTGCAGGGCTGCACAGTCGGACCTGGGGGGTTTGAGCTGGAAATACACCCCAAATCCAAGACACAACTGCACACACCTGTCAGCACCCAGGAGAAAGGGTGAATTTCTGGTCCCACTGAATCTGGTAGGAGTTTTCTTATCAGCTTCAGTGTGTTTTACTTTGCCTGTCTGGTTCTTTGGCTCCAAACCACACATTTTTATGTCTTGAGCAAAAAGAGAGCTCCTGCAGCTGTTGGTAGTAATAAATCTCTTCAAATCAGTCACTAGGGAACAACTTCACTCATTTGTACACACAAAGCCAGTGTAATGCAGGGATGTCAAAAAGCGACCATGCCTGGCACCTGCAGGGAGGCTGAAAAAGTCAATTCAGGATGGCTTTAGAGCAGCAGTTCTGTATTGACTTCCAAAGAGTCTTCCCTGCATCAGAATGGTAGGGTTTAGCCAGGAAAATGCTAGACCCAGCTAAAGGAAAGTGCAATTACAGCTGATGATTATAGATAAGGAGTGTCTGTCAGGATCCCCCTTGCTTCCTGCTCCAACCCAGAGGAGTTGTTTAGACTGGCAAACAAGCATCATGTGGAGTAAGACATGGGTTTGAGCTTCAAGTTTCTTTTAAAGATGGCCAATTGTAACTCTTCATAGAGATGCCACAAGATCTGTAGATATGTTTGATTGGTTTGGTTTTTTTCTTTTACTTTTGCTTATCATTTTCCTTTTATTTTTTCCCCAAATGTGATCTTTTTTTTCTTGAGACAACTGAGTTCGGTGGCTTTTTAAGGAAGTTAAGTCCAGATAATATTTTTCTGCATTTAAGAATGGTAACTAAACAAATGTTGCTGGCACTGCAAGGGCTGCTACTAAGTCAAAGGACAACAAAGGTTCCTGTACTTGCCAGCAAAGCTCCCTCTGGGATGAGTCTGGCATGGCAAAGAGGGTTCCATGTGGTCCTATATATCTATATGTATACCTGTATATCTATATCTATACCTATATCTATTCTCGTGTGTGTGTATACCTATAGGTAGAAAGGAGTTTTTAAAAACAAAAAGCTAAACTCAAGGAAATTAACCACTTAGCAAATCCCAATGGGCTCTGCTCATTCAAAAATATTTTAACTTTGAAATACTTGTGTTATTTTAAAAAATATTTTTCATGAGATCAAGATTCAGAAGGATTCTCTCAATAGACTGTGTATTTTTTAGGAGTGTGGAGGGGATGGAAGGTGAGGTTAAGTTATCAGAAGCATCAACAGTACAATATATGAGCACTGTGGCAAGTATTTCAAGAGTGGATTGAATTTTGTGCTGGGTTCATGCCTTGGTGAAAGGTTTTCACTGGTACCATGATGAAAACCTGCCCTTCTGCCCATACGTTGAACATGGGACAGAAAGAGCTCTATGAGCACTTCTTGTCAATAAGGATGAATTCCCTTATGGGAACAGGGAGTTTTTGCTAGTACATGATGTACGAGGGAAGAGGTGATTAGTTTACTGGCTTTGTGTACTTTGACCCTTTTACACCTACTGAGTAAAGTGGTTTGATGGTAGTTTGAGGATAGTATTAGGATCATCTGTTAGTCAGATTTCAAGTTAATTAATCAGCCAATCTGCTCACACTGGAAGGGGCTCATGTATGATTATGAGTCACCCACTTGGGTAACTGATATTTGTTTATTTTTAGGCAGACTATGAGGCACCCAGACACTATGGCAATGGCTTCCAGATCAGTACTTTAAATATATGAAATATACTGGTGATTTGGACCTTGCAGATGAGAGGAGTGTCTGCTTTCTCACAACCTCTCCCTTTGTAGAAGATGAGGTCAGGCTCATCACACGAAGACAAATTCCTTATCCTAAGTATAGTTAAGGCTCATTCCTGAAATATACAGAAAGCATTATTTTGGGATGGAACTGTATGTACTCTTGTAGCCCTTGGTAGGCCCTATATTTCTAAGTGAAAGAGTTGGTGTTGTTCGTGTAAGTGTATAAAATTGTGTGGTCCTGAATTAATAGCATCCAAATTTTTTTGTGCTTTGGTCTTTATTCTTGAAACGTGGTGCTGAAAGTGTGGGTCCATGAATGTACGAGAGGTTGGCAAAAGTGAGGCAAAGAAAGTACATTGTATTTTGGGAACAGAGGTGGGGGTCTTGGGTACCGTTGAAACAAGTTGCCTGTCTTCAGAGGCGATCACACCCTATAATCCCTTTAATGAATGCATCAAACTCCTTTCCATGCTTAATTAAGCTCCTGTCCTTTCCCTCCCCAGAGCCACACTTCTTGCTGCCACCTTAAAGACATTCATGGCCAGCTCAGACCCATTTGTTCTTGTGCCAATGCTGACTTTCCTTCAGTAGCTTTTCTTACAGGGCACATCCCAATTTGTTTTGTCAAGAGCAGGAGGAACATTTTTCTTGTCCAGGTTTCTGCATGAGGAATTTGGAAACAGAAGGAAAGCTTGGTCTAATAAGAAGTTTTCCAGGGTCCATTGCCTCCTCCTCAAGAGGAATAAGTACTTTTCTTAGTTTCCCTTTCTTTTCCTCAATTTTTACCTCTTCCATCCTTTATCACATGCTTCTCCCACTGGCCTCCTGGTTTGTTTTCTGTGCCACCTGGTGTGTGCATTCCTTGTCACTTCTGTCCCTTTGCTGTGGGTGGGTGATGGGCTCAAACCCTGCCATGCCCAGGGCAAGGCAGGTGCCCATCTTCTCTGTGTGGAAGGGCAGCAGTGGAGAGAAAGGTGACACAGGCTTCATGGCACGTTATCTGCTTTTGGTGCTGGGGAAAGCATGGGGTAGGGGGAAATAAACATCACCGATTCCCCTGCAGAAGTGACTCTGGACCATGAAGGAGCCGTAGTGAAATGGAGACATGGTAGCTTGTTCACACTGCTGGATGCCATGTGTCCCACACATTTATCTGTGGATGTGAGATATGGAGCATTAATTAAACTCTGTAAACAACCATTTATTCGTTTTACTCTAGCCTGGTACACAGAAAAATGAAATGCTGGGAATTAGGCATCTTTCTGGAAAAGTGTAATTTTTATAAGAATTACATTCAGCAAAGAGTTGACTTAATTTATAATTCCCTTTATGTCTTAATATTGTATTTTTAGCATTGCTTTTGTTTAGTGTATTTTGTGTAAGCAGTCACTTAATTAGCAATGACTTTATTTAACTATTACAAAGATGATTCCCATATTTTTCTAGTATTTGTTTTAGCATTGTAACTACATAAGCACAGTTTCCCCTTCAGTTTCCAGATGGAAAAGCCTGCAATTTCATTTTCCTGAAATGGGATCTTTTAGGATCTTTCCTTGAAATTATTTTGCTCTATGAAATTATATGCTCATCTGTGGTCACTTTTGCAACAAAATTTAATGAGCTTTCCCTATAACAATTACCAGCACAACAGTACTGCAGCATCATGATTCTGGTAAATGCAGAGAGAAGACTTTTACATGAACTACTTCTATATGGTGGTTGCAATAGGATTTGAAGAAAATCTTTTACAATTACGGTGAAATTAAAGAGGTGATTTTGTGCATGATTTCAGACTCTGAGACAAGTTCTCACAGTGGTTTCACTCCAGCTGGCGGTGGCCATGGGATCACATTAAGGAGGTTCAGTCCCGGGTGATTGGAAAGGGTTTTCTGTGGGCCATGGAGGCCTGGCAATGTCAGGGGGTTGGGGGAAGCCTTTTGGCTCCTGGCCTGGGCCAGCAGCACACATGTCTCATGCTATTGCAAACATCCAATTAAATCAGCACTGTGTTTAATAAACAATTTAAAAATATCAGACGTAGCAAAACAAACCTGGAGATGACAGAATCAGTGTTGTTTTTAGAGGTGGCGGAGAACAGAACATCCTTTTCTTGGAAACACAACATGTCCACAAGGAGAGCGGCTCCTTTGCAGCACCTCAGCTTCCCCAGACACTGCTCGGAAAGTCTCAGGCAGTGCTGGTCCATGGAAATCCATTTGCCAATGTTTGTGGAAGCCTGGGCTTCCCATCTCTCCCAGGGATATTCCATCTGTCTGTCACCTAAATAAAAATTCTTCTTGCAATCTTTCATGTGAGGGTTAAAAAGATTTGGTAATAACCTAAGAAATAAGTAATTTAGATAGAGAAAATGAAGGGCTTTTAGCGACCCAGAAGCAGTCATCCGTTTTGAATGGTAGTGGCACAAATCATGCCTGGGCCTTGCCTTGTAACCTATTTTAGGTGATGACCAAGAAGTAGCTGCCATGATTTCCACCTTGGCAACTGCAGCTCCAGGCTGGGTTTGGCCCCTGATGTGTGAGGAAGGACCTTACACAGGTTTTGTTGATGCTTGAATAGCTTGAAAACATACTGATGACCTCTTATTTAATATAAGAAGGGGCCAACTGCAAAATCCTTGTTTTGGTTTGAAAGACAGGTGTCTGCTAAGGAAGGCATGAGCCTCCTTTGGAATGGAAGATGGAACAACCCTTCCCTCCAAATTATTATAATTTTGAAATTTTTGAAATTTCAGGCAAAGATATGGGGAAGAGGAATAACAGTACAAGACAGAAAGACTTTAATTTAAATTGATGGAGTCAGACACCAGCTGACATCCTGACAGTCAGGGTAGCAGTGGCAGTCTGATAAGATGGTGGCTGCAGTCCTCCTGAAGTGATGGATGTGGTTCTGCTGAAGTGGTGGTCCTACAGAAAGGTTTGGTCTTGAGAAAAAAGTCCATTGGTAGCTATGTAACTCTTGTCCTCTGGAAATCCAGTGGAAAAGGCTGCTCTGGTGTTCGAAATCCCAGTTTATACCCAGGAATGCTTGGTTCCTCCCTCTGGGTGGAACATCTCACAATGGGATGGTGAGTTCTGAGATAAGGCACTGATGGGCCATTAACAGGAGATAGACCTGGAGGGAGTTATCTCTGAGTCATGGGCAAGGCATTGATGGCCCATTAACGGGAGATGGTCCTGATGGAGGAGGCAGGGACGACTGCCCCACCTGGTTTCAACAGCTCATGAAGATGGTGATGGAATACATGCTTTTGGGCACATCTTACATTGTAACCTAGGAAAATCCCGAACATCCCAAATGCAGCACAATATTAAATCATTTCCCCAAAGTAACCTTCCAAAGTTAAGCTGCAGATGAGTCTGCTGGAGGGTAAGAAGCAAAGAGACTTAAAATGGTATTTCCACGGAAGAGCAAGACATGGATTAAAAAGGGCTGGTGTCTTTCTGTTTTTGCCATTGAACTCTCAGTATCACATGTGTCATCTCTGAGGGCTTGGTGAGAATCTAGAGGCACCAATACACTTCAGTCTCTGGATAAGTTTGATTTAATTCTTGGACTCTACACTTTGAAAAAATGCATTAAAAATATTAAGTAATGAATTAGTTTTGTCAGGGACTACTGGTTTAGTTCTTGGGCTGGTGTTCTCTTTCCCTACCTCTGTTCCTCAGCTTTTACAGTCCTTCAGCTCTGAGGCACCTCTTGGAGCAATGACAAATTTATTAAGAAAAATTATGGTCCCAAAGCAAAAGCAAAGACCACACTGGTTCGTGAAAATTTACAGGGAATGGGGGCAAATGTCCATTTAGCTCTGTTTCAGTTCTGTTGGCATAAAGTTAAGATGTATAAAATATTCTGGAGGATGTTGATCCTTTGGGTGACTTCATGCAGGTGTGTCACTGAGTGATGCAGAAAGCCTGTCTGGGTTTCTTGGCTCCTGACCCTTCTCCCCCACAAGCCCCAGCACCGTCCTTGGTTGTCAGCTGCCTCACATGGACACTGGGCCCCGTTTGGACTGCCCTGTCCACCTGGAGAGCTGTTTTAATCCTCCATCCTTCACAGGAAAGAGGCAAGAGTATAATACAAATCAAATCTCTTCACTGAGGCCTGGGCAAATATTCGACTCTCGGGCCTCTGCAAGTTATTTTTGTTTAATAAAATGGAGCAGAGAAGGATTTCTCAGGAGACTCTGCTTCACTCCATACTGGAGGGTCAATATTTTAACAACTTGTTTTTCCTTGCATTTGCACTCTTACAGTAAGTATTTGTGCTGGAATGGCTGAGGTGGGACTGACACCACTGAAATGCAAGGAGAGGAGTTAGCAGCTGTGACCCTCAGCCTATCATGCAAAACCACCATGAACGAAAAGCACCAAACACAGGCATGGGCAGTGGGGTCTTTCTTGGGTGCCATTAACTGCAGCAGTTGTAAGAGTACATTACATTAAATTACAGCAGAACAAACTGTGGTTGAATAGAGAGAGGTGAAAATGTGAAAATCAAGAGATACAGGGTTTTTGGGGTTACCCAGGGCTGAACTCAGTTCCTCCCACAATATTTAAAAAAAATAAAAGTAATGAAATTATTGAAACACCACAGAAATGATTAGCACAAAACCCCTGGACTCAAGGTTCTGTAGATTCACATGGCAAACTAAAAGGTCATTAATAAAGGTTTAATAACGAGTGAGTGGGGTTTCTGCCCATATTGGGTCTGCAGTGAGCACTAGGTCAAGTAAAGAGATTCCTGAGGGGAGTTGTTAACTCCCAGGTCTGCTCTGCCCTGCCCAGTCATTTCTCAAATCCCAGAAACAACTAAGTTACTAAGATGGGTGTAATCTACTTTATCTCAGAAAAGTTACGTAGTTAGGGAAATTGAAGGAAAGGATGTAGCCAATATCTTCATTGTTGGGGTTCAGTTTCTTTGTTTTCTTCCCTCTCCTTGTTTCCTTGTGCCCCTATTTCAGAGTGTGGATCAGGCAGCCAAAATCACATTTTTGTTAGAGTATTGCAAGCTTATTCAGGAAGGCTGAGCAGTGCCCTAACCAGCCCAGGGCTGGTACAAATAATCTCAGAGGAAATGGTAAGAGTGTGAGCTGTGCCCTTTCTTTCACAATGAGATGGAGAGGAAGAGTCAGCACCACAACAGCCGCTGTCTGTTCTGTCTCTGTGGCTCTTCCCTCTCGCTCTCCATTTGTGTGCTCTTGTCTTTGTTTTTATCTCTGGAGGAACGAAGGAGAACAACATCTCCTCTGGCCTATTTAAAATAACCTTTTCCCTTTTTGCCAAAACGGACAATTGTTGTCACCTCCCGTACCTTACAAGAGCCAGCCAGAGAGTGACTTTCCCTGAGAGTAGTTCATCCTGTAAGCAGGAAAAATAATGAAGCCTGTTTCTATGCAGATCTATGTTCCTATCATGTAAAGGGCAATATTGACTTTTAAGTTAATTATACTCAAATCTGCTGTTATCTCTGCATAAAGCATAAAACATGTCGTGCCCTGAGACTTTCTTGTTCTTCAGCCACTGCCTCCCTGACCACCCCATGGCTGCTCTGCTGCCTTCAGCCTTTCATCCTCCTTTCCATCTTCTCTGCACTTTACAGCCTCTGTGTTTTTCTGCTGCTCCAGGTTTCTCTTGAGATCATCTTGTCTTTTCCTCCTCCTTTTTAACCCATCCCTTGCCCTAACATGATAATTCTCTTTGCAGGGCAGTGTGAGCTGCTGCTGTCAGCATAACTAACAGCAGGGCTGTGGTCAAGCAGTAACAACTCCCAGTACATGGGGAACTCCAGTGAAACAGGGCAGTACCTCGTCCCACCACTCCACCACCGATGATCTCTCAAGGTCTCTCACATCCCCATTAACCACAACAGACTCCGCAGAACTTGCTCTGCTCCAGAGATAGGACCCATCAGCAGCCCATCTCCACTGTTGACCATTTATCCACTGACCACAATCCAGCTAGGGAATGTCCTTTTCCTGCTGCCTGCCATTGCACAGTTCTTTCACAGGGCTCTAGACAGCACAGGGCTCACCCCAGCGCTTGATGGGGGGATAATAGTTTAACACCAGTACCATGGCTTACATGACACAGCAGCTAAAGTGGAAGAACTGAGCCACAGCTGCTCCCTGGTACTCCATCAGCCCTTTGCACTGTGCACTGCACTTCTTCAGTGGCTGCTATCTCTTATTATACATTTTTAATTGATTAATTTTTCATCCTTATCCTAAGGTCGCACGTTCGTGGCAGTCATTGCCAGCACCCCATGTTCATTTCATGTAAAGCTATATTTAGACATCTCCTGGGTGACATATCCCTAATGTACAGTATCCTTTTATGGCTCATATTAAATCAGACTTCAGGCCTTTAGGCCAGGATTTGGTTAGTCCTTGCCTGGACCAAAAGGTGGGATGCTCAGGAGAAGCTTGTTGGTCCCACTGGTGTGACCACAGATACACAGCTACATAAACCTTCCTGGTTTCTTCACACTGTTTTTGGCATTGCTTTATCTTGCCCTATACCCCTCACTGCCTGTCCGTGGCATGCTGCCTGAGGGTGGCTGTGAGGATCATGTCTGTGACCTTCACCACAATACCACTGCAGTGGCTGTTGTGGATGGCATTAGTTGATGCCCTGCTGTACTCTCCATGGCCCTATGTTTCCCTTTGCTTTTCCCTTAAAACATCCCACACGTAATTCACCCCTGCCACCCCACTCCCTTCCCCCCCTGCCCAAGTCTTTTAAAGCAAAGTGATATTATAGAAATTGGGTGAGATGAGAAAATTCATCAGAGGTCAACTTGGGAAAGTCCAAACCCTGGCCTCTACTTCCTGGCCACTGTTTTTTATAAATCCTGTAAGAATTTAATTAAGCCTGAAGGACTTTACTTTCTGTTAAGTGCTCTTGAAATTGGCTAATGGGGGAAAGAAGATTGAAGGGTGAGAGATGTGCATTGCCCAGCTGATCTCATAAGCTTTATTTCTATAGGAAATCGGTATAAAATGTGAAAGGCAGCAAGTCATGTCAAAATAACATTTGTACTTGATCCTTCACATATCCGATGCTTTTAATATTTTCTCTCTCTTCCAATACATTAAGGAGAACACACAGGGCTGAGATGCTCTGTCTGAAACCTCGGACTTCATTTGCCAAGCTGAAGTTGAGTTAGCACTTCTGAGCCTCTGGGGCTGTGCCTTGCATCAGAAACAACACAGCTCGTTATCATCCCTGAACCCTGCTCCTATCAGTCGCTGTGCTACGTGATGCTGGGTGACACGTGGAGGGAAACAGGACCTCTTCCAGAATATGTGAAAAGGTAGGTTTGACATAAGATTAAATCAATAAGAGGAAGATGGATGAGCATTCATTACCTGTATTATGGAGGAGACTGTTTTAAGAGAAGGGAAAGTTTACCTTAGGACATTAGTTCTCCTCCTCTCCCCTTTGTTGTACAGCTGCTTGTCAGTCAGTTCTGTGGCTGTCACAGTTGGGAGCATGTGTTTCAAGGTGAACTGTTGCTTATTTCAGTTTGCCTTAAAATGTTGCTTGGCAAACTGAGGTAGTTCAGGAGGTGATTGATGAGCAATGAGACAAGCACGCAGCAGGGACAGGCTGGACAGCTGGGATGACTTCAGTCTCAGTCCAGAGCTGATCCTATCATTTAAAGGGCAGGATTGGGTCAAAAAGAAAAGGGATGCTAAAGCAAAAAGGATAAATAAGGGAGAGAGAGAGAGAGAGTTTCAAAGGCTGCAATACAGTAGTCACCATAGTGATGATGAGGGAGGGAGGCAGAAGACAGGGCAAAACCGAAGTCAGTTGACAGTGAAAACATTCAAGGTTTAAAAGGCAGCCTCTAGCTTTATGCATGCCTAGGAACCCTAAAGACTGGGCAGGCACCATCTGGCAACTCCAAGCCTGTCTGTTGCTATTGGTTTTATTCTGTTAAAGATCAATTTCAAGTTATTATTTGGACAAATAATACAATTAGTTACAATTAATTTTAGCTAAAGAATATTCTCTTTTGATACAAGTGACTCTTGGCTAAACTTGACTAACTTTGTAGTGAGATTGATAAGGGAAAAAAATCCTTGTGGCCTCTCTCCTGTCTTTTACTAGTGCCTTTGTGTTGTTAGTGCATTTTCTTGCTGTGAAAGGTGGACTGCCCTACTGATGGGGTAATTAGAACATGGCTGCACACCAGCCACAGGAGGATCTGCAGATCTGTGCCAGACCCCTTGCCCCCACAGTGTATGGATATGGCAAGGTAATATCAGAAGATCGCAAAAACCACTATACTGAAATGCCAATTACCAAAAATAGGAGGCACTGAAAGGAGGAGACATCCTTGAATACACGTTACCACTTTAGAAGAAACGGAGGCAATTTAAGGCATTATCATCCCTCCAGCTGTCGGAGGTGGCCACATCCCTGCCCAAGGTTACCATTGTTGCACCACAGCAGCTCACCTGAGGACTCCTCACCTGCCCCAGGGCAATGTTGGACCTGTTCACCACTGAGGTAGGCAAGTTATATCACAAGCACCTCTGTCAGCCTTCCTAAGGGAAAGCAAAAGTTATCAGTCTGGGAATTGTAGCTGAAGGACAAGGACGTTCCTTACACTGCCACAGTTCCATTTGCAAGAGGCCATCTGAGCAAAGCTTTAAATCCATCCCTTCCCATGGGAGAGACATCTGACTGCACGCCACCAGGCAGTGCCTGTCTCCTTTCAGAATTCAAACTGGAGCTTGATGCCTGAAACTTTGCTTTATTGTGTTAGGCTGTTGTTGTTTGTACTGTTTCTGTGTCAGCTGCTGGAGATGACACAAGAGGCAGGGGTTAGAGCACTTGACAAAGAGATCCATTCACCTCCTGTCGATCAGCAGAGCATTGAGGCAGAGCTGGAACTATGCTACAAGAGAAGATCCTGAAGACCTTTTGAAGCTTCTATCTGTTGCAAGAAATAATTAGAGATTCTTGAGAGACAACAAAGGGAGAGAATAATTGTTCCCGATATTACAGCACCTATCTCTGAGTCTCAGCATCCCAGGCCATCCCTATTAATTTAGCTAGTCATGCCTAGTCTTGTTCTGTCTTTGTCTCCTCAGAACTTTATTCCAGACAGCAGGGTTTCTCTGAACTGTGGGAAAAGAGGAATATAAGATTAGAGACAATAATCAGCGTTATTCCAGTTATTACTGGAATGCTCCAAGGGCATGAAAACTGGACACTGGTTACTGAGTGTGTTATTGTTATCCCGTTGAAGGCTTCAGGTTATGCTGTATTTACTCTGACCCTTTTGGTTGCACCTGTGTCTTTTAATGCTTCATGGTAAAATCATCTGGTGTTGTCTATTTTTCTTTCTTTCTTTAGAAATTAAGTAAATTTTAGATTTTCAAACCTGTTTTCCTTGACCTTCTTCAATGAGAAAAGGCCTTTGACAATGCCATGAGATGTCTGGGGATTTTGTGATTTTTGCCTAATTTTTAAGGGTATAGAATGGACTGACTCTGGATTTACTTCCTGTTCAATAAATATCCTCACCAGAACATTCTCATTCCATTTGAGTTGTAAAACCAAGCCTAGAGTTGCAGGAAAAAGTGTCTTAAGCCCAATTAGCCCCCTTCCTTTGGTCTCCTGAGCAGATCACAGCATGTTAAAATTCTTGATTCTTGAACCTTGCAGTTCTAGACAGATTTCAGGCTTCCTGGACCCTCCTGTAACTATTTTAAAATGTGCAGCTGAAGTGCACTGCATAACGGACAATGAAACTGTGAACTTGAATCAACAGACAAACATACTGTCCCTTACTCTTGCATGGTTTTTTACTGTGTTTCAACACTTTGTATTGTCGTGTTCATGCACCAACAAGAGTTTAGATTGCAGCATGGCTGTCTCCAATAACCCATGGTGTTTATTTGGGTGTTTATGTTAACCCTCGTGGTGTTAAAATGGGTGTTTATTTTGGCAAAGGTGTCAACGTGTGTGTGTGGTAGCTGTGTGTGGGGCACAGGCTTAGAGGTGAGAGAGATATAAAGGGAAAGGGAAATTGTACAAGCTCAAAGGAGAACAATAGGAACGAAAATGATTAAAAGATGGCTATTCTTTGGTGCAAAGGCATTGACAGTATAGAAAGAGAATAGTACTTGGATGGAGGTTGGAGTTGGAGGTTATAACGAGAAAGAACCTGGGATGAGGATGGGATCCCTGAGAAATGGAAAGTGAAGTTAAAACAGTGGGGAAAAATGAACAGCATGAGAGGAAGTAGGGTCCCTTTTAGGGGAGTGCCCATCAAGATGTGCAACACACCCCCATCACGGCATGGAAAGGCATTCAGGCTGCTGAGCCTCACTGTTCTGCTGTGGTTAAACAGCAGTGATGCTGTGGTGGCAGCAGAGGAGCTCTTCCTCCAGAGCACCTGGCATTGCAGCATTGTGAGAAGCTGCTCTGTTAGGTCAAGCAGTAGAAGTTTGTGGAGTGGATGTAAAGTGTCTCGTCTATCTGAGCATGAGAATATGAATGACTCTGGATGACACTATAAAAAAAAATCAAAAAAATCAGTCATCAGTCTCCTTGCCCTCAACCCAAAATAGAAATCCACATGTACAAGTGACAATGAGGTTGAAGTTCAGGTGATTCAGAAATTCAGATGACTCAGAAAAGTGTCAGAATAAAGACTGTGTTGTGATGCAGGCCTTAGTGGGATACTATTCTTTCCAAAGGACATGAATTTCTTTGATACACAAGGTGAACAGAGGACCCCTTAGTAATTTTGTTTTATCTGCTGTATTTAATGTGTGGTGCCCTACATATTTATTTTGTGTTATCCAGGCTCGCTTTAAAAGCCATCTGTTTCCTCCTAGGTAAGGGTGCTATATATTTGTTTTTCTCTGGTACATTCTTTTTTCTGCCCTTTGAATACCAGCTGGATGGTTGTCTTAGGCAGTAAATAGGATTTCAAAAGAGGGTTTGAGGGAGTGCTCTTGGTTTTGGAGGATTTGAGAGTAACCATGTAAGACCTCTATTCCTCTTTTTGTCAGCTATGTGCTAGATCAAGTCTTCAAATTTTCTCTTTAGTACTCATCACCGCTGCTCTTGAGGGCTTCGCAAACACTCAATTGATCTTCATATAGGCTTGGCAAGGGTTTCAATTTGGTCTCTTATTTTTGGGAGAAGTTAGGTGGGGTTTTAGGGATAAATTTCATTATCCATGTTTCAACTTTGATTATAGGATGCATCTGTCCAAGCAAAGACCTTGCCAACAGCATTCTGCCAGCATAATGGACAAGACCTTCTGATTATGAATTAAAGGACTGCAAGTATGACTCCTGGATAGTGTTTCCTTTGCAGGCTGCACGCCTTTCCCTTCTCATTGAAGGTGTTTGTGTCACAGCATGTTAAACTCCTTGCAATCTGGATTCCTTACTAGCTGAGTGTGCACATACCCACTTTTCACCTACTTTCTATAGGGCTTGGTTTCTGAAGCACCAATTTCCTCTTTAAGAATAAAGTGAAATACAGATCTGGAAGGCAGGAGCCCCTCTTGCTGCATGCTTCATACCTAAACCTCAACAGAGTGATCTCTTACTCAGAGAGGTAGCAGATCTTGTGGAAAAAACGTGATTGCATAATTAAGGGCTTCAGAGTACACATTTGGA
This sequence comes from Erpornis zantholeuca, assembly GCA_013400515.1. Classification (NCBI taxonomy): domain Eukaryota; kingdom Metazoa; phylum Chordata; class Aves; order Passeriformes; family Timaliidae; genus Erpornis; species Erpornis zantholeuca. The sequence continues at coordinate 728,266 of VZTN01030245.1, read as the reverse complement.
AGCAGGGAAGAAGGGATATCAGACAAACTGAAGTTGAGCACACAGGCTTAATATTAGAACTTCCTCAATCCCCCAGTCACATTGTTGTTACTAGATTTTGATATAAGTGGTGGAAGTAGAAATGGAATGACAAATACCCTTAGCACAACTGATAAAAATACACTGCAAAATATATAAGTTGTGACCAATAAAGTCAGATTATTTCACTGGATTTACTCTGAGTTTACCCTAGTGTAACCCAGAACAGGCTGTGGTCCAGTGGGTATGAGAAAAGTTAGACTTTAAAGTAATGAATCTCACTTATTTCAAGTTTTATTAGCTTCTATTTCCATTGTGCCTTTCAATTTTTATATTTGTCATATACTGGAGTTTGCCTAGATGAAAGCTTTAGTTTTCATTGTGTTACAGAGTTTTTGTAAAGAGTAGATGATGTTTTTAAAAAGCCAAGAATAGACAATACATGTAACTGTTTATAGTGAACTTACTCTTGGCTCAATTTAGCCTTTAGCGTGACAAAGAATTTTATCCAAGAGCATAATGAACCTATATGGTATTGACAAACTGAATCATTTAAAAATTGTGAGTCAGATCTTTTAAAAAAAGTATTATGAAAGGGACTTCTAGTTATAATGTTTAGGAGTGAATATATGTTCATTTTGCTTTGCCTTCTGATTCTTCTGCCTTGCAATGTGCTCAGTTTATATTTTTAAGCTTCTATCTACAACCATGAGAGAAGGAAAATTACTGCCTTTTTGTTTAAATGAAAGAAAAATGAGAGTTTTTTACATAATCACATCATTCCAAGAGCTGGTACTTTGAGGAAAAAGCCTCAAATATCACAAAACTTATGATAAAGATTGTGAGAATTGGCAATTTGTAGCTCCTCAAGTGTGTTTGAGGTTTAGAAATGCCCTTCTTATAAATAAAGAACTTCTTGAGGTCTATAAAAGATGCAAAGCTATATTTTAGCAGCAATATCATCGACAATAACTTTCTTTCTGCAGGGAAAGATGCAGATTGCCACTTTCTCTCTCCACAACCACTGAAATGGGAGGCCCAGCTAATGAAAAAAAGTTCTGTTCTCAGCTGAGTCGACAGTCTGTTACCACAGTATGGACTGGGAGTAACTCCAAGAAAGTGAGTGCAAATACCACAGCTTTCCACTTTGGATCCAAGACCAGAATGTTTCCTGATACCTTGGAGAAACTGGAGGAGGGAGGGATACTGGGTTTTGGGTTTATGACTGTGTAGTATCTTAAACAGCCCAGGAGAAGTTTGGAGCCTCTTTCTGCTCTGAATTCTGTTGGTCTTGGTCTGCAGCAATTGCACAAAGACAAATTAGCATTCCTCAGGTAAGACTGAGGCCAAAGAAGAATTTGCTTTTTGTGGCTTTTAATTCAGTGCAAAGATGACAGAAGATTTTGAGCATCTTCACTTGCATCTGTCTGCAACAGAGGAGCATTTAATTCAGGATGTGAAAGCACTTTTCTTAGAAGCTGGAGCAGACACTGAGGACTGAACTCAGGAATGTGGTACAGGATCAGAAAAAGGCTCTTATCTCTCTGGGATACAAACTAGGAAGGATGAAAAAGTGAAGGACCTGGGCACTGCTGTGGTGTGACCCAGTGAATGCTGAAGTCCCATTGTCTCAGCTCCCTAGGAATCCTGAGAGTTCAGCTATTCCATTTGAGGCTGAAGACAGCAGCTCCTTGTCCTCAAATCCACTGATGACATTTGCCTGCTATTATTAAAGTGAGAGGGTTGTCCTTAGAATATTCTGGGGCTCCTTGGGCTCCATCTGCTAAAATTACAAGGGTGTCTGGGCTTGCCCGCAGTTTGACAACAGGTTCTGTTCTATTATTATCTGTTCTTATGAACAAATATATGCAAAATTCATTTGGATTTGCAAAGAATACTTGTTTTCTATACTGGCAGCAGACTACTAAGTGTGTCCTGTAAGATGACCTCTCCCTAAATCTTCCACTGCTCCAATGGTTCTTTATGGAGTTGCAGCCTAAGCAACCTTTCTGTGTTCCAAGGGCAGCTACAGCAAAATGTTAAGACCCTCTGCCCATTTTCTGGCAGGGAGAGGCCTCTGAGTGAGACACCATCCCATGGCTACAGCAGATGACCACTGCTGAGAGAAGTAGCTCATGCATTTACTATGGAAAATCTACAAGACAGGCACACTCCTGTCCAGTCATCTGAGGGCTCCAAAGGAATTTTTCTAATACTTCTAGGTCAGACCTTTGCAGAATCCTAGCTAGAATTTCACCAGTTCCACAACAGGTCTTTCAGTATCTGGAAGAGCAGGAGGGGCTTCTTCTCTGGTGGACGTGGCTCTTGTGTGGGTTGGTGGCAACAGAACTTGCCTGTTGTCCCCCCAATGCCAAAACAGCAGCTGCTACAGTAGAATTGTTGAAAATTATATCCAGTAATTGAAGACACACTGGCTAACAGGTCTGGTTGCCTTCCTTTTTCTGCTTGGGCTTTCATGGGGGTCTGCACCAAAAATCTGAAGAGTCCCTCCTGATTAAGAAACTCAAAGTAGTTCTCCTAGCACAGTAGCTCTCTTCCAAATGCTGTACATGAAAGACTCACAGCTCTTGAATCATTGCTGCCTCATGCTAATCATTGGAACCGGGTTCTTTCTAGCTCTTGTTAATTACTGTCTAGCTTATATATAACCCCCTCATACTGCAATCACAGAGATAGTAAAGATTATGCAAATGCTGATTAGGGTGTAATGTGGCTCATGGAGCATTCATCATAACCAGTATGAAGGGAGAAGAAAGGAAGCTGGATTCATAGGGGCTAGGCTGAAATTATCCTGAGAGCACTTGGATTTTACTTTTTTTACTTGAAAACTGAGCATATTTGATACAGAGAAGGCTGAAACTCAGCAAGGAAAATATTTTAATATTATCAGGCTTCCCTGAAGATACATTTAAACTAGATACCTGCTCTTGGGTTTTAACAATGCAGTATGTGGACGTTGCTAACATAGCCAGTTGTTTTCATCCCAATACAGCCACCCTCTTCCCAATCCCACCTGGTATTTTAATCATTTTATTCATATGCACAGGTTGGAAACCACCCCAACCCCTGTGATGAAAAATTAAAGGTGAAAGTGAAATTATTCTGAATATCAGCCAGTGAATATGCTGATGTCTCCTAACTCTGAAGACCCGGGTGGATAAATAGAATCCCCAGCTCAGAGACAAACAGCTGGATTATTATTGCTTCTCTAGATGCAATACCTTATTTTATGCATACTGTCATAAGACAGATTGAATGGTACCTGGGAAACTGTAAATCTGAATTACCATTTTACTATACTAGGTGACAAAATTGCTAAGAACAGTGGGAAAAACTGTGGAGTCACAAGAGGCAGATCAACAAGGGACTATAAGCTTTAGGGTAAAAGCCAGAGAGAAGGACCCGATGCTGTCATGCAGGTGGGCACGTCTTGGATCGCACAAGTGTGGATCCACTAAAGGGCTGGATGTATGTTAAGACAAAGGAAACCATTGTGATGAGAGAAGAGCCCAGAGCCTCTAGGCTTCTAGAACAACAGTTCTTTATATGATGATTGGGCCTGACTGGTTTCTCTTCAGGAATCTGCCAGGGCGGCAAACACAGAGGTTCTATCCCATGGTAATTCCTTCAGTACTGAAGTCCAGGTGGTCTGCCTGGGTCAGGCTGCATGTGAATTCAGGACAGAATACTTCAGGGTTTGAAAATGCACCTTTTATGGACAGTTTACTTACAACAAAAGAACATCCAGAGGCTCAAACAACCTTCCAGAATACTCTGAAATATCCCTTTAGAACTACCTAGAGCCTTGTCAATAAAAAGGGGGGGAGGTGGTGAAAAAACCTCTCAGACCTGTTCTGATGCTCTGATAGCACTGGGGGTAAGGCACACAGCTAAGCTGGAAGTCAGGAAAATTATGAGACAGTGACCACATCCCAATCATCTCCAGTGCTCAAATTATTTCTAAACCTGATTCTCACAGGTTGTTTGGTGTTCCCATGACTACATGTAGGAAAGGTAAAAGTAAAAGTAGTTACATCACTCTGAAGAAAGAGCTATTATTGATTGCCGAAGAAGAGCCTGTAAAAATTTCTACAGTACTGAAAACACTCAGCATTGAAGTATGCCCACCTGATAATATTAGGCAAGGCTTTTTCTCTTGTATGATTGTATTCTGAGATTCTTGATGGAGAAAAGATCCTGAGAATATCAGGATATCCTAAGCATATTTCATCCAGAAAATGAGGGCATCTGAATAAATCAATACAGCTGTTATGCTCATGACAGCCTTTTACTTTGCCAGGTTTCAACAGAATCCTTGCAGTTGCTAGTTACAAACTAGCATAATAACTGACACTTTATGTCTGGAGAATTCTTTTGGACGAAATCCTTCTTCCTGATAAAGCTTCTTTGTGCTGCTCTAAAGGCATAAAGCAGCCTTTAAGACACTTTTATTGGTTATATTCAGATTCAGCTGTCACAGGGAAATCTCCATATGGTGGAGAGCTGATCTTGCTGAGTTTGCACTCTTCCTATCACAGCTCTGATTTTGCAGCCATACTGAGAGGCAGACATATAGATGAGGCATTGCTGTGCTCTAGTAATTCCCTGCTGTGGAGCTGTATCTTGTCTCTTTTCCCAGGCACAGCTTAGAGTTCACGTGAGCCACTTTACAGGACTCTTTGGGAATCCACCGACAGGCACTCAGAATTTCATTTGACTCCCAAAGTCAGTTTGGCATGGGCACAATGGCAGTCTTGATAATAGGGGAGCCTCGGGACCTCAATATATTTTTAATAGTCTCAACAAGACAGTAAGAAGGCCCTAAGATTACTGAAACACAGTTGTGTTATGCCATACTAGTATTTCTTGTTAATTGTGAAGTAGCTCTACGAGTTGACTTGGGAATTAAAATTAACTTGAAGGAAAGGGAAAGTGTTACATAGCAAAGCATAAAGACATATATAACTTACTTCTGGAAGAGCTGGGGAATGTTTCACCTCAAATGCTTGTCATCTGGAAAACTGTCACTTTTTAGGAAATTAAAGTAGAAAATGATAGCTTGGGCAAGGGATTTTTTTTCCCTAAAAAAATGGGCTATCACATTAGACATTATTGCCTAGTAGCAATTGAAATAAACCCTGAGGAACCCCTATCTCATGTATAGGATGCAATAAATGAATGTATATTCCCACAATACAGGTACTCTTGCGCCGTGGTTCAGCAATAAAAAAAATATATAAATTTAATGATTTTATTATTCTGTTAATAAGCATCTTCAACCTGGAGCATAGGATGAGGAAGTTGCAAGTAAAGTAACTGCCTCAGTGCCAGAAATATAGAAACTGGCTCCTGCTAAGTGTTGCTTAGATCCACAATAGGTATTGATTAGAAAAAAACACAACTGGCTTCTGCAGAAACTGTGGAGAAGGCACATGAAGCACAGGAACCATGACACTTAGAGTTAGCATTCCATACAGAAGCAGTGCCAAATTGCACCTGAAACAGCTGGCTTAATAAGGATATACTGTACCATTCCCAATTACAAATTTCAGCTGAATGACTGCTAATTGCAATAAGCAAATTCACACAAGAAACAATGGTTTGCTGCCCTCTTTCTCTCTCTCTCTCAGGTTTACTTCCAGCATTAAAAATAACCTGTTGATGCCACTTCTGGGAAGATAGGACTAGGAATGATCCCCCTCTACAAACACATAATGGCCATTTTGTTTAGGAGATCTCAAAGCAATAACTTTTTGCATCCCCACTCATCAAGGGTCACCAAACCCTTTTTGGTAAGAAGTAATAAACTTAAGAGCTGCAGTAAAGGGCTAAACCTCTCATGCACAATATCAGAGATTTCTACCAGCACCCATGCGACAAGATATTTGCCAATTATATATCCCAGAAGATTCTGAGGTGTCAGGGAGAACACAAAACAGTCCTTTGCCAGGCTCACCTGAGGGAAAAGGTTTTGTGGTGACACAAATCTGGCAATCACAGTATGCCTGTGAGCAAGATGCACCACAAACCACCTGATGACTTAATGTCACCAGCCCTTTCTACATCCTGTCTCTGACAAATTTCCAGTGCCTCAGAGGCAGCTGAAAAAAACCTCACGAGCCAAATGTAGATGGGGCAGAGGACCATAAGCAGGCCTGAAACTTGGGAATGATTACAGTACAATGTCAAAGGTCAGCAGCTCAGTCTTCTTTAAATCCCCTTTGGACACAACAAAGAATCGTGCTGATTTAAAAGCATGTAGGTGTTTGTGCCTGGGGTACTGTTTGCTTGCTCTTGGAATGGTTAGAAAGCTTTTCAACCTAAGTATACTCATGACCCATTTATGACCACACATCACTGTGCTAGCATAACTCTTTAATTTAAATAGTACTTTTTTCTTGATATTTACTGTGTGAATCATGCTATTTTGGCTTAATTTGGCTACTTAAGGAAGCTAAGCTTGCTTGTTTGCAGCTCCCATTCAAGAATACAAATACTCTGCTTCCTTGCCACTCCAGTATTCCCCTTCTGCACCTGTGGCAACCTGAGTCAATCTTTTCTGACTGTAAGTCACCAGAACTGGACGCGATTTTCCAAGCAAGGTCCCTTAGCTGTATTGTGTAAAGCTATATTAATACTTCCCTCTCTCTACTAAAAATACCAATCTTTGTGCATCATAGACTCAAGTGAGCCATTTCCACAGCCATTCTGCTGGCAGCTCACAGTCTTTTTCTCATGGAGGAACTCACCCCCATAGTAAGGTCAGAGCAGTAGACCTAAGGCTACCAGCATCACCACCTTCCTTCTTTCACTATAGTGTTTTAGGCACAGGGTATTGCTTCTAACCTTTTTAACCTTGAACAAATCCTTGCTTTGGCAATTGTTATTTGCTGCTTCTTCCAATATCTGTAAGTAAAAATCATCTTTGGGTTCATCCATCATGTCAGCCTCAGGAATTTTCCTCATTTCTCTAAGTTTGCTGTTCTGCAATCCCAAGTCTCAGTCAAATATCTGCATTTGTCCCTCTTGCAGTTTAACTTCAGCTGGATTAGTTTGTGATCATTCAATTCATGATTGGTTTCAACACTATGGCCTTCTACAAGGTCCTTGCTGCTTATTAATACCAGGCCTAAAATAGCATCCTCTCTCATGGACTGTTTGCTTGAGAAATCGAGTTTCTACAACACTCCAGAACATTTAAGCCCTACCAGTTCCCAGTGGTACCTTCCAGACTGTAGCTGAGAAATTAGCTTTCCATAATCACATGCCGTTTGCTCTTCTATGTCTTCCAGATAGTTTTTAGAAATAAGCATCCCTGTCCAAGTTTGTAAGGGATTACCATTCTTCTCTCAGTGGATTTTTTTTTTATTCTTTATCACTCTCAGGTGATTTTCCAATGAAATGCACTATTATTTTATTTCTTCAAGCCATTTTACTGAAATATAGAGCTACTCCGTGGTCTGTACTATAATTTCTGGTGTCTTAAGTAGCCACCCCTCCAACGACTACATTCTAAATACTACTGCCAAGCAGAAGTGTTCAGCATGTTGCATCAGCCTTGAGACAGCACTTTAAGCCCCAGAGAAGACATTGGTTATAGCACAAAATTCCAAAACAATTAAAGACTAAATATTGGTGACATATCTTGCTGTAATAATTGTATTAGAAATTTCTAAAATTTTGTAGTCACAATATGGAAAAAGAAAAAAAAAATCACCGAAGCAATAGAAATGGCAAGCATTTCATTAAATCATTATTTTATCCCTTTGGATACAGACTTTTTTTTTTAATGTGGAAAGGCTTCTGACATCTTTAAATGGTATAAGAATTTGTTTTCTCTTTTTGGGGAAGAATACATTAGTACAGCTGCTAGAGCTATAAGCACTGGAATCCTATTATGTTTTGTCCATTTTTCCTTTTTTCGTAGGGCAAAACAAGAGGACACATATACAACAGCAAAAAGAGTGGCAAAGGAGGAAATTGCAGGTTCGTCTCTCATAGAAACTTCTTTGCAGCCCTGCTGCTGGAGAAATCCAGGCTTGGTGCGCAGTCCTTTCTGTTGGTCCAAAGCTAAGCAATCTTGAACAAGTGATGAGAACATGTAAGGCATCCGTCTGAGACTGTCTTTCTGATGGCAGGTTCACGGCATCGTTTCAAAAGCCGCAGTTGTCTTGACAGCAAAGCCAGCCTTTGACTGGGGACAGCAGCAAAGGCGGGAGAGAGGGGGAAAGAGAAAAAGCAGAGAAGTGGGATGAGGAGAAAAACAGCACACAGGAGGGAATTAGTGCGGCCGAGCTTCGTGATTTAGAGGCTGGTGAGGACACTGCCGGAGCTAGAGATGTTTAGGTTTTGCAGGGCAGCTTGGCGTGGGCGTTACAGAGAGCCGGGAGATGAAGACCGAGGAGGGTCAGGATGGATTTCGGGACGCGTGGAGATGCTGCAAGCGGCAACTATGACGCAAAGCTTGTCCGTTCAGGATCACGCATCCAACTGTTCCTCCCTAGTGATCCCTCGATAAACAACGTCCAAAAAGGACGGTGACCTCATCTCACTGAAATTAGCCAAACACCACACATTTCTCCGTGTTCAGCTCCGCACATTCCTTAGAGCTGCGGCTGTCCCGGCTGCCAGCCCCATCACTGTACCCGTGGCTCCGAAGGCTCCTGTGGGGCAATTCTTCTAGCTCACCCAGGCTCCGGCTAAGCCCCCCATCCCCAGCTCCGGCTGGGCATACCCGGCTCCGGCTGAGCCCCCGCGCCGCTTCTGCGCCAGAGCCGCCTCTCCCCCTCTCCCCCTCCCTCCCTCTCTCCCCGCAGCCCGGTGAGGCGGCGGGGACACGACAAGCCACGACGCCGAACGATGCCCCGTGTAAAAGCGAGACAGCCAGTACAGGACGGGCAAATGCCCCGGTCAGGACACGCCGCGATGCAAGAGGAGCACGACACAGGCATTTATTTCACCTGGCTGCTGGGAGCGACAGGTTGTGTGGGCTGCCAGCGCCGCCCCCTTTCCCCGGTCGCCGGCGGAGGGGACGCGGGTGCCTCTCGCACCCCCGGGGCGCCGGGCAGGGCACACACACACCCCCCTCGCCGCCGGGACTCGGGGCTGGCACCCACGGCCGGCGGCTGCCGGGGCGTCCCGACCGGCCTCTCCCTGGGCGCGAGCGGCTCTGGCTCGCTGCTCTTTCCTGATCTCTTCCAGACTCTTCTCCCCCTCCCAGCTGCTGTTTTCCCTCCCTCCCGTTC
>VZTN01030245.1:687440-718360 GCA_013400515.1 Erpornis zantholeuca | reverse complement strand
GCTCCGGCAGGGGCGCGGCACTGACCGAGGCATCTGCTGCCAGGCAGGGGCCGAGCGCGCTGCACCCGCAGCCCCTGCCGAGACCTCGGCGGCCGCCGGTGCCCGGGGATAGATCAGCCTGCGGNCCCGGCCATGGGGCTGCGCCCGGAGCCCCCGCCGCCGGAGCTGCCCCTCGCCGGCGCGGAAGGAGTTGTATTTTCGCAAAGTCCGCCTGCCTGCACCGGCGCTGCGCTATCCCCGTCTGCCTGCCGTGAGCGGAAAGAAAAGTGTTTTGTTTTCACGCCATTCATTTCATGCGCTGCTTCGCGACGCCGCGTTTTAGCGCGTTGAATGAATCGCCGTGTCGTAGGTTAGGAAAAATAATGAATGTTTAAAAGTTTATACTGAGTCATTCCTCTGCAGATTAACCTATGACTGACTCATAATCTGAGAACTGCAGTGGCTTGTAATATAGGAAGGTAAGGCATTTACGTCTTGATTTATTAGTGTCTTTGAGTGCCTAAGATCTGAATTATCTGCGGAAAAACAGGAGATACTGTATTAATGTTAAGAGGTAAAATCTCATGTTCTGCCACTCAGAGCTTGTGTGTGACGTGACAGACTGTATGTGCTCCTCTGCATGGACCTTTACCACGCGTTAGAGCATCTTTCATCTTTTTCTGTTTCTGTAGTAGTAAAATGTGGGAAGTTCCAATGATACAATTTGAAATATGCTGTCTCTTTGGGTCTGTGACTTCTCTAGCTTGTTGAGATCTGAGCCTTATATATCATATATTGTAATTTACGTGTTTTCTATTTCTTGAATGGTGTGATTTTCCTTGCAGATTTGTCCCATAGGATGCACGTAGCATTACTGAGCCCTAATTTGAACTTGCATTTGTAGACTGCAAAGGAGTTTGGTGCATGATGTAAAGGTGTACTATCAGTGTCTAGCTTAGACAAATGAAATAGTATAATTTGAAGAGTTAGTAAAGAGCTGTATTTAAAATGGCTATTGACTTGCCTAGGAGCTTGGATTAAAAGGCTACACTGTTGGCTGTTCAGAACTGGAGAGACCATAGCATATACTGCATGTTGTCCTTTTAAATGAGCCATTGGCTCATACCACATATGGGTTAAGATCTAAAGGCTATTTATGGTGATTAGGGAGAGGACTATTCATTTAAGATGAGAAATACTTGAACGTTTGGACAGAATCAGTTTTTTATGGCTGCACTGGGAAACCCCTTGTCATAGAGCTTGGTAACGGAAACATTGATGTATCATGAGCTTGGGCATTGCGAGCAGGCGGCACTAGGGGATTATAAAAGTTGTGTTGTTCCAGCACGAGAATGGTAGGTGTTTTACTGAAATATTACTTGGTTAGGTGCTTCTGATAATAGTTGGACCTAGAATGTAGAATCATAAAGTGCATTCAGTATCAAAACAAATTAATTCTGATCAAAAGGGGGTGCTAAATGACTCAGTCTTTAGGCTTTCCTGAAGTCCTTCTGCAGTTAAGTTTGGTGATACCAATTTTGCGAAGCCATTCTTGCATGGATTCAGAGAATTTAAGTGTTGTGTAAGCATATTTACTGTTGATACCTTGGAGAACTCAGTAAGATGGCAGCAGTTAGCATCAGTGACCAAAGATTATTTATGAAGTCTTACTAGTCTGTGTTAATACAGTTTGTCTTTTAAATGATCTTGGGATCATGTTGTATTTTTGATCCTTATATTGTTCTTGTCCATAATGAACACTTTAGGAAAGAAGAGGAATGGTTTTCTTGGTACTGGAGTCCAGCTGTTCTATAGTAGATATGGCAATGCTGAAAATACAAAAAGCCAAAAATCTTGATTTTTAACTTGTATTGTTAAACCGCTGGAATATAAATACATTGATAAGCAGCCCATCATAGTTCTTCTTCAGATGAAAAAGCAGTTTAAAAAAAAGAATGACTTAAATCTGCTCCAATATCCTAAACTGGTCTTGTATGAATAGATATTGTAAGAATAAAACATTCTGATCTCTTATGTCTTAGACGATGTAGTAACTGGATTTCATTAGGGTTTTTTTATTATGATAATGTTTCTTAGTTGAACGTGCTGCATCTTAGGATGTGTGAAGACCTCTCAATACACACTGGTTCATGTATCTGTACACTTATGCACAGTTCCTTTAAAGAATTGCTAAGGTTTAAGCTTGTTTTTTTTTTAAGCTGTCGATATTTTCTGAATAGGATGCTTGTATTTGAAACCTCGAGTTTTTGGTGTCTGGCTCAGGAACATCAGAAGTGGTGGGAGAAATTGGAGATTTCAAAATGAGATAAGAAAGAAAAGAAGCCAAGGGAAGGAGAGTTGTGTGGTTTTTTATAGGCGAATAAAATCACTGTGTGATTGTAGCACAAGAAGGAGTGCTGTAGTTGCACTAGGTTTTATCTTAAACTTTTTAACCTGTGGTGATGAAGTGGTGCAGAGAGGATATAACTGGTTTCCCAGCTCTGCCTGCTGGAAGCCCATGTTCTCATAAATGAATAGTTTAAAGTCAGTATATTTAATTTTTACAAATCACAAACATTCCATTTTTTTCTATGTCTTTTTTCTTATGGCAGAAGAAGAAAGGACTAGAGAATTGGGAGGAAAAGGGAGTCAACTTAAAATGAACTATGATTACAACATGTGATGCCCACAACATAGGAAGATGTATTCTTTCTCTCTTTCTCTAATAGGAAAGAAGAGAAAAGGAAATAAATGCTCAAAAGGGAAGTAAGGGAAGTAAGTAAGAAAAGTGTCCAGTGGAAACATCTTAGAACTTAAAGAGGAAATGATGGAAAAGGTGATTTGGTATTGAGAATTCTGTGTTTGTATGTGAGAGGGAGAGGTATTTAAAAAGTCTTTGAGGGAGTGTTTGTTTTCTTCATGTAGATCTTCTCTTCTGGTGCAAAATATCATTGCCACTGAGACTTAAATTGCTACTGACTGTTGGCTTTGTAACTAGGTTAACAGGGCAAGTGTCTCTAAAATTATATACAACAACTGTAGGTCACTAATCCTCTCCACCCCCCAAAAAATGTTAAGCCTTTGGTTTCCATGCTGTTGTTCTTCCCCACTACTTTATTCTGCATGTATAAAAAGTGATTTTAGTAGAATTTCAAGTTCTACTGTTCATCTAGGCAGGGCAGCATGGGAAGCAAAGTCTCAACATGTCTCTTTGTGCAGAAGTTCAAGATTGGATGTTTGGGATGGATTCCATGCCCAGCTCACTCCTCGTATTGAAACTTGGGGTGTTGTGTACTTGAACCTCAAGATTTGAATTTTTGCCAATTACAGGCATTGGAACCTCAGTGGGCATAGCAGGAATGCCATAAGTTGGAATATTTCATCGTTCTGGTATTATTTTATATGGTTTCATAAAATGTTGATTTGTAAAATAGTTTTCTCTTATGTATAGAGAAAATGTTTTGTAGATTGTTTGCAATGATAAAAGTTTCTGTTAATTCTGGAGTATAATGCTCTGAATGTTATCTTTTCATACACAAATAGCAAATGCTTCAGTCAAAAATACTTGTGAAAGAAGTCATGAATCTTCCATTTTACATGTTTTAGTGATGACTGTATGGTAGCTCATAATTAGAAAAATTTAACATTTGGAGTAGTACTGGACTTTTGTCTGATGTTTTAGTTTCTGCATTAATATGAAAAACATGTTTTGTAGATAAAGTAAGATAGGCACACTGAAGACAAGCTCAAAATGCCAGGAGTATTTACAGCTTTCCTGGGTGTCTAGGAAAACATGTAATTCGGATTTTTTCTGTCTTGAGAAGTGTGTTGCAGATGCTAGTGTAAAATAAGAAGTGCCTTCCTGGCTGCCACTTTGCTCCTGCAAGTTTTGACATCTGTCAGGAAAGAGAAGACAGTCCATTGCAGATGCCATTGTAAAATCTATGAGACCTGGAGGCTGGCTTTTGGTTTTATCTCATTCCTGTAGATGTGTGTACTGTAAGCCTTTGTGTTAGGGCTGAACCAACATGGGGCTTTGATGTTGCAGTGCTGAGTGATGTGACATCATGTCCAAGTCCCAGGGGCAGAAGGGGGATTCCAGTCCAAGTTTCCTGCTTCCCTGGGGAGTATTCTCATCATCAAGCCACAGGCCAGTTCAGAGTAGTGTCACTTCCTTCTCTTGAAACTTTTTGCCATGCCAGGAAAAATCAAAACTCAGTGTGCCTAAGGAACAGCAAGAGGAAGCACAATGTCTCAGTCAAGTGGTTAGGACTTTTTTTTAGGATTACCAGGTTGAGTAAAGACTTACACTTTGCTGATGCTTAATCCACTATTGTTTTGTTTATTGTTTTCTGGTGCATTTGAACTTGATGTTCTTCCTGAGGTTATCAGCCTTGTCAGGATGTTTTCTTAAGCATGGAATATATGCTGAGAAAGAAAAGAGGTAGTTGGGTGTTGCTCAGGTTAGGTGGTAGCTGACTGGGAGTTCTGAAAATAACTTTTATGCAGCTGGTGGCTTATTTTGTGTCTGGCTTCTTGCTCCATATACAGACCATTTTCCTGGTCTGTAATAACATGGGAATAGCGGTACTTTCCTATGATCTGAGGACATAAAAATGATGAGGTGCTGAGACCCAGCAGGGCAGTAAGCGTCATCTGTTGATAAAGTGAGTGAATTACAAGTGATGTGTGGAGTCATCCAGTCCTGCCTCCTGTGCTGAGCTGTGCCATCCTGCACTGTCAGCATTGTGGGACGGGAAACAGCACTTGCTTCACTCTTCCATTGATGCCCACAGCAAACATGCTCTATGAAGCTGAGTATACAGCACAGAATATTTTCAGTGGTAGCTGTTCCGGTGCTTGTACTTGTTACTGGCTTTCTCCTTTGGATGTTCTAGAAAAGTAACATTTTTTACTTATTTTATGTAGCCAGCTTAACTGATGATTGTGTCTAAAATAACTTTGTAACAGCAAAGCCCAGCTCATAAACCAAATTTTAGCAACGTGAATGGATTTTGTTTTGTAAGCTCATCTCTGTAAGATGTGAGAGGGAGATAATTAGAACAATTATTAGAGGTTTTTATAATGAAGATATTGTGTGCTGTACGAGATTGACTGTGCCCTCTCTGTCTTTACACAGAGAGGAACCTTGTGAGAGTGGGTTGCTTTGGGTGTTGAGGCTGGTAAATTAATGACTTGCAGATGTAAGTCTTGATTTTTGCATAGGAAGTATAACTTCATAATTTTCATTTAACTTGTTCTTGTTTTAATCTCCTGTAAACCTTCCCAAGTGACTCTTCTTTCTGCATTTTATGCTCTTCAGTTACTGATGGATTGCTCTTGTCCGTGCTGTGCTTCTCTTCCGTAATGTTTGTCCAAAGAGTATAAATGCTCTTAATTTCTCCAGCTGGTTCTTCTGATTCTTAGAAGTGACTTATTTGGACCTGTTTTCAGTTAGATTTCTTGTCATTTTAGAGTTGCTCAGATGACTTTTATTCCAAGGTGGTTTCATCCTTGCACTTGAGCAAAATAACTGCATTTTCTCCTTTACTTCCATTTATATCACTCTTTTTTTCTTGAAATAACCTGTTTCTAGGATTGTACTTATTTTCATGCTTCTGGCAAGTAATTTTTATCTGCAAAATCCACTTTTCTTTGACCTCTCTGTAGCTACCTGCTTCTCTGATTCCCTCTCTGCCCCACCTCCCACTCCAGGTGAATCAATGTGCTCTTGTCATCCAGGTCACCAGAGATGCACTGCAGTGTACCCTATGATTCCATACTTGCTCTTATTCCATCCTTTGCGCTGTCCTCTTTTCTGTTCAGCACAACATCCTTGAGAGGATGTTGTATTTAGGAATGTTTTGATCAATGTGACTGTTGTGGTTGAACTTGATTAGGATACCAGTTCTGTATTCAATAGGTGAAGGTAAGGTGCTTGTGGTTGTGAAATGCCCTGTTCTCAAATTGCTGCCATTTGGCTGGCAGTTTGAATAGAAGGAGGTTGGAGACCTAAGTCAATGAAGACTGCTAAGTTGCACATGTGCATCTCAAGCAGTTGTGGAACCCTTTGATGCTGTAGTATTTTTGTTGCATTCTAAAATTCAGTGGTTTGGGTGGGGGGGAATAAAGGATTTGTGCTAACTTCATTTGGAATTAATGACACACAGTATTACTTGAACTCAGTAATATCCTGTTCTCTGTCAGGAGTTGAATCATGTTTCTATCTACAGAACCTGAACATGCTATAGTTCAGATTAGCAAATACATCTCGCTACTCACCCATGGTGATGGAAATGTCAATGAATCCTCTGCTGTAGTTCAGCTAGTAGATATTGCTGTTGTGTTGCTCATCCTGTTTGGCAGGTGGTTTTTCTAGCTGTGTGGTTTTGAGCATGTACAGAAGAATTCTCTTGCAATCTCTAGGAAGAAAAAACAGGTTTATTGTTATTTGTGTATTGAATTTCGTCAGATATTTTTCGCTAGCTGGCACCATAAATTTCCCCTATTTCTCTTTCATTTTGGCAAATTCCTGAGAACTGCACTTTCATTTTGAAAAGGATTATTCAGACATGCAACTTTCAGTATTTTAGCCAAGTAAGATTTTGAGGGAATTTTGGGGGATTCATTCTTGGCAGTTTGTGTGGTTTGGTTGGTGATTGGGATTGTTTCTTTGTTGTTGTGTTGGGGTTTTTTGTTTGGTTAGTTTTGTGTATGCTTCTGTTTGCTTTTTAAAGATAGATTTAGGACAAGCAAATATCTACCCACTGCGTTCTGTATATTTTTACAGAGGAGACTCTCTCAAAATAAATGAGGAAGAAGCTTGGAATTTTCCTGTTTGTGGAAAATAAATAACGCTTTTAGTACATATAGCCCAAGTATGATGCTGTAATTTTGCAGAATTAATTACTAAGATTTTGTTGCTGTTTTTTGTTTTTACATATGAACTCTATTAGGTGACTGTTTTGAGATGAGCTGGGGAAGACAGACTTTGAAAGTCCTCTGAGCCATACATACAAAGGCAGTTATTCCAGAACAAGAGTGTCCATATGCTGAGTTAATTGGAAAAGTTCAAAGTAGTTGAACCCTTACTTAAAATGTTGTGATTTATATAATGAATGCAAAGGACAAAAGGCAGTGAGGAAAAAAACTACTTCTTATGAATCCTTTTATACATAGCTTCTGTCATGTCTGTTGGCAAGAGATAAATGGTGGAAGTTTACAACAGGCATCATGCTACACACTTTATTGATGCTTGCAATAAATTGTTGCCCATCTTCCATAGGGTGTTTTGTAGCAGAATTGCAATGTGAAGATGTCTGGGAATGCATAAATTCATCTTAGGTTGGGGTTTTTCAATGTTCTGTACACTTTAGAGGTAGTGTACCTCTCTGTTTTGCTTTCTGAGGGCAAGTTGAAACATGCCTAAAGTAGCAAGCACTACTGCATAGTTATTGTAGTTTGAAGTTTTTTTATAAGTTTCTACATAAAATCTTATCTCCTGGTTAAACAAATGTCTTGTTGTACTTAATAAATTTCTGTGTGAAATTCTGTGTGAATGTAATGTGGTTGTGTGCAGAAAAAAAGATCCTGTTTGTCTCCATATGGAGAAATGGTTTGGCTTCTCTTGTAGCTAAGCAGATTTTATAAAGTATTAATTAGGCCATGTGCTAAAATACCAGTTGTTAACACCTCCAAACTCAAATATTTGTCGTGTTAAAGAAGGGGGAAAATTGGGGAGCTCTCCATTAGGTGGTGCTGCTGGGATTGAAATATTTATATACCTAGTGGAAGCAGGCTTCTGCCTAGAACTATTTCCATGTCTGTATTTTTCTTGTTAAGGTCTTCTCTTTATTAAAAAAACTTTCCAAAGGCAGAAATACTTGCTAAGGTATGGGGTTTATTTCAGTTTGAAGTGATTAGATAAAACACTAAAAAGACAGGCTCTTGCCGTGGGAAGGAGGTATGGAAGGAATCAATCATATGCTTTTTGTGTGGGTGATTTAGATTTTAGCAGCTGTATCTGTTGTTGCTCTCATCTGTTCAAGTCTTGACTCTCTGTTATGTTCATACCCTGCTGCCATGTAGATGGGGATACTGTAGCATTAAAGAAATGCAGTCTCAATAAATACTTGATTTAGAAATCCAGAGATTAATTAGCCTGACCATTACAGCAAAAATGCTCTTGTGAGTGTTTTGAGTTCCTGCTATCTCTGTTACTGCTGCCTACTAGCATTTCATTTTAAAGAGCTTTGCTGACTTAAACACATCATGATGGCATTTCTTTGCCTAAAGCCTGACTGACTAGTGACTTCAGAAAAACCCCAGGGAACAAAGATGGTGCTATATACAGAGGCACTGAGTACCATCTTAAATGCTACAGGTCCTCCCTGGTGGTGTGAAGTTGATGTTTGAAAAGTATGTGATCTTCCATATGGCTAAACTCTGTCTGCCAGTTCTACACGTGACTTGGCATCTGGAGTTGTACTAAACACCTGTGATTAGACCCTTGACTCTCTCTGCAGTAGTGAGAGCTGAGATACAAACTAAATTAAAAGTGAATTTGTTAAGTGCTCCTTGCTGGTAGGATCGCTTCAAAGATAGCGGAATGAGGTTGCTGAGCTCTTTGAATTCTCCCACACCACAGGGCTGTAAGTAGAAAAAAAACAAACCCTCGTTTTTAGAAATAGTGTTGGCCAAGAGCAATAGAGTTAGTCACAATGGGTTCTCTTTTCTACAGGTAGAAGTATTTTTAGTGTGATTTACAGAATCAAGGTAACTATAACCAGCTAGCAGAAGAGTTTAGTGGCATTAAATAGCACTGAGCAAGAAATGCAAGAGGTGCATTTTTTCATAAGAAACTGAGACTAATCTTTTTTTCTTTCTTTTGAAGAAGATGTAGCTAAGCAAAAATTCACTTCTTTGAATTGGAAAGTTTAAATTATTTCAGATCTAGCAGCTGGAAGCCTGGCTTAACAGACTTGACCTGAGTTTACCAGCTGTTGAAGTGGTGCGAGAGAGCCAGTGGATGTCACATGCAATTTTCTGTTTTCAAAAAGAGAAACTAAGAAGTTTGCAAAATTCTTTCTTGGCTTACTCTAACCTTGGCCAGGATTTGTGTGATTGCCAGATGCTGTTAGTTCCTCAGAATATAGCAGGTTCAAGTAATAGGCAGAGGGATGATTCTTCTTGGTCTTAATCATCGATTTTTGAATAACTCAGTGTGGTAACTGGAAAAATGGACAAGCTGTTGTTTGAGTGAACTTGGCCATTAGTGTTTTATCAGTTTGCTAATAATAAATTAGAGCTTGCTAATAATAACAACCCTTAAAGTGGCAATTAAAAGATAGCAGCTCTGATGTCATCCAGCTATACGACTTCATATCAAATGTGAACTTGTCATTCCTCAGTTACATGATTGGCTTCATGAGTGAGGCCAAAGCCGAAGGTGGAAATGAATCAGGAAGGAAGAAAGTTGTGCTTGGTCACCCTGAATAGGAAGCCTTGAATCTAATATTATCCAGGATAGTGCACAGAGAGGAGGCTCATAGTGTTCTGCACTCTCTTGGAAGATACTTAAATATTAACAAAACGTAGCCTTGCTTCCTCCCTCTTACTTTAACTTTCAACTGGTTGGGAGACTAACTCTGTTTACAGGCTAAGATTTGGCAATTAACAGAATTTGTCACTTCATTTTGCTATGCTTAGATTCCAGATTGAGGAATAACTCTTGCTCCTGCAGACAAAATGGCATCCAACAGCATTATCCCACAGGCATGTTGATCAGAGAGGGTGCAGTCAGGACAGTCAAGGAAGAAGTGATGATGTATTGTAGTGTATTGAGGATGTGCATTGTTTATGTTTAGGTGAAGAAGGTAATGAAGCGAGGCCTAGGGAGTGATAAGAGCAGGGCTGTAATACCCCCAACAAAAATGAGTGGGATGGTGAAACATATTTCTATTTTTTAAAATAAAGTAGTAAATAAAAGATCGAACATAAGATTTTGCATGAATAAAGGGTTTTATTTGCACAGGTATATTTTGAGAAAGGAGTACATGTCCCATGCACTGGTGCAAGAATTTATTGATGTACAGGAAAGCTCTTGATATAAATATGGATGCCTGTCTCAAGTTATTAAATGAAATGCTAGAGCCTTATGTTAAGACTAGATGTAATGTGCCAGGATTGATGCTGTTACTGACACCAAAATGAAATCATGTATCTCCATCACTCAGAGTAGGCCCAGAGCTGCAGAGTACTGGAACTCACTTTGTACCTTTAAACCTAGTGTTTAAGTCACAACTGAACACGAGTTTTATGTTGCATGATGATGTGAATTGCAAAAACCAAGTCATGATTTTAGGTTTGCATTGTTGTTTTTTTTTTTGCTAATGCAAGCATAGTAAATTCCAAGGAAGACGTGTGAAGACCAAATAAAGATGTAGCAATATCTTAATGTTGTAGTCAGTTACCAGGGCTCAAGCATCAGAGCCTATTGCTAAGTACTACATACATTAAGTAAAATAGAAACAAGAGCACTTTGAGTCTTTTAATAACATTTCTGTATGGCCTTGTTCCCTGTTACAGCTCCCTGAGCCCATATGATGCATTCCTTAAACTGATGTCTTTCTGTTCTTCTGGTCTCTGTTTTTCTGTGAATAGAAACGTTTTTAGAAAGCTTTAACATGTGCATACAAGTGCCTTCTGAGGTGCTATTTCCCTACTGCTACCCTACATATCCAAATGTTCACTGCAAGAGTAAAGAGGCTTGTGTATAATGGCTATAAATTAATACAGGAGAGTTCAGCTTCTACTGTTCTAAGCTAATGTAGGGTATTAATCTGTTTTCACTAACTGGAATAAATGGTGACTGGGTCATTCTTTCTGCAGATAGCCAGTGTGGTCATCAGTCCTCTTTGACAGTATCACAGCTTTGCTATGACTGTGGCAGAACTAGTTAGACAATCCAACTAACTAACTTTGGAAAAGCAGGCAGTATGAGAATTGAAATCAGGCTGATGAATTTTCAGCATTATGTTAACTGGTAAAACTGATCTACTGCCAAAACTGAATGAGGGAGAAATGCATGGGGGAAATAGATGTTGGAGTATTACATATTAAATCAGTAACCACTGCCTGCAGTTTGCTCAGATGTGATTGTTTCTGGTGGCTATCTAAACACGGAAGGCTTCAGGGTTGCTTCCAGTGTGTACTCAGACTCGTGGAGAGTTGGACTGGAGGTGTGAAGTCTGGGAAGCCAGTATGTGATATAGGGGACTTTGCTGGCAGAGCACTGTAGAAAGACACAAGTCTCCATTAGAGAAATAGGAGTCTTTCAGGTGTGGAGTGGTGTTCTGCCTGCTTTCATCCTCTGCTTTTTCTGATTCACCAGAGGCCTAGATCGGGGCTGGACTATGGGCTGGAATACAGCTGTTTGTTGCTGCTGCAAGGAATTCTAACTCATCCTTTATTTCTGGTCTAGGTTTTTTATTAGTACGTTATTTCTTGTGTGGTTGTTTTGTTTTGTTTGGAGTTTTTTTCCTAATTTACACTGTGAGTTTTATGTTTTGGATTACTGTACTGAGATTCTTCCCTGTACCATGTGGAGATACAGCAGTAGAAAAGAATTACTGAAGCTTCTCTGTCGTTATGTTCCTATTGGAATTGAGGCAATGGGTTTTATGGTGTGACCTCAGCTTACAAGAGTAGCTCCAAGGGTTCTGAGCTCTGTAGGGCCATCTTGCAAAGTAGCAGATTAAGCTTGCTCCAGCATGATTTCCAGATGTTTAACATTGTAGGGAGAGCTGTGCTGCTTGCTCTTGAGATTTGAGTGGAAGACCTGAGGCAGACCACAAAGCCAATATTTTTCTCTTTGTAGTTTTTTAGTAAGGCAAACGAGGAGTGCAGCCTGCCAGTTCATGGAGGTGAGGGCTTATATCTATGAGTGGATAAACACGGTGAAGTCCATCTAAGTACAGCACTGTCAGGACTGACCAGAAGTGTTCAGCTGTCCTAAGGAAACAGAGCTGTGCTGCTGTTTGTTTTTCACATGAATTGATGGACACCTTGGGAACTGTGGTGAGGACCCAAGACATTGCTTTGGTAATCACGATATAGAAATGTTCCTTTTTACTTGAGCAGTGACGCTGCTTTGCTGCTCTTGGTCTGTGCGTTCCAGGCACAGAATTTAGGCCTTCAGATGAATGAGTGCTTTGGCAGGTAACAAAAGAAACATGCTTTTTGTTTTCTGTTCTGCATGTGCTTTTCTCTCTTTTTCCATAATTACAGGATAATTCTGTTGTGCCATGGAGGCAGCCCCCATCACTAGGTTTCAGTTTAAAAGAAGTATATAGTTACTTGAGTCAGAAGACCTTTCTCATTCATTCTTCTTATTACCATCAGTGTGGCTTTTGCTGGCAAATACATAGGTAAAGTAAATTGTCTGAGAAGAAAAGTGAGATGGGATGTCTTGATGTACTGTGAGGGTAAAAGAATGTTTCAGTAGGAGAGAATGCTTTAGAAAGGATTTGCATCACAGGAAGCAGAAAAAAAAATAAGGACTTCAGAAACAGTTGTTCATATATTGTGTTATGGAGCGCCAGCACGAAGGGTTGGCTGAGTATGAAATTAACTCTCTGAATTTGAGCTTCTGATTGTGTGTCCCCCCCTGAATGATTTGTGGCCTTCTAGGAAAGTTGTATTGTACTGTCATGGTAAAAGACTTATACTACTTCAGTAGTAAAACAAATGTGGTTTCTGGTTTTTTCTCTCTGCTTTTGAAACTTCACATAGTAGGTTTTAGTTTATGATCAGCTTCATAATTTAAAGTCTCTTAGAACTCTCATCATGATACTTGTGCATTTGTGATCCATGACATTAATTCAAAATATTTATTTAATTTCCAACTTTCAGAAAGTTGTGTGATGAAATTACTCTTAAGTATCGTTACAAATATTTTAAAAGCAGCAACTAAAATATAATCTGCATTATTTAAATGGTAATTTTTAGCAGATCAAGAGGAATAATATAACCTGTGCAGTCTTTTAAATTTACTCTGGTTTTTGAAATATAATCCTTAAACTGTTATTAGCCCTCTGAAAACTGAGGAAAGATCCCTTCATCCAAGCTACTTTACTTTGTTTAAGTAAACTGGATTTTATACTTTAGTTGTGTTGCAGAATATTTTCCTTGTTAAAAGAAGGAAGGAACACCTTTCAGTTCATTACTGACTAATGATTCTTGGCTCTCTTATTAGCTTTTAAAAGTAAAGTGAAAATGGAAGAACTAAGAGGGTAATCATGCTTTCTTGTAAATACATTCTGACTGGCCCACTAATTTTTTACAAAATAAAACTGCTTCCTTAAACTATTTCAGTTCTTAGTGTCACAGCTGAGAAATGGCAACAATGTGCTAACCAAAATTTTATGCTAGCTAATATGTTTTAATACCGTTTGGTGGTAGTCTAAAAGCTACCTCTGCTTCCAAAGTTCACATTTCCATCCTCTTCATACCAGAGTGTAAGTCTTTCCTGTGCTGAGTAGGTTGAAGAACAGTAGCCAGTAAAGTTAGAGCTGTGTTGTGAAATGGAGCGTGCATCTCAGATAGTTTCTTTTCTTGGTTTTGGTTTAGGTTAACAGAAGTATCTTTATATCTGCAGTTTCTGGAAATTTAAGAACACTGTGAACCTCTGCCCAATAAAAATTTTCCCATTATGTAAAACATTCTTGTAGATATGCTTGACTCACTTAGCGATGGTAGTGGTGACTTCCTCCATGAAGTAAACAGACTTTTGCAATGAATTTTCTAGTGAACTAGTAAGTCTCAGTGCCGCTTTTTGATTTGCTATAGTTTGTTACGGTTTGGTGCAGCCTTTACCTACTGTTTCTCTTTTCTGCCTTCAGGCCTGTGAGAACTGTTTCTGTATATAAATAGGAGATGCTTGAAACCGACTTGACTTATTTGTTTCTCAGCAGGAAAGCCTAAGTGCTTAGGCTTTAACTGAATCAAGACCAGCTCTCAGCAGTGGGAAACAATGTATTAATCTGTCGGAAGCGCAGACTGCAGTCTTGTGTGTCACTGGGGTTTGTGTTGTGACATTTTTTTCATGTAAACAGGTAGGTAGGAACAATTCTTCTGCTGTGTATGTTTTTAATATGTATGTTGAGAAACCTCATGACAGTTGTGTGAGTTGGGGTTTTTGTTGGTGGGGTTTTTTGGCCTTTAATTTTTTTTTTTGGTAGTATTAGTCTCATTGCATGACGCTGTAAAGTACCTTGCTCTCCTTTGTGTTTTCACATCTTTAAGTTGACGGTATTAATTTAACAAATCCTCTTCAGTGCCTGGGCTTGGTTTAGTTATGAATGAGGGTGATACCTCAAAAGTCAAAACAAGTTTCATTATCATTCCTATAAATAAAACCTCTTGTAGCATTGTTCTATCTCATTGTGTGTCTTGCACACAATCAGAATGGACTATTTGGCAAGTTCTGCATTCTGCCTGATGGACCTAAATTGCATGATAGTATATGGAGGCTTGGTTTTTTGTTTCATCAGTTGTATTTGCAAGGAAGGTAAGCAAATTATTACCTCTACTTTGCAAAAAAAATCTTTCCCTCAGATATTTGATTTCAAATAGATTAAAAATATGATTAGAACTCATAGATGGTAACCAGCTTCCTCAATCAGCCACAGCCTAATTTGGAAAACTGCATTTAACCTTAATTGCAAGAGGAGAAAAAGTCCTGAATCCTTTAGAGCAGTACCTTAAATACGTCTGGGGTTGTGCTTTCCTTCCTTGTTCCACTCTACTTTTTCTGGAGTTTAAAAAGAAATCATGCTTCTTAAAAAAAAGTTAGTCCTGTTTGCCTTCAGTTTAAGCTTTAAATTAGGAATGAATAAAAGAAGTGAAACGTGCTCCTTTCAACTTCTTGACATGAACATAGGAAATTCATCAGTCCTTAAGGTGAGTGATGGGGGTTGTGTCTTTGGAGAGGAGCAGCACTCATGCTGCTCTGGGACTACTCTGTGGCTTTTTCCTCTGAACTGGTACAGCTTTATAAAGCTGGAATGTAGAGAGGCTCTTTCAAAATTCTCTGTGGAAAGGGATAAAAATTAAGCTTTTTTGCTACACTATTACTAGACTATATGTTAAGCACTGTGACTAAGAACTTCTTGTTAGTAATAAATTATGTCAATTAATGATGCTGTTTATATACAGAAGTTCACGTTCTTGTCACAGTAAGTTCTTTTGTAGGTTCACATAGCAGTATAACAAGTCCATTTTAGGTTGTGATCTAGAAGTAGCATCTGAAAGTGCAGGAAAAGGAAGTAGTCTGCTGGAATAATTGGACACTCTTTTGGCCTTTTCTCTTTCTCTTTTACCCTCCCACACAGGACCATGAATAATTTATGAAGCAGACTTGCTGTCTTTCTGTAAGGTTTTTTTTCCTTGGCCATGTCTGTTAAGTTGGTGCTAGGTGTTTGGTGGTGTTTTCCTAAGAAATGTTGTGTGCCTCTGTGCTGGTGAGTAAATGCCTGCCAGAAAGCAACTAGGCTACACATGGCTGTCTTGAAGTAATTTTCACTGTCCTGAAGCAAAGCAGGTTAAGAAGTGTTAAGGTGCTAGTCTTAGACTAACTGCAGCAACAAAAAATAATTAAAGACCTTATTTTACCATTTATGTTCGGTTTTTAGGGGAAAGGGATATTTTTGGTCCTTCTTCTCCCCAACTTTAGCAAGATATAATTGTTTTATTTTTCCTTATTTCTAGTTATTTTTTCACTTTTGACAGTTCCCATCTTAAGACTGGAGTCCTATTATACAACAGGTAAGATCAGAGAAAGGGGATTTGTTTCTCAACAAAGGAGAATAGAAGTATACAGAAGTGCTCTAAGACACACAGAAAGTCTCTGACAGCTTTTTTGATTTTTTTTTTTTCTGTTTCAAAGCCAACAGGCCTGTCTTTCCCCTTCTCAAATTTGTGATTATGTTTTTAAAATGTTGTATGTTATGTGGTCTGCAAACCAAGGAAGGGATTTGAAACTGTAGATGACTTTAGTGGTAAATTATTTTTGAGAGTTAAAGGTTTAGAATAAAACTAACTAAAACTTTGTTTGGGAGCCTAAACTGGGTATATATTGTCCACTGCAGGAATTTCAAAATTAACTAAGTCATGTTAGAAGAAAAATTTTAAAATTGCTGGTTTGGTGCATGGGAATTCAGGAACCCCTGCAAAGAGTAAGCAAAGGACTTGTGCACAGCTTTGAGAAATTATTCTTCCTCCCATCTGTTGGTGGGGGAGTGGGGCAGTAGCTGTGTTCATTATATCTCAGTCTGTACCTATGTTACCCATTATATTGGCCTTTTAAAGGAAAGGAAAACCTTGAAACATGGCCCTAAAACCAGCCAGCCTTTGCACTGCTTTAAGCCAAACCCCCAAAGGATGCATCTACATCTAAACTCTCCCATTTCCTTTCTGCTTATCCCCATATAACATGCTCTGATTGCTGCTACTGCCCCTCTCCTGGGGGCTGCAGGGTTGTAGAGGTTTCTGAGCTTTCCATGTCATTGCCAGCATGTGATCAGCCCTGCCTAATGTTCCAGTGAGGCTGAACCAGAAGAGACTGAGCAGGATGCTCCCTCAAGGAAGACCTGGATCTCCAGGAATAATAGATTGCTGATGGTAGGCAGCTGCGATGAGCTAAAAGATCTGGCCTTGAGCCTGGCTCTACAGGATGCAGAGGGAAGGAGGGGTGGAAAGCAGTGATGAGCCTATTGTTTTGAATGAGCCAACAACTGGCTGATTGACACTGAGGGTTCATTGTTGCTCCCTTTGCTCTTCAGCGCAGCTGTGGAGGGGGATGGAGATAACTCAGATTATAAATTCGACGTCTAGTGTCCAGAGAGGCAGTGGGCATAACTTAAGAAAAAGAAAAGATGCAATTCCACCTGAATACAAGAAAAAGTTTTGACTGGAGGTGTGCTCAAACACTGCAACAGGATGCCCAGGAGTGGTAGTAGAGTCACTCTCTGCAAATACTCAAAACCTGATGGGTGGCTGTGCTGTGCAGCTCTGCCAGAGCCTGCCTGGGCAGAGGGGCTGGGCTGCATGGTCTCCAGATGTCCCTTCTAGCCCCACCCCTTCTGTGAAAGCTTCTGTAATATTTGGATGTATTCTTTTGCTGCTGTTGTGGAACACTTGGGGAATAATTACAAATGCCCCTGCTGGGCACTTGTCTCACAAATGCTGCTGTTGTGTAATCACGGCAGTTTTAATTGTATAGGGGAAGCATCCAAGTGCTAAGTAGTTAATTGACTAAACTCTCCAATTTAAGCAACAAAAGTAAGAAAAGATACTGGTGTATCTCCTCCTTCCCTGAACTGAGAAAACACCAAAACATCCTAAACCTTAAAATTTCTCATGCTAAACCTTAAAATTTCTTGGTTTTAATATCTTAAAATATTATGGTTATGAGAATAAAAGGTAGCTTTATTATAACAAAATTGTTTATTATTTTCCCCTCATTCCCTATAGTTTTGCCACGAAGTATTCTCCTGTGAAAAATGAAGTAAAAGGTAGGCGGGAGCATGAGAGGAGGAAGAGCAGAGAGAATCCTAAGAGATCCCACCAAACTCTGCAGTTTATGCCATTCAGCCCATGACTAGGAGGACATGAGATGATTTGAAGGAACTTTCCTGTAGCTGTGTTTCTCTGCCGGGCTCTTTCAGCCCTCCCCCGATTGCATTTTGCACAGCCCTCAGAAAGACTGCAGTGCAGTAGTTGGCAAGGAGGGAATTACTAGGAGGGAAAATCAAGCTGTGGTGGCTCCTCTTACAGTGTGGTGTTGCTGAGATCTGCATTTTGGGGGAATTAATGAACGACTGCCTTTGGGTTTCCAATTTGGAAGTCTGGAAGCTTGCAAAAGAAAGGGTTGTGGATAAGTTTTCATTAAATGTCCTTAGAGTGTGCATGGCATGCTGGACAGCTGCTGAGCTTATTGATGCAGTGGTTTGGGTTTTTTTCTTGATACAAAACACCTGCAGTTTCTGCCTAATACATTGTTTTTAATCCTCTGTGCTCAGAGAGTGGAGAATAAGGTAAGGTACTTTTTGTTGCCTAACATATAAAGGATAATGGAAGTAATTTCTGTATGTTGTAGCATGCAACAATAACTGCTTGTTGGAAAGTAAAAGTTTCAATTGCCTTTTTTATTGCTTGTAATTCATTGAAATTCTTTGTAATAATTTCCCTGAATTATCTGGTATATTCAAGTTGAGAAACAGTTATGTGTACTTCATTAGTATTAAAAGATTTTTTTTTGTAGTCAGTTTTCACTTTGGTTTTCCAACATAATATGGAATTATTTTCAAGAACAGTTTTCTGAGAATGCTCCTCCTTTTATGTTAATCTTAAGAGCTAAATCCCCAATCCTTTCTATGTCTTACCAATATCTTTGGATTTTTTTTTTTTTTCCATGCCAGATTTTTAAGGGCATAGCACTGTCATAATGCTGCTGTTCAGCTGTGGAGTGCACTTGTTCAGTAAGAATGAAACTTTGGAGGTGCCATAATTCTCTGTGGTTTGGAAGGGATCGGTTGGTGTCTTGGGAGGGGAAGGAGAGGCTGAAAGTGCAAAACTCCCTGCACTAAATTTGGATTTATACCTAAGAATATGAAGGAACAGTAGCCCAGGATATAATCGGTGTCTGAACTCAGGATGGGTGCTAAGAGTTTTAGAACTTCAGTTTTTTGCTGAGCTAATATGTAAATGTTTAGTACAGGAATTTGTACTACTTTCATGATATCTCTAGGTATTATGGGCTGACTTGTAATTTATATACTGTTTTGGTGGGGAAAGTGTACAGTTGCAGATCTCCTTTTTCTATGAGTAAGCATCCTGGAGTTTTTTTATAAATCTCAGTGCTGGGCTACTTTTCCAGGTACTGTGTTTCTAGCATGAGCTAGATTGGGCTTTCCTTGGCGTGTGTGTATTTTGCCAGAATCTGTAACCACTCATTAGCACGTTACTTATTATGATTATGGTCCAAAGGAGCATTGCTGCTACTCTGTTAGTAGCAGCAGCCTTTCCTTTCCACTTCCTGAGGACCAAAGGTGAATTGTACCACGTGACTAAGATCAAAAAAGTCAGCCTCAAAACCCCGTGTTTTATAGCTGTGGAAGTT
This sequence comes from Erpornis zantholeuca, assembly GCA_013400515.1. Classification (NCBI taxonomy): domain Eukaryota; kingdom Metazoa; phylum Chordata; class Aves; order Passeriformes; family Timaliidae; genus Erpornis; species Erpornis zantholeuca. Next base: position 699,201 of record VZTN01030245.1, on the reverse strand, counting down.
TGTGGCATTCCTCCTGACTGGCTGAATGTTACCTTGGTCTCGTGTTACAAAGTCCCACACTTCGGCTGCGGCAATGGGAGCGAAAGCCCGGCCGTGTTCAGAGTCAGGTAAGCATTTGTGTGACTGTCTGCCCTTCCGTAGCCGTCTGTGTGTGACCGCTGAGGCCGTGTGTGCAGGATGACAGCTGGGAGCACGCTGCCGAGCTGGGCCCTCGGCGCCACCCGGGAACCTCGCTGCCCTGGCGCCACGGAATAGCCGCCCGGCTCGGCCCCGGCCCGCGGGCACGGCTGGACTCCGGGGTAGGTGGGTGCACGGGTCGCTGGCAAGAGCTGAGCAGCTGAAATGCCTGTAAAATGTGCTTTGGCCCTGTGGTGTACATGGCCAGGTGAGGTTGCTGCTGTGTCTCATGAAAAGTTGGCCGTGACGTGTAAGGATGGGAGAGGCTGTGGGGACTTCAGACTTCGTGTAGGGGTGGCCTGGGCATTCTGGTAGCGTTTGCTGCGTCTGAACTTCGCTGTCACCTTTAGGAATGCACATAGATAGAGATCGACGAAGATTTGTATTAATTACGCTTTTGGACCATTTTCTTCTTTTCCTCTGTGCTTGTAGAAATTCCAGGATCAAACAAACTTCCCCAAACTAAGTTGCTTGCTTCTAATGACCTCTTGGTACATTGTCACAAGGTGGTGGTTTTTTTTTAAGAAACACTGCAGAACATTTAATTACTGTCCCAGAGCTGGGCTGATGTTTTCAAATGGAATTTATCAGACTTTCCAGGAAAATGGCACTGCTTTGAAGATTTTGTACAGTCTGTAATGTCACACAATATAGCTGTATAGCTGGGTGGAGAAGTTTTTTGTGTGCGTGAAAGCAAGAAGCATTAGCTGTGATTTTAATTGTGCACGTCATCCTTTAACCTATTTTGACGGGAGTCCTTTGTGAACAATAGTGGGGGAGAAGGAAACAATGGCTTAAAATTCATGGTGATATGTTTTGTGTAGTGTTCTTTATTATTTATCTTACATTTAGGTTATTTTCAAAATTCATCATTAAGAATTAGTTTGATAGTCTAATGAAATTAATGAAGTAACTCGATAGATTGTGAGCAGCCTGTTACAGGGTTTTTGAATGAAGGTAATGTAACTCAAACTTTTTCTTTCTTCAGGGCAAAGAAAGAAACCAGGCAGACTGTAGCAAAGCTCCCTTTATTGGCAAGAGTAAAGAGAACCCTATCAGAGCATCGAGAAAGCCTATTCTTCTTCTTTTCGAGCTGCGGATCAAATGAGATTCAGATAAAACGAAGGAAATGTAAGCAATCAGAGAGTCTTCCAAGTTTGGGGGAGGGTGGGGTGTTAGTGTGGGAAGAAGAGAAGTATACAGATTTGATCAAGAAAGCTGTTGCATGGATTTTGGGAAATCGTGAGCTTTTTTTTAAGATAACAATTCCAGGTTTAGTAATATAGTCTCTTCAGTTGTCTGTGAAGGAGAATTGTTATGTGAAAAGGAACATATAATTTCCAGATTGATAGAGAGTTTACCTGTTAGCAGGTAATTAGTGAAGAGGTTAGAAAACACGGTGAATAAGAATAAAGGTTGCAGCAACTCTGATACCAAAGAGGTGTTTAAATGGGAAAGGGTCCTGTCACCTGTTCTTAAGGTGAACCTTTTCTAAAGGTTAGATCCTAATAAAATACATACATTTCATGGAATCGTGTTACTGTGAGTTTGGACACTCGCCTTTAAACTTCTAGTGCTTGTAACTAGACTTGTGTGTTGCCTCAAACTGTATTCACACATATGGCGTGGTCTTTGGTGGCACTGCCACTGCTTTCTGTGGCTCTGATACGGTAAAACTCTTCCTTTTGTTTTTAATATAAGGTTTTTTGGCTGCTGGGAAATCCTCACATTTGTCAAGCTTGAAAATTGATAGCATTGGATAAACTCTGAAGGAGATTTATTTGGAATTACAGTTCGATATACGTTCTCTCAAAGGTTTCTTTTGCCATCTGTTTGATTGCACGGCTGAACTGGGCTATGCTGCAATCCAAACTTGCTAGCTACTGGTTAGGAGACAAATTGCTGCTACATTTATTAAGGATTTTATTTTTTTCTTTTTTATTTTCTCCTAATATTTGGGTAGAAGAGAACATTTTACCTGAGCAGTCTTACTATTGCCTTGAAGTAGGTGCTTGGAAATGTGTTTTCCTTTGGTTCTAATTCTAGTCATGCACGTAATGTTTCCTCCTTACATCAAAAATGTAATACAACCTTTTGCGAGAATGAGCATTTATTTTGATGACCTTGGTCTAAATTTTCATGTGCAATCCTTTCAGCTATTCAGCATTGCATTGCTGGTATGATGAAAGATAGATTTTTATAATATATACTCCTGGCATCTGTGTTGTTGGTTTTTGTGTTGTGCATCAAAGTAAAACTTGAATGTGGTAGGGGAGGGCTTCATTGAAGCTACTGGTCAAAACTGAACAGGTGAGAGAAAAGAGGGGGCTATATAAAGGATAATGAGTACAAAAAGTTTGTACTATAGGCCATCTCTTATGTGCCTATTACATTCAGCTTAGACTGCTTTTAAAAAAAATTTGGCTGGAGGTGGTTTTGAAAAACTGGGTGATGACATATCATTAAACAGGTAAAATTTTATTGTGGGAAGTGAGAGAAACTTCGGATTGTCCTCTCTCAGCTGAACTTAAGATACTGTGGATTTGCCTTAATTAGAGCTGCTGTTGGCTCTCTCTCTTGTGTAAGTGCACTGATGAAGTCCCTTATTTCACTGAGACTCAGAGGCTGTTTGGATTGATAACAAACCTATCCTTGTTCCAAAATGGAATAGCCTTCACTGTAACTAATCACAGTTATCACCAGCACAGCTGTCAGCAAATAAGTACAACTCTGGTGCAGTCAATACCCAGGAGAATAAATCACCAAAGTAATAAAACTATATAGAGATAAAAATGCAGTGTGAGTGAGTGTACATATACCTAGTTTAATAATTTCCTTTTTCCACTGAATAAGTGTCTTGAAAAAATGGAAAAGTATTTTTAAAAGCCCCAAAACAAAGAAAACCCACTTTTTGACACTATGATGCTTTTGTAATCTGTGGAACTCACTGTTCTGAGGTAACACTAAGAACTTGCTGCTCTTGGCCTCAAAATAATTGCTTGTAAATTTAGCAGATATATAGAGGAAACAGGAATCATGCTTAGCAGATGCTTTGGAGCTACCTTTTCCCCTCCCCTTTTTTTTCTCTTGCCTATCCACTAGTGTACTGTAGATGCTGTATAATGATGGAAAAGAATCCCAGGAATTAGTTTGCACCTGGCTTGATAGATCCACATTACAATATTTTTAATGTATTTTGTGAATTTATGCTGTATTGTAGGAAGTGCATTTATATGTGTTCTGAATTGGATTAAATTTGACACTCCTGTGGAATCTTATAAAGGCAGCCATAAAAGAACTTCCAAAACAATGCGAAGGAGGTTGAAGAAAGGATTCTTCACAGAAGCATTTGAAATGTTAACGTGGTAGTTCTCTTTGTACTACTAGAGAGATGTAGGTTTGTCTTTAATATTACACCTAGTGTTTTCAGATCCTGAAATAGGTTCCTAAGATAAAAAAGGCACTGGTGTACAGTTTAGTTGGAAAGTATCATGGAAAAGAAAGAATATCTTATGACACCTAAGAAGTGTGGGCAAGTGATTTCTTTTTATCCAGACTTCTAGGAGGGTTTAGAATGGTGACAAATCTCGCTAGAAGAGACTAAAAATAATACTTTCTGCTGATGTAGAACAGTTCTGACCAGGGATGCTATAAAAGGTAAGCAGTGTTGTGCTTATTTTACAGTTTAGGGAGAAACAAAGTGGTAAAGTCTTAAAATCATGTAGCAATTCTGTAGAATTGGTGGGAAAAAAATCCAAACCACTGCTGTAATATTGGAAACTTCATTGCCTAGATTCAAGTTATTTGCAAAAAGTGGGGAATCAGCACTCTTTCCTCTGAAGTGTCCTTAGAAGAGCAACATCCTATAAGCTCTAATCTTAAGATTTAAGCCCCTTGCTCTATCAGTGAGTGTCCCCTGCATACTTTTAAATCTGGCATTTGCTCCAGTTGTAAATTAGTCTTTGCATTCTGCATATCTAGACTGTGCCTATGTGAATCTTTATAATGCAAGGAGATAAGTCTTTATGAGCATAAATTCTCCAAGGAATCTCTGAGTATTCTCATTTAGTTTCTAGTGTAACATTTGGAGGCTTTCAGGTTTGAATTTTCAAAAATAAAAATGCCTGTTTAAATGTTAAATTGTCATTAATACATTAAACAGAATTGCTGTTTTAAGTATTTATTTGGTAGAGGTGAACATGATTTCATTAATATTAACTAGTGAAGCCCTCAGGCGATAAGCATGCAAAAAGAATTTTCAACCAAAACTGTCAATTTCCTATTCCAAATCTGAAGACACATCTCTTTAAGGCCTTGCAGATGGTGTGGAATGCACCAATTTTAATGTGTTTCTGAAGGAGCAGCAGCACCATACAATTTTATCAGAGGTTTCTTTGAAAGGTTGTTATTGCTTGTGTTAAACATTTTTTGCTGTGTTACAGTGATAAACACTTGGTTCTGGGTAGTGATGTGAAATTCAGTCAGAAAAATTTATAAATTACTCTTACAGCCTCCACATTAATGTGTTGTGGAAGGATAACATCCTCATCAACTTTTGTTAATGTCCTTAATCCAGTGCAAGAGAAACCTTCAAAAGAACCTGGGGTTTTTTGGTCCTTAGTGGTATCCTGGCTGACCCAGGGCTGTAGAGGTGGCTTGTTCTCGAGATGTCAATGATAGCTATTGATCTGGAACCTCCAGAATTGCAGTTAGTGTAAGCCTGCAGACAGCAAATAAAACACTTAAGGTTGGCAAGACAAAATAATAAAATAGTTCGTTACCTGGTAAAGTAGTCACAAAGAAGAGATAGAATCTGGGGGAGAAACTAGGAAATTTCATGCAGTAATTTCTAGGTAAAAGAGTCTTTTAATGAGACTTTACAGTTGGAATAATGAATACTGTGATACACCAGCAGGCATTTGTGTCTTACATGGACTTGGCTTTCAGTAGCACATTCCTAAAGTCTGTGTTTACTACAAGAGGAAACAACAAGCTCCTTCCTTTCTTACATTGCTGGGAAACATCTTCAGTTTGGGTAAGCAACTTCTTCCAGGAACAACTTAATAAAAGTAAGAAATGCTTTAGATAGTGAATGTGAAGTTTTGACTGTGAATTCTGTGACAAGTCTGGATGAAGAGTCTGTGACTTTTTCCTGAAAACTCAACTTCAGTAATACTTTTTTACCAGAGATGTAGAAACTGGAATGTACTTTAGTGTACCTAGAAATTCCAGCAAACGTGGTTTAGAGGGTTTTAAATTTTTTTTGGTGTTTTTTTTTTTTTCCTTCCAGATTCTATTTACAAATGTGGTTTGTTTTTTATTTTCATCTAATAGAAAAATCTTAACTAAACACCCACATTTTTCCCAGACTCCAAGATGTTGGTCATAGATAATACAATCTAAACAGTGAAGTGGACAGTGTAGACATTGAAATCACTGAAGTTAAACCTGCTATTGCTTCATTAAATAAATGGACGATGTTTTTCTTTTCCTCACATTCTGATAAATAATAAAATATAGGCAGATGAAAAGAGAGTTACTCTTACTCTCTTTTTTCCTTTTCCTTCCTGAATAAGAAGCAATGGATTCAGACAAAGCTGAAGCCATCATCTAGAATGGTGGAAAATTTCATTGAGGATTAATGAGAGATTGAATTCTGGGATAAAAAAAAAAAACTTCCATGCAGTTCCTACTGGTTTAGTGTTAAATAAAATATTCTGATGATGTCACATGCTGTGTTAATTTCTAGAGTTTGATAAGTATGTAGGGCAGTGTAAAGTATTTCTTTCTTGCCTGTATTCTTAGTATGTCGTGTTCAGTGGGATAAAACGGAAGAGCAGGAAATGTTTTGTGAGAGTGAGTTAATTTCCATTAAAGACAGGATAGTTGGTTTTTTTTTTAAGTTTTGTATCTAGGCGTAAAAAACTTAATTTAAAGTTAGAGTGGAAAGAATTTCATGTGGAAGTGAGATACTGTGCTTTTAGTTTTCTGGTATGGTCATTCCTACTTCCACAGCACTTCATTTCAGAGTTGAGTTCAAAAAGTGCCAAGCCATACTTGGAGTTGCATTCTGTTTCATTTACCAAATTCCTCTAAACTCTGCTGTGTTCAGAATTTCCTGGGAGGACTATTTTTGTTAAAAGATGAGCTGCATTTTAAAATTAATTAAGTAGCATTTTGTAGGTATTCTTGAGAAGGCAGTTTTGCAGTAATTATTCATAATAAGCTTCTTGAAGTGCTTTGGGTTTTTTGTCTCTGACATCTTTGCCTTCACATACTTTCTTCTAATTGTACAAGATGAGGTACTACCTGTTTTATTTTTTTGCCTCTGCTGAGATTTCAAGGCTGGATTCATTAAGAGACAGCACAGATGCACTCTGTCAGGAGCTGGCAATGCAGAAATACTCTTCATGCACTTGGCAGACAGCAGTGTAGTTAGGTAGACTCTGATTTGAAGAATATCTTCTGCTATTCTGATAGGCTTGAAATTTTGTTAGATTTGAAGCTGAGGATCTCTTTGATAAAAAGAAAGGAATAGCATTGATAAATAGGTCTTGGTTTAAGAAACAAAAAAAAAAAGGTTGACAAAAATAATGCAATAATTTTTTTAATTCCTACTTGGTGATTTCAGAGATGAAGAGACTTTTTTGTGTTAAGTTCCTAAAATTTATAAGCAACTTGTTCCCGATAAATCATGCAGTAGATTTTTCTTAAAGGCTTACCTTGGGAGGAAAGGGGGACTCTAGACTCAGTCACCAGAGGATGAGACATCATTTTTAGGACCATATGCTTGGGTCAGGATGATTGGGATATACCATCTGCCTTAACCCTTGTTAGGGTTTGTCATGGCTGGTTCAAATGCACTATGCCCAGTCATAGCAGGCAGAAGTGGGAAAAATAGTGAGCAGTTTGGCTTTTGGATGTCTGTGATGTGACACTACCACTTGTAACAGGTGAACCAAAGACTTGTGTGCTGTGCAACAAAAGTAAGGGAAGCATTAGGCTTGCTGTAAAACAGGAATTAGAGGAAATCTGGATTAATGGAAATAGCCTTTTTTGCATTCAAAATGCAAATATAAGCTGTTTTTTTCTTAGTTCTCTCTCCAAAGCACATATAAAACCATTTTGAAAGAGGAAACTACCTTTAATTTCAAATATGATTATTTTCACGGCATTTCTGTGAATGTTTTATCTGAGTATATTTCTTCTGTGGTAGACAGATAGAACTTTTCCTTCATAAACACAGCCAGAAGTTAAAAAAATAAAAAATTCATAGTGTTCATCCACTTCCTCCTGATAGGAACTGTCATACGTACCTCAATCATGGATTTCCCCTAAACAGTGGAGGAAGAGATTAAAGTATACTTTATTCTGTGATCATCTGATCATCTTTTGATCTTTCCTGTTCTTTATCTGCTTCTACTAAAAGCCTTGTATAGAAATACAGATCACAGCTGGGGGTTAAACTTCATAGGTGAAATGCAATAGCTTTGTCTAGGGGTGCATGAGAGAAAAGAGAAAATGTACAGGAACCTGAATTGGAATTTGAAATGCGGAAGAATACTCATGGCTAGCTTGGACAGCATTTCTCTTATCTGTTGTCTTGTGACCCAGGCTTTCAAAGCTTAAGAGGTCTTTTGATTTCTAAAATATGCTTTTGATTTCTTGCACTTCAGATGACTTTATACTGTATTTTGGTAGCCCAGTGAAATCAGGAAGTAATTACTGAGAGCTGTAGATAGCAAGTATAAGCCAAAATACAAACACTTTATTTTTACTGCTGCCTCAGGCTGAATCTTAAAGCTGTTTTGCTAACCCATATGTCATGATTCAAAGAAATGCTGTAAACTTTCAAAAAAGTAGTAGCTGAACATAGTGTCACATAAAAATCAGCTTTCCTTAATTGCATTGACTTACTTTTTCTGTTGTCTTTTTTTAATAGATAAAATTTACTTGCTTTAAAAGTTGTGGGTTTTTTTTTCTCTCATCAGGTGAAATTTGTGTTAGACTAAATGTTAATTGTATTCAGCATATTATTTGATAGTTACTGAAAGTGTCAGTCCCCGGCTTCTTGGGCATTCTGAGCTATGTTAATACAATGTTGTTATTTATTCTATTTATTACTATTCTAACCTCTTAATGCTGATGTAATTACTTTCCAAATCTGACCTTTATTTAGAATCTAGACACTGAGCAGGAGGGACTATATGTTAGAATGCTTTTCATGAGAGCATAGTCCAGCAGACTGGCTAAATTGAGATCCCTTGTACTGAGATGCTGTTTTGTTTAATCCTCTAAGACACTTCACATGGATGTGTAGACTTGTTTTTAAAAGAAATAGAGCCAAGGAAAGTGGTATGTTAAAGGAATAAAACAATGTAAAATGTAACTTACCTTTCATTTTCAGCTGTTCAGCCATCTTGCAAACTAGAACATGGGAAATACACAATGTTTGTGATTCAAGTGACATGCATGGTTGTTCTTTTCCAAGAATATCATGATAGCATCTTTTGATTATACTTCTGATTTTCTAGGTCAGATAGGAAAAGAAGGAATAGCCTGTACCTTCCAAACCAAAAATAGTTTTGCTACTTGTTCAGTAATTCCTACAGGCTAGAGCCTGTGGAGATTGTGGTGAAATATGGTTTAATTGCTTGAGATCATAGCAGTTCAAGTATCAGAACAGGCCTTTTTGCTAGCTAAGAATATCACATCATAATTGCTACAATAAAAACTCCTCACAGAGGGGTGTTCAGTGCTGGGAGAGGTTGCTTGGAGAGGTTGCAGCTTCTTCACCCAGGTAGTTTTGAAAACTCAGCAGTGAACAACCTGACCTGACTTTGAGGATGGTGTCTTCTGAACAGGAGGCTGGGCTGGCTGACCTCCAGTGGTGCCTTCCAAGCTCAGCAGCTGGGATACTGCATTGATGAGTGGCTGTGCAGAGCTTGCAAATGGCAGGCACCCAAGTGTGTTTCTTCTGTGTCTTTTCAAATGTTTGTCCTACTTGCTTATATCCAAGCACTGATTTTTCCTGTTGATCTTCATCTGTTCTATAATATGTATGATCTCCAGGTCTTCTTCACAGCTGGTTTGCATTGTTTTATGCAAGGAAGGTCCATGCTTATGAAGTCATAGGAGTCATAGGGCGAAGTTTGAAGTAGTTAAAATAGGCTATTTATTGTAGCACAAACAAAAGGAAGTTTTAAATATTATTGTTGCTTTCATTTCTGCACTGCAATTAGACTTAATATTTGAGTGTATATATATATGTAAAAGAAGGTGAGGAGTGGTCTGATATTTCTCACTGTGTAAAGTTATATCAGCGTTGTTGACTGGTAGCCCTTCCCTACCCTCAGAATATTCTCTCAGAGCACATCCTGGAAATACCTAAACCTCTGGTTAGTTGGTCCTGTATATATATATATGCTCTGGAGAAACAATAAATAGCACTTCAAGCATGAAAAATGCATGGAGGTAAAAATAATTAATCAGTAGTTCCCCTGTACAAACAAGAGGAGTGGAAGTGCCAAGATCTCTGACCACACACAAAACAAATTTGACGGATGCTCATCTGCTTTCAAACCCGCCTCTCCAGTGCTGCCTCGGTCATGGCCTGAGTATTTTTGTGGAGTGATTCAAGCCATTTGCATTTTGTTTATCTGTTGTTCAGTGCCCCTGCCCAGACTCAGCAGTGGGATTTTGCCAGAAGGCCAGGCTGAGGTGTGGTGGATGTTGTGAGAATGATGCTCTGCAGTAGGACACATTCATGCTTGAGAACTCCAGAGTTGAGATTCCCATGGCAGCCTCCCTGCTCAGCCTTATTTTAATATATTTTGACATGTGTGCCCTGAGTAAACTGATAATATGTTGTCACCAATATACTGCTTTCAGCTTGCATTACTGCTTTAACAAGACACGGGGTATGACAATATATGTTGCATATTATAATAGCACTCAGAAGCAGAACCAACTCAGAAGACTTGTCTAAAAATGGTGAAAGAAAGATGGACTTTCTTTTCAGTATGTGCTAGGAATTTATTAGAAGCTATAAAGTGCTGAAATATAAGACAGAGGAAAAGTTCAGATTGTTTTAATAATTTAATTTTAAGATAAAGATTTCTGTGTGCTAACTTGAAGCAATAATTCTTGATGATAGAAAGCAAGTGGGCTAGAAAGACTGAAGATCTGGAAATACCTCTCCTGGTACCTAGTTATCTGGCTCTCTGAGGATATCCTGTGGAATAGGGAAGAAAATTCTGTGAAGAGCACTGAAACTGATGAAATCTGCGTTCAACATCCCTTTTTTTACCCCTATTCCCCCTTCCTCAAAAAAAAAGCCCAAACCGAAAGAAAAATAACCAAACAATGAAAACCCCTAAATCTCCAGCCCACCTGTGCCTTTATGGTATAGGAGGAGACTAAGGCCGTGAAGTTTGGTGGACAAGAGGGAGCAGGTGTTCTTGGCTGGTTTGGGTCTGTCTGTGCCCTGACTGACCATGCATAGGTGGTGCACTTTTATAGCCTCTTGCTCACTGGGACACCACATTAAGTTTCTCTTTCTGTTCCCTACATATCTGTTCATTGTCATGAAAACTCTGTCCAGTTGGTTCCAATGTGGTTTTGGGAGGCGGAGAGGAGAGACAAGCACAATCACAAGCCCTTCTCTCATTAAAAGCTGGACTGAAAAACATACCCCAGAGTACCTAAAAAATGACCTAGTTAGGATGAGATGCTGAAGTTTTTGTGGTTTTACACATTTTAGACGCAAAATTTTTTTGAAGAAGGAGGGTCACTTTTCTGCTGGGATCTTAAGCTCCCTGTCCCACTTTAGGTTTCTCTTTCAGAGCTTAATTTAGATATTGTGCATGCAGTGCTGTTCTGTTTGAGGAACTTATGTTCTCACTGCAAACTGTAATTTGATCAAAAAGCTTTGCTGTCCTTCAGTAATAAGCAAATTAAACTCTGTCATGCATTATTCTCTTCTGAGGTACTGTAATGAAAACATTTATTTCTAATAGCTTTTTGCTCTTTTGAATTTTAAAACTCTGGCAAAAGCTTATTTGCTTCATATTGTCAAAATACTGAAACTGTCTTCATGCAGAGCTTTCTGGGTTCCCAATCCCACAGTACCTAGTGCAATCAAATTTTTTAGGAGCGTTTTAGATTTATATAGAAGTTAATTATTTTTTGTTTTCTTTAGGATGCAAATTTACCTTGAATTTTTATAGATGCTTTATTGTATTTTTATGTCACAAACTGGCTTTATTCCCAAAGAATAAATCATAAAGATATGTTGTAATACAGAAGAATGCACATTTTTAGGATGGTTGGTCATTGTACAGTGAGAACAACATCCTTGCTTAAATATGAAAGAGCAAAGTACCTTTTGTTTGGGAATTCCCGTGCTTCCTAATTCTCGGAACAACTTACTGGGTAAACTCACTTTTGCTTCCAGTTTCTAACCTTCTGTATTAATGTTAGTATGACTTAAGCACCAAAAAATTGTTCTGACTTTTACTGCAGTATATACAGTCTGAAGTACCAACTGAGGTCCAGCCTCAGTAGCTTGAATTCCACCTGTATT
>VZTN01030245.1:663372-680001 GCA_013400515.1 Erpornis zantholeuca | reverse complement strand
AAGAAATACTCCATTTCCTGTAGATGCAGGGATGTGACAGGCCTTAAATGAACACTGCTCCTGATTTGGCTCTGGACCAGTGGCAACTGCTTCACTCATCTCTTTTACAGTGTGGTGTTCAGTGAACCTGCAATTAGAACTGTGAGGAGTTACAGTAATGGTAATAGAACCAGATTCTTTTCATATGAATACATTATTTCAGTGAGACACTCTTCAATGTTCTTCACATCAAAACTTTTTGCTGCCTTCGAAAGGTTGAGGGTAGAAAAACTTCTTGTCTTAGTACATGGTTTATGTGGTTTTACATTATTGCTAAAGTGTTCAGTAAATTGTTTGTGTTAGTAGTCTTTCTTGCCTGAATGAATACTTGTGTTCATAACCATTTTCAAGAAAAGGTTGATGGGTACATTAATCTCTCCCTGTTTTAACCCAGAACAGTTCTCCCAACAGTGCTCAACGTAATGCAGTTTGACACAGATGGATTCTCCAGGACCTCAGACCAATAATGATGATGCCTAATTTTTGTTCTTTTAGCTCTTGACTTTCTGGCTCTCAGTATACATAAGTATGTACATTTGTACATACATAAACTTCAAGTACCTCTAAAACAAGAGGACAAGAAGGCCAGTGTATACTAAATACCTGTGAGGCTAACTGTGCAAATCGTTGTTTTTCATAAAACTGGAAACTTCTCTTCCCCCAGAATGCTGAAGTCCAAAATCACAAAAATGCTTTTAGATAATCTTTGAAAATCTTTAAAGTTGTCTTCTTACCTTAACTTCAGTCAGCAAAACTGTGCATACTAACCCTGTGAATTACTTTGGAAAAGATACTGCAGCATAGGCAATTGATTATTTAAATGAGACTTGTTGATTCATTAAACTTCCCATACGCTTCTGAAAAGTAAATAGAAATCAGTGACCTGTGTCAGATGAGATCAGATGAGAATGATTGCAGTGCTTCTTTCTTCACTGATACTGGGGAGAGATTCATAGTCACTGTGGGCAGGTGGATCATAATTCTTGGTTAAGTGTTAGCATGCAGAACCATTCTGTAATTACTGGAGTGTACTGCAGTGTACACAGTATCACAGGAGTCTATTTATCAGAGAAGCAGTCATAGGTTGGTCTTGGTTTCTTAATGGCCATTAAAGCAGTTGAAAAATAATTAGAAGTTTTTATCTCTTTGGTTTTGGACTTTGAAACTGCAGTAATGGTCTCTAGTTATTTCTCTTCAGTTCCTGCCCTTCACAATTTGGCTTCTTGAGAGTTCAGTTGTATTGTCTCTTATGTGTTTTCCCCCATAAAAGGTGTAAAACTGAAACCCCAAGCTCTCTGTTTGTAACTTCTTCCAGTTTTATTGTAGGCAAAAAATGCTGGAAGTGCTTATAAACATTAAAATGGGGAGTGAGTTAAAGCCTGCTTATCTGTGAAATAAAAATCCTCCTTCAGTCCAAAACCTTGGATAATATCAGTAATTATGTGTTACCACTGAAGTGCAAGTAGGTATTCCAGCCAACCAAGCCAGTAATTTTGGGACCACCATCCATGAAACACTTCCCCTCTGAACCACTGTGTTTTGAGTCTCTTTTGTCTTATGGTATTGTGCCTAGTACAGCAGCTCCCCAGACAATGTAGAGAGGTCTCACTTCTGCAGGCCTAATACTGGCAAGCAAAAAGCAGCAAATTTGGTCCTTTCTTGTACCTTTCCCTTTACTGTATTTATAGTAAAACTGAAACAGTAGTAGAATATCTGTCCAAATACTCTCTTTCACTGAGCTGCTTCACAGTGGATTGTGCACATTCTAGAAAAATTGAATAGCAGGATTTTATTTCTGGCACGTAAAGCTAGAATTGAACAACACTAGTGTAGCTGAATTGCATGGCTTCTACTTTATTTGAAATTGCATATCCTCGAGTGGCTTTCAGTTTCTAAAATAAAGCGTTTTTTGATTTTTCAGGTATTTAAAGATAATTGTTGCAGGAGAGAACTACTTGCCCTTCAAATATACTGCAGAAATGAAAACAAGGGCTGTAAGGAACAGCTATCTTTGGGTCAATTACTGGTAAGTTAATCTAACAGTCATAAGCTTTCGAGTTGAAGAATGAGGAAAAAGTTCTTACAAATTAAGATCCCAGTCAGTTTCTTAAGTTGCTCACACTGGTGGTTAATTTGATTTATAAATGTTATGATAGATTTAAATTGTTTTGAAACTCAGCTTTTTGATAAAAAATCATGTGACTGGCACTAAAACTTGGAAATGTAAATGGATGAACCAAATGAGAACTGGAGGGAGAAATAAAATAGTGAAGAATCTTACTGCCTACCTGACAAATATGAAAAATTTGATTTCTATTTTGATGTGGTTTTATTTATCTTAATGTAAGTGATGTTTATGCGTAAAATTAAACCTTTGAGGGGAGGTGTATCATAAAAAAAGGTCAATCCAATTAAGTTGTGCAAAATAACCTGTAGCTGTTTTGGTGAAGGCATGAGGTAGCAGTAATTCAGTAATTTTAACAGTTGTATGGTATGGCTGCACAGCAGTTTGCAGTGAGATGCGTAGATTCCTGCTTTGAGTGAGCAGGCTCAGATACCTAAACAACTTAAAGCAGCATCTATGTTTATGTGGAATAATATACCTTGAAAAAGAATGCTTACTGTTTGTTTAAATAGCCTGTGTGGAATTTTGTGCTGTGTTAGAATGCTTTTAGTGTAGCTCATGCACATCTGTAATAGAGTGAAATCAGCTGTCCAGGTAAAGGGACTGTACAGTCAGAAATGTGTTTCTGAATAGATTTGTTAGTGTTTGCTCTTGTGTGATGCAGTTCACAAAATAACTTTGCTTTCTTTGGTTCTGAAGTTATTTAATGTCTTCAAAGGATGGAAGACATGTACAAAACTTAATTTTTTTTTCTTTTACCTTTCAGATGCATTTGAGAACTGACTGTCAGTTTGAAGAACTCCCATGTCCTCGTGCTGATTGCAAAGAAAAAATACTGAGAAAAGATTTGCCAGACCATGTAGAGAAGACCTGTAAATACCGGGAGACAACCTGTAAATACTGTAAAAGCCAAGTCCCAATGATTATGTTGCAGGTGCAGTATTTTCTTGTGTATATACATCAAGATTCCCTACATTAATGTGGAATAATAACTCTTCCTGTCCTTTATTGTAGCTACCAAAAGAGCTTTGGCCTTTCAGCCAGAAATAATAATTCAGAAAACAAAGTAGGCTGACCTTCAAAATGCATCTTTTTCCTGCAAAAAAACCTGCATTTAATGGGAAATATTTTCTTTATTCTGATGTTCAGATACTGCATTTAAAAAAGCTCAGATCCACTGCCTAGTATTGATACTGAAGTTAATTTTGCTATGCTTTTTAGATTTTTTTACAGTTTAGGTTGTAAATGCAATTACCATAATGAAAATCAGATATTGTGCAGGGAAAGCATAAGATTTTTATTTTTTACATCTTCTATGTGATCCTCCTTGGGTACTGTGTGATTGGTTTTGAGAGGAATGGAAGAGCATAAAACCAATTGTGTCTTGCTATAACCAGCAATGGTACATGACAGGCCTAGGAGGAGTTACTGCTGTTCTTGGCCTCAGAGTAGCTTGTCTGATAGGCAGCATATCGAGGGCTAGAATAACAGAGCAGAGGTTGTGAAAGTCCTGCTTACTTTACACATAGAATTGTAACTTAACTGTGTTTGTGTTATTTTACATTGAAAGGTACTATGCTGAATCTATCTTGCTATAATTTTAACCTTTTTTTAAAATTCTGGCTACATAATTTCCATAGTCTGATGGTCTTGGATCTCACACCTTCTTAGTAGAGTAAGAGTGACGAAAATTTAATTTTCATATGTGTTCTTGTGTGTTGTTCGTTAGGTGAGGTCTGACAAGAATGAGAACTGTTCTTTGCTTGGAGATGTTGTTACAAAAAGGCATAGGTAGAACCTCACCAAATTATGGTTTACATTTGGCTCTGTTATTTGAGTGCATACTTGCAGGGGCTGGTAGTTGAATAATTGTGCCTTACCTAGAATAAGGTGGCTGAGACATGAAAATACACAGAAAAAATTAAGTCTGCCATGTATTTATTCTTGTACATTCTGATACAGAGGTGAAAGTGTATTTAGGTAGATTATGAATGCTCTTCTCCCAGAATTATCAGGCTGGGGATTGGCACAAGGCAAAAAGTGATACTAAAAAATGTGTAGTGTCTTTACAGACAGAATCAGTGAGTATTAAATATGTTCTGCAAACTGGATTGGCTGATATTCTGGGGTTTTTTTTGTCCAGATTTTTAAAAGTTCAGTGGTTATAAAAATGCAGATGGGTTTATTTGTTGTGGCCTGATTAAAATGTTACCTCATTATACTTTGAAACTGTCCATTTGAATTTTAGAACCACAGAATGGTTTGGCTTGGAAGGGACCTTAAAGATCACCTTGTTCCAACCCTCCTGCCGTGGGCAGAGACACCTTCCACTCAACCAGGTTGTTCAAAGCCACATCCAGCATGACCTTGGATGCTTCCAGGGATAAAGCATTTACAATTTCTCTGGAAAATCTGTTCTAGTGCCTCACCACCCTCACAGTCTAGAACTTCCTAATATCTAAACCTGCCCTCTTCCAGCTTAGCGCCCTTTCTCCTTGTCCTATCTCTACATGCCCTTTTAAAAAGTCCCTCTCTGGCTTCCTGTAGACCCCTTTAGGTACTGTAAAGTTTTTTCTGACTTCTCATTTGAGTTTTGTTACCCTGTTGACAAAACTGGGTTTTTAGAGATGAACTTGAGTTCATCTCTAGGTTCTGTAGCCTAGAATTTTCTCTAATGTAATAATGACTGAAGCTGGCCTCAGTGACTTGAACTGAAAACAGAGATAGAGGGAGCAGACTGAAAAAAAGGTATGCAAATGGAAACAAAAAATGTTACTGGAGAACATGTGGTTCATGTCTTCACAGAATCCCGTGAGCCGTGGGGTAGGAAATCCCCGTTGTTGGAGGCAGACTCCAACAAGTTAACAATGTTAGTAGAATGCTTTTTTAGATTGCATTTGTCTTGCCTCACTTGGTGACTTAGCCTCTTTATGTCTTTTGTGCAAACCATTTAAAATTTCAGGTTTTATTTTTGTTGCAAGCCTACCTTTTCCATCCTATACCTCCTGACAGATAAAGGTGGTACATGGTTAAAATGGAAATTGGTAGTCTGAAATGCTTCTGGATTACTGTATTTTTCTTTGTATAATCCACAAAGCCACGTGGAAGTGCTTGTCCTGTGAAATTGATACTTAGGCAGTGGTAGTGTGACATGGATCTGGAAGGACAACACTGCTTGGTGCCTGGGCTCCTCCCTGAAACCCTGGCCACAACCCAGACCCTGCCAGGGAAATCTAGGCTCTGCCTAGTAGTCCGAAATACAGCTGAGCTGACTGGGACAGCCAGTGGGAAGACCCCAGACATTGTCCCTTGCTCTCTGTCACTGCTCTGGAGTCAGACTTGTTCCTAATATGGCACTGGATTTTCTGGGAGCCTTGTTAATATACTGCCTTGCCCTCATCTGTGCTGGGAGCCCTGCGTGCGGTATCACCTGTGGTTTGTACTGGTGATACTGGTGTTTGGCTTTATGTGCTTTAGATTATAGGATTAGTTAGAATTTAGATTAGTTCTGCCACTGGGCTGGGATTACTCTGGTATATCCTGAAGTTATTGGAAAGGTTTGCCATGGCTTGTCACCAGTGGGTGGACACTGGGATGTGGAGTGAGGAGGAGAGAATGCTGAGAAGTTGCATGTTGCCTTTTTATCATGAACCAAGACTCAGTGTCACAGCCTTTGTCAGATGGTTTGGGTAGGTTAGAGAACAGAGTTAGGGAATGAATATTAGAAGGGAGTACTTTTCTGGGTTTGTAGTTGATAAATAAGGAAGCGGGTAGGGCATTAGGCTCCTAAAATCAGGTGGTTGTGTATGATGTCTCCCTTCAACACAATTCCATGATGAGGGGTCCAGGTCCAGCTCTTGACTGTGAGTAGGAGTGGTGCTTTGGGACTCTGCTTATCAGAAGAGCATCACTGTCACCCTGACAGGCTGTTTTGAGGAGGGGGTTTGGCATTGCTCCTGGCTGGGTCCCCTGGTGGGGACAGACTGAAAGTGGCTCAGGAGCTGTCCCAGCTCTCTGGCTGAGGAGCAGCTGGGGGTTCCCTGGTTCCTGTCACTGGGACTGTGTGTGTGCCATGCCGAGTGAGTGTGAGTGGGGAGCATGGCAGGTTAGGTGGGTCAGGACAGCTCCTGATGGCCTGCTTCAAAAGGAGGAGATAAAATTTCAAATAGTGGCAGATTTATGCCAGAATTCTGACCAAGGCTTTTCACATCTAGGAGGTCAGATCTCCTTTATATCTTGGTTTTGTTTCAAAATATAAACCTGGTTACTGTGCAAAAAGGGCATGCTATTTGTTCTTCCTTTTCTAACAGCCTTACAGAGCTAGAGTTTTGTTTCCTTTGCTTTGCTTAAGTACCAGAAATGAAGCAGTGTGTTTCAAGTTGAATGGGACACATCACTTGACGAGAAATGGATTTTTCATTTTGTTGAGAAAAGTGAGAGGAAATGTAAATTCAGTTATCTTGGGCCTGTCTTTCTCCCCTTGCTGGGGTGATAGGGTTTGACAGCTATACTGAGATACCTGTCATCTGCATTCAGATTGAAATCCCTGCCCAGCATCATGATGTGTAACAGTGAGACTTAGTATCAGAGGGCTGGGAATCAAAACTAGAAAAGAATTGGAAGGGAATATCCATACATAGGAAAGAGAATCTTGGAGAGTGGACAGGGTACATTTCTGAAGCACTTTTCCATGCACTATATA
The DNA here is from genome assembly GCA_013400515.1 of Erpornis zantholeuca. Taxonomy (NCBI): domain Eukaryota; kingdom Metazoa; phylum Chordata; class Aves; order Passeriformes; family Timaliidae; genus Erpornis; species Erpornis zantholeuca. The sequence goes on along the minus strand of VZTN01030245.1, from coordinate 673,135 downwards.
CCCTTACTAGAAAGGATGTCTGCACTGGTTCTGCTTGCTCTTAAAGATGCCCAATTTTGAGAGCAATTGTTGGGAAGGAAGCTTGACTTTTACTACTGTTTCATTGTTTGAAGTAAAGCCAATAAAATGCTAAGCAAATAGATTTGCTTTGCATGGGAAAACACAAGGAACCCCTTCCTCAGAATACCAACACCTCTGTCAAAAGTATAAACCGATGTTTGAACAATTGCAGTTCTGTAACTGTGCAATTGGGAATAACATTGAAAAAATCTTGTGGGATTTTTAATTATTGTAAGATGCTTTTCTTTGCAGGTTAAGTCCTCTCTTAATTACAGAGTAAGATCTGATTTGTGATTTGTTTGCTTTTTTCCTCTGTAGAAACATGAAGATACAGACTGCCCATGTGTCATGGTTTCATGTCCTCATAAATGTAGTGTTAAAACACTCATGAGGAGCGAGGTAAGAAGTCATACCCAGTGTTGTGCTGAAAAATTAAATAATGTCATTAGTAAGATCTCGCAAGAATTTTGCCAGAAGCCATTTCCTTGTTAAAATGTGAGATCTAAGGAAAAGCTTTTTCTACCACACAGTTAAGTGTGATAACCCTCAAATATTTTTAATGATGCCTTGAAAACCTATTTTAAAAGAAAAAATTTCTTAATTTTGAGTCATTATTACACTTGGCTTGTCCAAGATTAGCGCATGTCCTTCCTGCTTTTGTTTTTACTAGCTCTCTCCCTGCCCTTCCCTCTTTTCAGCACCACAGAGCAGCATCTTGGGGTAGTTAGCTTATATTAAAATAGAAATACACAATTAAAATTCAGTGCACACTGACAAGAGTTAGTAAAGACCTCAAAAATCGTACAAATGTGTAATTTCATGGAAAAACTTAAGTTACGGTTAAATATGTTAAATTTGGGAAAAAATAGTAACTGATACTTAGAGAAATGGTGTAAGATAAAGGTTGAGTACAACACTCCCAACAACAGATGCATGAATGCATAAAAATTTCTCTTAATGTATAGAAGCTTCCAGTAATATGTAGATGAAAAAACAATTAAAGCCTGGCTTTGAAGAGATCCATGTTCTTGTATGTGAAAAGATAAAAGCAGCCTCTGTCAAAATTGAGGTACTTAATTTTTCCCTAGAAGGAGAACTTTCTTACCAAGGGTAGAGAAGAACTTACTGGAGTCTTCATCACTCAGTAAGCCTCTTTTAAGGAAAGTTTCTGATCTGAGGATGAGCTTTTCTCTTTCCTCTGCTACATAATTCCCGAGCTGGATTCGTACCATTTTTTGGTGCACTTGTAAATTACTAATTGTGGCAGAGTGCAGAAGGCACATAAGGCTCCTGCCAAAGTTTAATGCAGTCTTTTCCTCCAAGAGAATGAAATACAAAATATATGATAGATACTGTATTTATTAAAAGAAATTGAGCTGTTAAGAAAAGAGAAAATACATATGCTGGCCAACCTTACCAGTGCTTACTTCCAAGATTTGATCCTGGTTGTGGAGCACTTTGGCTTATTCTTACACCCTGACTTCAGCAGTTACTTTTACAAGAGGTGTCTGAGTGCTTGTAAGAACTGAACCATTAAAGCCTGGACTGTTACACAGTCAGAATGGGGTTTGTAACCATGGGTAGAAACAGAACTTTAAACAGCCCTTTGTCCTGCATCATCTGTTGCTGTATGTTGCTTAATTTTTTTTCTAATACTGTGAAAATGTATATATTACTTGATTGCATGGTTAGGGAGAACAGGTCTAATGCAGAAAATGGGAAAATGCCTGCCTAACAGTTTGAGAAAATTCTGCAGTGTACAAGTGGATATCTTACTATAGAATAAAAGGCAATTTTCATGCTTAATTTGTAACTCTTTGGCAGACTTCTGGTTTCAAGGAGATGAAAAACGTGGCGTTCTTGTAAAACCTCTTAGACCACATGTCCCTTTCTTACTTGTTCTTTTTTTTTTCTCAACTACATGTCTTTTGAAATGATACTGTGAATTTCTGCAGGCAGTGTTTAGAACACTATAGTTGTGAATCAGAGATGAGTGACTGATGGCATCTCGGTATGAGATTTTAAAGACTCTTCTCTGTTCCAGAGCTACACATTCAAAGAAGTGTTGATTCACCACTTCTTTCCAGGGAGGTGGATGAGCTGAGTCATGTGGGGCTTAAAGGTGTGGGAATTTCAAATGAGATTCTGAAACCCAAAAGAGTGATGCCAGCTGAGGAGCCAGGCTCTAGCTCCTGTCTGCTTTGTGGGAAATACAAACTGCAGACCCTGTTATTGAAAAGAAAATGTTTGTTGCGCTGTCCTTTCCAAAAATGTCTCTCTGCTCCAACTTTTAGGCAGTTTGCATCCAGCTGCTGCCATCTGTGCTGCTGCTGCTGTCCATATATATGTATATGCTTCTGTGATTTGGTTTATTTTTAAATGAAAAGTGGCCTTTGCTCATAATAATCCAAGATACTGGACTAAATCTCAATCTGTGAAAAATGCAGGCATTTTACTAGTCAGTTTTAATCCCGTGTACTGCATTTTTTTAAAATTACTTAACTGTACGTATTCTAAAACTCTTTGTCTGTTTCATGCAGTACTTGTTTAGTCTTTTTTGTGTAATCTAACTGTTAAATTTAGGCACGGAGAACTGCATGTTATGTTTTGAAAAGTTGGTTCCTCATGAAATTAGGATTAGAAAAAAATGTACTTTACTACAGTGAAACTGATCTTAAGACTTGCTCAGAGCACCAGTAAAAAAACAAAAAAAAGACTTTTTGAGAAAAGACCAGTGATTCACTAAAGTCAAATGAAATCAAATAATTGTAGAGTATGATCTTTTTGTTTGTTTTGGTTTTTTTTAATTGGGTTGCCTATTGAAATAGTCTTTGGTAGAAGTTTCACTGTATATTAAATGTATCACACTGTATACTGTATTGGCATGTGCGTGTGGTTTACTTATGTGTATATTCAGAATTTGCACTTGAGATCAGACTGGAGAAAATATACACATGTGTGTTGTATGTTCTGCAAATAGCACACAATACAAACCTGATAACCTCTGCCCTTTATGTTTTGAGCATTATCATGCAAAAGTCTTTTTGCCAAAACTCACATTTTTTTCCTATTGCAGTTGAATGCACATTTGTCAGAATGTATTAATGCCCCAAGTACCTGTAGTTTTAAGCGTTATGGCTGCACTTTTCAGGTCAGTATATAACAATTATACTTCCCAATTGATGAAAGTCTGCAAATAGAACCTAATTCTTTGACATGAAAGTTCTGGACTTCTCTAGTTTTGGTTACTAAAATCATCTAGTTTCACCAAGTGATTATACAGGAGATGTTTGATTTTGCATTTTAAAAATAAACACGAAAAACCCACAGATTCCTGCAGTGGTTTTGGGAGTTCAGTTATTAGGTATGTCTTGTTGAAATAGGAATATGACACATTTGAAGAACTTGTTAACTTAGGGTAAGAGGAAAATTTCTTCAGTTCTTCAGAAGGTAGACGAGTAACTTCAGTTGTTTCTATGAAAGCATTTTCCTGAACTGAGTATGTTTATATTTTCTCTTTATGTGTCTTAATATTTTTAATTGAGGTTAAACATAGATTAGCACACTTAAAACATGTATTTTAATATGTCTGTGTGCACATAGGTGTATAATCAAAGCATGAAATTCATTTTTTAAAAAAGTTTTAGATTTTAATCCTGGCAATCCCTGCAATATTTAAAAACATTTTAAAAATCAGCCCCCCAGGTTCAGTTTTAGTAATATTATTCTGGTCTCTTCCAATATTCTGCTTCCCTTACCATATATCCTGGGGAATTTGGATGCTTATGTAATGAAAATATTAGTCAGGACATTTCAGAAACTGCTGACAGGAAAAAATGGCACTTATCTGATAGAATGATTCATTTGTTAGCCTGTGGCTATTTAAAGAGACAAGGACTGTAAGGAGCAACACTTCTCAAGAGATGATGTCCTGCAGGTATTTCCAGGTTCTTAAATAATGAGCATTCATCTTTTTAAGTGTTAACAGTAATGCTCTTAGTGGTAGAATTGATCAGTGCTGTAACCCTGCCCACTGTTATGTCGTACGTATTGCCATTCATTTTATGTATGTATATGTGTGCATATATGTACATATATCCACATATATATTTTTAGTATTTTATATAGAGTACATACCTTGAGGATCATTGAAACCCTTCCAGTTGCTTTGCAGCATATCTGCCATCAAAACTAATATTCTCTGCATTGCAAAACACTTACTGAAGTAGGTGCAATGCAGCACAATACAAATGAAGTTAAGTAACGTGGTCTGCATCTTATGTACTCTGTATATAATCTATGTGTGTTCTGTAAATTCTTTATATAGTGGTTATTTGTAACAGCACTTATAGGTTGTGCAGAGGCAGCATATCTGAATATCACAGAACAATCATGGTAAAGATGACAAAATAGGCATTGTAATAACTCTCAGTGTAGTTTATAAAGCTGGCAGTTTCCAGTGATGATAAATTTGTCTTAAATATTTGTCTTTAATATTTAGCTGAAGAAAACTATGGTGCTTCTGAAGCTATTCATGAAATAGAACAGAAGTTTTAAATTACAGTTAGTGGAATTGGAAGTTTTAGATTTTACATGACTCAGGGGTTTTATTATGCTTTATTTAGTTCAAAGCTACACAAAAGACTCTAAAATACAATTCATTTTGTAAATCTTGTTCATCTTTATTGTTTCTGAGTTATCAAGCACACTGGATGGAGATACGTGGCAGTTGTATGAAACACTTGCTATATTAAATGTGTTCCTGATTTTTGTAAATTCCCAAGTAGATTCCCCTTTTCTCTACAGTTCTGCAACATGCACCCGTGAACCAAAATATGTAGTGTTGGTTCGATGTCTTTATATACTCTTTCTTTATAGGTTTAAAAGAAGTGGAATTGGCTAAAATGTATAAATTCTTTGTTGTCACAGGGAACAAACCAACAAATTAAAGCACATGAAGCCAGCTCAGCAGTGCAGCATGTTAACTTATTGAAAGAGTGGAGCAATGCTCTAGAAAATAAGGTATATCTTCTACTCACTTCTAATTTTCATTGACTTCTTTAAATCATATAAAAGTACTGGAAGAAGCGCTTTTTTCCTGTTTTACAGCTGTTCAACATTACAGCTAAAGCACTAGTAGGCTTCAAAAGCTATCAAGCCATTTAGCATATCTTTGTACCTTTGTTATAGAATAAAATGCTGTGAGAAACTTGGCTTCGCAACTCCATGGACTATTTTCCTCATTGATCACTTAATTAAAACATTTTCTTCACCTAAATAAACAGTCCAGGATTATATTTCCTCTCTGAGCTGCCTTCTTACAGAGCAGAGAGTTCAGAAAGCCATGGCAGCACTATGAGCTGTATCTTTGCTACCTCATCAATTTTCCTAACATAACTTTAGGAGTGTTTAATAAACTGGTTATTATTTCATTTATTTTTGTTCTTGCTCTCCAAACTTAAAGGCCTGCACAGGTTAATTAAATTAAACATACTGTAACTCACGGTCTGCTTTAGTGCTAGACCAGAGTGAAGTTCATGTTGCAGTGCTTCCTTGAGACTCCAGGTTTTAAATTGTTTGGGATTTGGGAGATGCTGGGAGTTGTATCAGCTATGATGTTGTGAATAAATTTGAATGACTTAACCACCTGTTCTGCAAATAAAATTCAAAGCATTGATTTAAAAATACAAAACTTCAGAACAAATGACTGCTTTCTTAAATCTTTTTGACAAAGTCTTACATAGACATCAAAATAATGTTTCTGTATTTTTAGGGGAAAGAAGGTCCCAGAATTATAAAACTATTCTACGAATGCAGGCAGAAGAGTCAGGAGCCCTTTCAGACTTTACTCAGATGAGTTCATAAGTAGCAATTCCAGTGTAAGGTCATTGGCGATTAGGATATGACTTCTGTCATCTTAGAGCAGACCACAAGCTACAGTTTAGCAACCTCTGTCTAGAAAGCATATTCCCTTCTTGGCCTACAGACATCTGTTGTGCCTGGGTCTCCACCAAGGTCCTGCAGCTGCAGGAATTGTAGTTTTAAAGCAGACAGTAACTGGAACAGTGTAATACATTTTTTGCCCCCAGCATGTTTGCTCCTGAACTGCTTGGTTTTGAACTTGAAGCCCTTTAAGGAAGCCATTGAACCTGGGAGAGGTCTCATACAGGTTTTTTTAGATAGAATTTTTCTACACATATAGGTAGGTCTTATTTTGACTATCCATAACATTACTTCAGTTTGCTTTTGCATGTGAAACTTTGTCAACATAGGAACTTTACATTTTTCAGTTTTGAGAGCTACAGATTCATATCCTTAGTTCGTTTTTCATTAGTCTGATTAAAACTACACAATTTATTTTACATCATAGGAAAAAACCCATGTTCCCTGTGACTTCCAGAATAGATCATGTTCTGCCTTTTGTCAGTGTCCTAAGAGGTGCTCTGTCATTTAAAAAATGCCCCGTGGTTCTGTGTTTGTCTCTTGCAGACCTTACAGACTATATACTTTACTACTGTTTCATGTTTGACTTTTGTTTCAACTTTCATTTAGGACATAACTGCTTATCATTGTATGTCCATTTTTTTTCTTTTTACTTCCTGCTTTGTAGACTTCTTCCTATTCATAATAAAGAGTTGAATCACTGGAAATCCCAACCCAGTGCCAAGTTACCAGAATAGCTAACCACATGTCATATGTCAGTGACTTTTTTCTAGGGAAGGGTAACAAAATGATTTGTAACTTTATTGCTGTGCTCTTCTTTGAGGAAAAAAATAACTGATGTGCTGAAGAGCAGCAGTGCAAAGCCAACTTGGCTGATGGGTATCTCAGAAATCTTAGCCCTGCTGAAGTCAGTGGAACTCTTCTAAGTTTGTGTAGGGTCAAGATTTCATTTGGGGTTCTCTCTGTGATATATCTGGAGGGGAAAGGAGAAGTTGCCTTCTCCCAGTCACCACATTCTTTAACAGTCCACGTGGAGTAGGCAAACTGAAAGTCTTCAGAGCTGCAAAGCTTGTGCTAAGTTAGGAGTTTGGTATTGAATGGTGCTGGTGGCAAAGAGTAGTAAGAGAAGGTCAGATGTAAAATCTTGAACCAAAACTGTGGAGTGAATTAAAAGTCAGTGCTTTTTTCACTCTGTGATGGGGTACGATTGCAGGCTGAACTCCCAGAGTTTTGTAATGTTGGAAATAATCAGTTGAACCTAATTTTGTGGCTTCATCACATTCTTAATGGAAACTGGTATAAACTGTTTTTTCTTTTTTAATGCAAGACTTAAATATGGGACCTGTTTGAATCGTTTCTTGTAGCATAAGATTTTTTCCATTCTTCTTTAGTAAGCAACAGCTTAATTTGCAAAATTGCTGAACAAGAGCATGCTTTTTCCTAGGAATATTTCAAATATGCCAATGAAGTAAAGGAAACCGATAAAGTTTGTAATTAGATGCTGTGTTTCCTTCACCTTTTTTTGAACTGAAGTTCTGAAAACTTATGCTGAAACTATAGTTGGCAAACTATTTAGTGTTAAATATTTTTTTTATTCACAAATCACAACCAAACTACAATTCCTGACTTAGCAATGACAGTTCTGTATGATTAAGGACTGCAGGACATAATTTTACTTTTCTCGTATTCTGCAAAACTGTGTGGAAAATCTCAGTACAAGACAGGCCCACGTTTTATAATGTGTACAAAAATGGAAATGTAATGCTTAGTGACCCAGGGTGTAACTGCCTTGTGATTTGGAGGCCTGGGGAGGAAACAGTGAGAAAAGGGAAATGTACAGATCACAATTAACTAAAGAACTCTGATTCATTAAGGAAATGGAGGATGCAAAAAATGAAGTGTCTACCCAGCAGATCTTTAATATCTGGGAGGCAGAGGTACTGGTTTAAATGTAAGCTTGTTCTTGAAAGTTTTTGCTAGTACCTAGGCATGCATTCCTTCAGCCTCAGTACTGCTTCTCTCTCTGCATTGACAAACTTAGCTTTGTCTCATTTCTGTTGAGTTTCTTTTGCCAGTTTTCACAGGTGTGAAGTGCAGAACCAACCTATGTGTGTATATGCACACATACTGTACTATACTATACTGAAAAGTAGATACCCACACATATATTATGTTATGTCTCTATTTTTGGGTCCCTGTCTAATGAACTTGCTGAATGCCTGTGGACTTTGATGGTCCAGTTTAGGCTGGTTAGAGATTTGAGTTTAATTACCTTTTCAAACAGGCTAGATTTTGCTAGGAATGCAGTGACACGTAAGGGATTTGGTGATGGTGTCTGATTAGAGGGCAGTTAGGGGAATGGAATTCTGCAGTGGCATCCACATCAGTGATGAAGATGGCTTAACCTCAAACTAGCACCTGTAAAAGAGGCTAGGGAGTAGATTTTTATTTTTTTTTGAGAAGATGAAACATCCGAGTAATTGGTCTTGATGTGAAACATTTATTGAGAGTCTTCTGGGTCTGAAATGGTGCTGCTATCCATATAAAGATCTGTCTGTGGAATAGTCAGGACATGTCCCAACATAATTTTGTGCCAAGTGTTTGTTTTCTACGTTTTTGCTGCTGAATAATCTTGCCTGGGGAAAAACTAGGGAAAAACTAGATTTCTCAAAAAAGCAGTGCACCACCACCAGGCAGCCCCCTTCTCCAAACCACATTAATGAACAAGCACTAAGCAGTGTGATAGAAAATATTTACTGTATTACTTTCATCCCCAAGGAGATATATAATATGATATTCTTTTAACAAGGCTCATGTTTTAAAAACAGAATGAGTCGCTAATGAATAAATTCATAAAATGTCAGTAGAGAGAGATAATATAATTCACAGCCTGTAGTTCTTTGGTCTTTTCTACTAGGAGGCACCACTGGATTGTCCTTCTGTATTCATTCATTTCAAGAGTTTTTCATCACCATCACATTCTTTTAAGTCAAGTCAATCCCATGCAGATGTTTTTCCTTAAATTTGCTATAGATTGGGAAAGATTGGAGTAGATCAAGAAGGTTAGTATTCCCTGATCCAATGAGCTCAGCTTGTCTCTGCTGTCCTTTCTGTGCAGGGCTTGAGTTGTTAACACCGATCTAGAGTGAATTAGGTTGTTTCTTCCAAACTCCAAGCAACTCCCAAGTCAGTTGTTGGAAACCAGGAAACCAAGCCATTAAACAACAAGTGAATAAAGAAAATGTTACATTTAGACACAAGTTCTTTGCTGGTTTTGTGTCCCATCTGCACTTTCTTAAGTCAAAGTTGTACCATTGCCATACATTGGAAGTGCAAAAGTAGCTATAAGAAGGTTGGGGTTTTTTTATTTATTTATTTGCAAGACGTGGAGAGAAATTTTATTAGGATCTTATCCCTTTCATGTGTTTAAGACAGTTTAAAACTAACACAGTTATAGGTATTTTAATAAACTTTGGCAGGAGTAATTGTAGAATTTTTTCCAGGTGGCCTTGCTCCAGAATGAAAGTTTGGAAAAGAACAAGAGTATACAAACTTTACATAATCAGATTTGTAGCTTTGAAATAGAAATTGAAAGACAGAAGGAAATGCTGCGGAATAATGAATCTAAAATACTTCATTTACAGGTAAGAAATTTAGAATCTCCCCATTAAAGCAGAAATGGTAGTAGCTTCTGTTCTGTGTCTTTACACTTGTGAAGTGGTCTAGTTTAAAAGGGGGGAGAGATTTTACCTTATTAGAG
>VZTN01030245.1:567015-663360 GCA_013400515.1 Erpornis zantholeuca | reverse complement strand
AGGGAGAGATTTTACCTTATTAGAGAGCCATTCGGGTTTTTTTTCTTCTGGTCTGTTGTGCTTAATGGGGTAAGATAGTTCACTAAAACACTGCAATTGCCTAGCCTACGTTAAAACAAACAAAAGAAACTGTTTAAAAAGGGAAAAGATTGCAAATGGTATCTTTTATGAAGAATAATCATAGGTTTTTTTTACTTAAAAAAGACTACTTAAGGAAGTACTGTCACACTGAAGGGCTAGATTAGCACATTAAAATTGTCAAATATTATGTATATTTCTTTTCTACTTACTAGTATTTAAAAAAAAGTACAAATCACGAGTGAGATCAGTCTGGTGTGGATTTAATTCAAGCATAGCGTAATGCATTTGAATACACTTTCTTAAAATCCACATTTCTGTTGTCCTTCTGAGAAAAATGTGTCTAGTTATTCCTTTGCTCATAGGTCTGAGTTTCATATTCTGTATTTTGAATGACCTGGCCACAAGCCAGCATTAGACTAGAAATCCTCTGGATACTCTGGCGTGGTGGTTAGCCCAGGCTGAAATTCCTTGCTCTGTATTCAGAGCTGATTTGGAACATGGGTGCTGGGAATTTGTATTAGCTTGCATGATACTAACCACAATTAGGAAAACCTCAGGAGATATTTAGCAAGCAATTGGTGGAGGTATCACTTACACATTAATGTAGTATGTCTGCTGCTAGAATATCAGATACCTGTTGTAGCCTCCACTTTAAAGGGATGTAAATAAAATTATCTTTTTCACTTTTTGTTCACTTCACATATAAACTGCAAATGTTGATACTCAAGAAAGATAAAAGTATTCACACCAGAGTGTGGCTAAGACTCAGAGGGTGGCACATTCAGGAGCTCAGAGCCTGGAGAGCCACAAAGATGGTTTATAAGTAAACCTTCAAGTTTGGGAGCTGCAACCTTTTTCCTTACAGCAGTAATTTCTTTCCATGACCTGCCCATGTAGTAACCACCTTAGCCTGCCTTAGTCATTGTTACTTGTCTAATGATAGTTGGGATGTGATAATGGGATATGGCTGCCTGCTTGCAGTATTGCATTCTGACACTGGGGAGCTAATGCTTGTATGTACTGATATTGCTGATTGAATCTGCCAGGAGGTAAGTTAATTTGTAAGACTGGAGTTTCTACACATGCTGTCTCTATGGCCAGCAATGAGATTGGAAATGGAAAAAACATAGAAGAGAGTTTTTCATTATTGTCTTAAATGACAGATTGCAATATCTGTGACTTCCTCAAGCTGTAAGTGTTAGCAAAATCAATTTTCAGATGTTTGGTTTAGGAAAAAACAAAGCCCCCAAACCACTACAAAGCAGCAGATTCCACCAGATGGCTTTGTGGTGATAATAAGTACTGAAGAAAATGTTTTGCTCTTTCATCTTTCTTTTTTTTTCTTTTTCTTTTTTTTTCTTTTTTCCTTTTTTTTCCCCTCCTGCTCTTAAGTTCCTCTCACCAGCTATTTCAATTTGGTTATTTTAAGCCAAACTGTATTTCAAACCTCTTTCAACCTGATTCCTTCCACTCAGTGGAATTTCCCGGTTTAGTCTGATTTTTAAGGGTATCCTGGAAACACACCTCAATTTGTTTTTTCCTGGACAACATGATAGCCTCCTTCTGTTGCCCACCAGGAGTGGAAGGAATTAGTTACCTTTTGTGAGCCATTCTTTTCCTGGGTTGTGTTGAGCAGCCATAGTTACACAGGAGCCACAGATACTGCACTGACCAGTTCAGGTCTGGGCAAGGGGTATTAGCTTAGTCCCCCAAGACCTCCTAATGCTGCTGATGCCGAGTACAGTTACAGTATTGGCTGTCAGGTGACTTTTTTTTGGCTGGGGAGTGACAACAACTTCACTGAGCATCATCTGCACTGTGAGGCATCTGACACAACCATTCTAAATGCATGGAGGGAGTCTGGGCATTGGCAGGAGCCTCAGCCTAGAGATGTTTTGTTTTCAGATGAATTTTCTATATACTGGTCTCTAGGGAAAGTGTTTTTACCAAGGGTGTGTGATACTTTTTTTGGCTGCCTGTTACACGGAGAGGAACTTTCACATGCAGTATCCAGCCTTTCATATGGAAATGGAAGCATATGAGCAAGCCTTTAGTAGGCAGAGTGGGGACATGAGGTACTGAGGGACAAAAGGAACAGTGGCCTCACAAACATAAAATGATTTGATGAGTAATGCGTTCCTTCAGAGGAAAAGGACATTTGATTTCTTTTCCAAGTCAAGCAGTACCTTATCTAGTCTGGATTTTAGCCTTCCAGTTTTGCCCTATCAGTTGCAATGGAAAGGTTCATTACAACTCTTCAATTCCTTATGACATTTTCTGAAATTCTTTTAGTAAGCATAGTGCTAAAATTCTGGAAGTTGTTAGAAATGCCAAACAAAACCCTGTATGAAAATCAACATCAAAAGGAGCCCACAATGGTTTGCCAAGCACATAACTTGAGATTAATGAGCTGGAGAGGTCAGTTGCTAGAATAAAAAGTGCATTTAGAAAATTGATATCTACTTGAAAATTTATGAGTACAGTGTGAGACATCTGTGTGCTTTCTAATGGAATAATTAGAGTGAAAATCTCCACTGCTGCATTAAATTCAGATTTAGTACATCAGTACCTCCCAGCAGGAGGGAGGTTGACTCCCTGTAGGGTAAAAAGATAGAGATCCAACTGCTTTTTAAAAATTAAATAGAAATCTTATTTCTGATTATTTTGTACCTCTTGAATTCTCATGTCAGAAGATAAAAATGCTACACATTTGCCACTGTGAAACAGAAGCAGCTAAACCAGAATTGGTTATGAATGTACAAAGGTAGAATGTTGCACAGGTTGGTGGAGAGAAGTTGGTCCCTAATAACAACTTTCAAGCTGTGAGGCCCTGGGCAGATCCCCAGCCATGTTATGGTTCATGCCTTGGAGAGTTCATGTTTAGTGTGAGTAAAGGAAAAATATCAGACTTGGGCATATTTTGAGTTTACTTTTGCATGTTAACTGTGAACTAGTGGCCAGATCTTTTGGTTCTGCTCTCACAACATGCATTCAGGCCATTCTGTGCTGCGTTTGCTTTTATATATGGCTGACAGCCCTTCCCTGCTTTGTTGTCTGATTACCAGTCAGCCCAAGTGGGAGGGTGTGACTCTTGGTAGGTGATGTTTAGTAAGTCCAGGCAAGCTGCTTCATACATTGACTGGGCCCATACCCCTGGCATTTATGATTCAGTGCACAACCTTCCTTCACAAAGCCCTTATTCTGAAAGTGAGAGATAGGTAACTTGTTTTAAAGCAGGAGCATAGAAATAAACAGTTAATCCTGAAATATGTTAGATTGCTCAGTGGTTTTGAGAGAAAAAATAAGACTCCTAGAACCTGATTTTGCTAGCTGGCTCATCAAATTGACAACCCTCAATTAATGGTTACAGACTTTAGTATAACTGAAACCACGTGATTGAAAGCAAATGGCTAAAAGGGGAAGTGGAGGTTGCATGAGGCAGAAGGGTTTTCCCCATCAGTGGGGAACACTGAGTCCACATGGCTAACCAGAAGGCAAATGCAAAATAAATTTATTATCTTATTTTTTACTCAACTGCCACTTTATTTTTGTGAAGAAATGAAAAATCATTTTTATGTATGTTGGCTCTATATGATGATAAACTATAAAGTTGGATTTGGAATTTAACTGTAGGTGGTAGCAAAAGTAGTTTCTTGTCTCAGATATTTTTGTTATCATTTGAACTTCACAACTGATTATGGAGTTCTGGCTAAAATTCCTGCTAGTCCAAATTAGCTGTGATAATGTGAAGTGCTGTGTATTTCTTGCATCAGATTTGAGGTAGACTGGGAAAATGTTCTTTATATTTGTAATATTTTAAAATGCTTGCAATGTCCCTCTTTCAGAGATCACTGGCCTTTCTCTGTATTTCTTTCTTTAGTGTTATATTTCATGCCTTTCCAAAACCAGCTGGGCTATTTTTTATTTGTTTTCTTAAAAACACTCAACAGAAAGTACCTTCAAAATGCGTGGGTTATCCAGTTTAGGAAGTAAGAGTGGGAATTTTAAAGGTACTTAGGGGGACAGAAGTGGTAGTTTTGCTTACATTCTTGAGGGCTTCTGATATAGTTATGGGCACATAGTAACTTAGGCTTTGATGATTGATTTATGTGAGCTGGGAGCTTGCACATGTGTGTACTCATGTTCCGTGTGTGCAAGAGTAATGATGTTTTCCTGGAGGGATAAATTATTTTGCTATAAACCAATATAAACTTGTGCACGTGGGCAGCCACTTGATCTACACCACTCTAAGTTGTGCCCATACTTTGTTGCTTAAGTACTCTCACATGAAACCCAGCAAGTATCAGCCCATAATACCAATACAGAAACATTTAGAAAATTGTTCGTACATTGAAAGGTTTAAAAAAAAACCCCAAAATTTGTTTATATTTGTTTATATTGGAATTCAGTCTTATTACCAACGTGTAATCTTTGTTTAATTTGCATAAACTAATGTCTTTGCGTTATTTTAACCTGTCTGCTATTATTTTATAAAGCGAGTGATAGACAGTCAAGCAGAGAAACTCAAAGAACTGGACAAAGAAATCCGTCCCTTCCGACAGAACTGGGAGGAGGCTGACAGCATGAAGAGCAGTGTGGAATCCCTCCAGAACAGAGTGACTGAGCTGGAAAGTGTTGATAAAACTGCAGGGCAAGGAGCTCGGAATACAAGTGAGTGTGAGCACCATGGGCTGAGGTGCTGTTGAGAGGAAAACGGTGTCCCTTGGGTGGCACTGCCATTGTGGCTTTTATATGGAAACATCAGTAATGCTGATTCTTCTGATTTTTGAATAGGAGATTGTGTGTTTCATTTGTTGATGGTGTGGCATTGCTTCCGTGCTGTTTCTTAGGCTTGATTCTTATTTTGTTGTATTGACTCTTGTCTTGACTGCATTGTTAGTTCATTATAAACAGTTTCTCAATTGATCTTTGATAGGTAATAGCTTTCAGCAGCTTCTTTAAATACAGTCTTGGTGTATTGACCTCTTTTACTACTCTTCTCCCCGTGAATGGATCAGTATGGTTATCCACCTGAAACCACCCATCCTGATTCAGTTACACAGGGGAATTTGATCCTAAGAAAACTGAGATCTGCTAAGAATAAGGTTACTGTGCTTCTGTATAAAGACTGGAATTCAGCAAGATAGTGTAGATCATATGCAAGTGTTTCAATGGTTGTGACAAAGAACTTTAACATTGAAATAGACCTGTATAAGATAAACCTGCCTTATGAATTCATCTGCTTCTCAGTATTGAATGTTGGCCAATTTTGCCAGTGTGCAAAACCAAAGAATAACAGGAACGGGAACACAGAAAACACAGCTCTCCCTCCAAACTAAATAAATGGCCATATATACAGATATAGGCTTCAATTTTTTTTCTTTTACAATTAACTTTAGAAATGGTAACAGCACTGTGCTTCTGAGACAGGTAGTGTCTAAAAAGAATATTTCGAGTGATCAGTGATACTTCTGGATTTCAGAGGGATTACATAGGATGTATGACTACTTCCGAAGTCACCCCTGCTAAATAGCAACCTGCAGATGATGCTGCCACGTCTCCTTTCAAAAAATGGAAGCCTTTGTAGTTATGTTGTTTAGTGACCAGGAGAAATTTCTTAGGTGATTTGAATATTTGACTTTTACTGCATGAACGATTAACGCCCACGTTTGTAAAAATCCCAGCTAACCTAGATACCAGCCAGCAAATTAGAGCCTCTAGAAATTGCTTCATCAGCAGCCAAATGCACTTTGGTTCTCGAGGAGGAAAGTGTTTTCATACACAACAGCACCACTGGCGCTTGATTGTTAGAGTCTTTTAGTAAACAGCACATTTCTCACCCCCATCCTTTCTGTTTCCTGACAGGCCTGCTGGAGACCCAGCTGAGCAGGCACGATCAGATGCTGAGCGTTCACGACATTCGGCTGGCTGACATGGACCTCCGCTTCCAGGTTCTGGAAACCGCGAGTTACAACGGAGTGTTAATTTGGAAAATCCGAGATTATAAACGTCGGAAGCAAGAAGCAGTCATGGGGAAGACTCTGTCCTTGTACAGCCAACCCTTTTATACTGGATACTTTGGCTACAAGATGTGTGCTAGAGTTTACCTGAACGGAGATGGCATGGGAAAGGGGACGCACTTGTCTCTGTTTTTTGTCATAATGCGTGGAGAATACGATGCTTTGCTTCCTTGGCCCTTCAAACAGAAAGTGACTCTCATGCTCATGGATCAGGGACCGTCTCGACGCCACTTGGGAGATGCTTTCAAGCCAGACCCAAACAGCAGCAGTTTCAAGAAGCCAACTGGAGAAATGAACATTGCATCTGGCTGCCCGGTCTTTGTGGCTCAAACTGTTCTAGAGAATGGAACGTATATTAAAGATGATACTATTTTTATTAAAGTCATAGTGGATACATCGGATCTACCAGACCCCTGACATACACTGGGGGAGGCGGATTAAACAGAAGGCAACTCCGTTTGGGGGTTTTATATCAGTTTGTCTTCAATCAGAGGTCCTAAAGCTCACAGAACCACCTTGTGGAACAGATGGAAGAGTTTGAAGGCATAACTGCATAGGGTCCAATTGCGAAAGTAGCAACACATTAAGAAATCATACCATGGTATATTTTTTAATAGAACTAGCAACACTTGAGCTCTGAAGAATCACTTATCCCTCATCAGGATAGTGATTATGGTCAGAGAGGATTTTTTTTAACTTATTAATGATCTAGTCAATTGGAGGTGAAAAGACATATACAGTATGTGCTGAATAAATTACTGACTTTTATTTCTTTTAAGCTAGAATACAAAAAAACCCCTTCACACGTGGGCTAGCTGGAAATTGTCAGCATGTTAAAAGAAGATGAAGTAATGTTGCAATTATGATATTCTTTGAAAAACTGAGGTGCAATCTTGTCTGAAATATAGTATATTGTCTTTTTAAGGCCTCATCTGGTCTCTGTTTTAATAATTACTTTGTCAGAAGATCTTGGAAAAGTATCCATGTCTTCTCAAAAGTATCTGAATCAAAATCATATTTTTATTTAAAGTTCTATTGTTACAGAAAACATTTTATTTTAAAACTGTTGATAGACTGATATTTCTTGGAAGAAAAAATAGAAGATATCAAACACTGGTTATCACTTGTGATAGGAAAAAAAAACTATTCAATTCTGTTATTTCTCTTTAGAAATGTAAACCTACAATATATGTCGTAGTTAATGACACTATTTCAAAATTAAGGAAAAATCACTCATGGATGCTGTGCATCATTATCAGATTTATAATTGTTTTCACCCTAAAATAGGGCATTTGTTGAACTTTGGAGTTCTAAACGGAATCCTGTACATTTTTTAAAGTTCTGCCCCATGCTTTCCAATCAAGCTATATATGTTGCACATTATGCTGTCAGCAGTATATATAGTATTTTCAGTATTGGGGAGGAGGATTAGTGCTGAAAAAAGCCTCTATGTTCGTTCTGTACTAGCAGCCATTGCTTCAAGACAAACCAGCAATGTCTTAATAGAGTGATGGTGGCTTGCATGCATACATGTGCCTTAGATGTGCTGTGCTGCTTATAAACCATAGCTTTTTATTCAGATTAATTCTGATATCTGAAATGGTAGTTTAATTGGACTTCAGGCATAATGTTTAGCCTTGTCTTCAGAGCCCTTAGGCACCTTGCAATGTACAAAGCAGAAGCCAAAGCCCATTTCTTCGGCTTCTGCAGCTTCTATGACTTGGCCATGGTGGAATCCATCCTATTGAGGTGCCAAAACGTTATGCTCAGTGCTCCTATGGAGCTTGGACTAGACAGTCTCCATGGCCACTGCGAAGGCAGGCGACATTTTTCCTCTAATGCCTGTGGCTGTAAGGTGGCATCACTTGAAACGAATCCATCCAAGAATTCTGGGGCTGTGAAAATGGATGCTTGTGACAGCTTCTCATAGCAGACAAGCATCCTAATGGGGAATGCATGGGCTTCTTTCTTGTAACAGCCTGAACTGTAGTGGAAAGCGTTTGCTAGCCCTGAAACATGCTGATTGCAACCTGCTGTGTTCATCTGCTTCTATTTAATAGCCTGTGACAAGCAAGTCCAGAGACACAGCCTGACTGTGGTGCTCTTTAAAATCCTGCTTAAGCAGAGCGGACTTGCACCACTGTGGTTTCAGCCTTCATGGGCTTGAAAAAACTATTGCATCTCAGCCTTTAATGTCAGGCTGTATCAGTTTTCTGCTTTTTTGAGGCATAGTCACAATTTTTGTCTAAGGTGCAGTTGAATTCATGCCTTTGTATTTCAGCTTGTCTTGGCCGTTGTCTTTTTTGGCTGTGCCTTCACACACAGTGCCTGCAAGAAGTATTTATGGATATACAGTGCATGCTAAGTGGTCTTCATGGGTTTTCCAGGCACCTGCTAGAATACTGCCTGCTGCTGATCGTCCTGACTGTCAGCAGCAACTTGTCTTCCTTTTCTTGCCTTCCATTGTCCGGGTACTGTACTCCCTCTATGGTACGTGGCTGTCAACAGGTGCAAGCTCAAATATGGAGGCACGTGCTAGCATTTAATTTCTAGCACAGAAGGAGGATGTTCTGCACAAGAGATAAATATCTATAGATATACCTGCATCTATATCTCTAGATATAATTGTATGGCACTTGCAGTTTTATGCAGGCTGCATAAGTAAACCCATCACTTACGCTTTAGGGCGAAGGTTCGCTCAACTTGTGTCATTTTAATAATTGTGAATGTAGGCAGCTGAGCTTTTGTGTTTGTGCATCACAGAATTTTACTGAAAACAGGATTCCCAAGTGGAAATGTCCAAAGGACTCTCCTCCCATTGCTAATGCATGTCTTGAAAAATTAAATGAAACCGTTTGGCCATCTCAAAACAGTTTATATCCTGTTTCAATCTGGGACTTGGAGGAGATTTCTAGTATAAGCAGGGCCCAGCATATTCTGCAGATTTGTGACTACAGTTTCCAACTTCTGTGACAGAATTGCGCTTCTAAATCCAAGCTCTTTAAAAAGTGGAGGAAAAAAAGCATTTCCAGCCTTGGTGATTGAAAGAGGACTTTGAAACATGCAAATGTGTAAACCAATAGGGAAGTCTTCCTGAGTCTGCACACAGCCTAAACTAGTAGCTTTAAGAGATCTGAATATCTCGTCTTGGTGGGATATTGACTCAGAAACTTCACAGAGAAGTTTAAATATGAACACTGCTAACTATCTAAATGCCGATCACTGTAGCAGAAACATCAGTCACTGTTGTATTTCACAGATCTCTATGCTGCTTTTCACATCTCCCAAGTGCCAAAAGCACCAGCTGCCAGAATCTTCAGCTTCACTTGGGCAGCTTTTATAATGCAGTAATGTGCTATCGATATAAAAATATTTTTGCATATGTGCTTTTTATCACAGTTAATAAAATGGAGGCCTACTGCACTTATTTTTTAAAACTACATGAAGCTGCCAGAGAATTTCCAGTTTGCCAACCTTGCGTACTGTGAAATCCAGGATCTTGCTACACAAATGTAGACACCGCCTGCTGTGGAATACCTAAAGCCTTGACTGTAACACCCCTTTCTCCGCAGAACTCGTGGGCCATCTCTGTAGAGTTCTTACTGTGTACATAGAAATCGGTTTCCTCTGCTTTCCAGCAAGGAGTATGTAGCATTTTGTGAAAACAAGGCCACTGTATATTCTCTAAGTTGAAAGGAAAAGATACCTGGTGCTTTACTCAACACTTTTAAGTTATTTAACTGTTTCTCTCATCGCTGAAATGCCCTTTATCCTTTTTCTCTTTGTTCCTGACTGAGATATCCAAAGTTTTCTAGGGACTGTCTGTTTAAAGTGATTCATGGGACAACACCCTGCTCCCAGGTATACTCTTGAATCCTGGCAAATGCCTGGGGGGTGCCATTATTGCAAGGGGGTCCCAGAGTATTTGCATTACTTTGAACAGAGTTTGTCCAACAGAACCATATTGTCCTCTGCTTAGTAATTCTTAGCAGCACACAGCTGAAGTCTCTTCCTGGTGTTCTTTCTTCACGATGATGCTCCAAGTTATGTACAAACCTGTTCAGTTTCCAGTTTCCTCTAGGGAGATTCCAGTGTGTGACAATCTGGATGTTGCCCTTTGTGTGCACTCTTCAGCACAGAGTGAGTGCACCTGTTACCTAGAAAGTCTTGAATCCTAAACAGGATGAAACTATTTGGGTGTTTAAAGACCAGCCTGGGATTATGATGCATGACCACGTCTGCATTGCTCCTCTGAGATAATTAATTGGGGTCTTGTTTCAGTTACTGTCTACACGGTACACCTTCAACTGCTGACTTACAATATGCAATGTTGATTTCAGCCTTGTACTGTAAATGTTGTTCTTCACAAAGAGAATGTGCAATAGGAAAAGGGAATGGTGGGTGGCATACTTTTGATGGAAAAAACATGCTCGCTTTTTTAAAAATATGAAAAAAAAAAAGAAATGCAGTTTATTTCCTTTTCTCGTGGTGTTTTCTACTTGGAAAAGGAAAGATGAAGATATGTGCCTGTTTCTGTGCCTGGTGACTTTCTCAAATGCAAAGGTAATAGAGATTTGTGTTAGCTGGGATTTAAGTGTTGAACCCATTAATATTAGATTGTGATTGTATCGCTTCTGTTTCCTCAGCCTGCCATGATTATGGCTTGCTGAGATGGAGTTTAAAAGCTACCACCTATTTGTATCTGTATTCCATCACCTGGGATAGGCATTTCACCAACAGTGCAGGGTATCTGTTGATGTTTTGTTTAGTTTTTAAAATACTGGTGCTGTTTGGTCCAAGACAGAGAAGCGTGTAGGGAGTGACAAGAAAAGTTGCCTGCACTGCAGAAAAGTGAAAAATGTGACTGCAGTACTGATGCCTTTGATGATTTAACTATGCAAATATACAAATAGGTGAGGGGGGAAATTCTTGGGTTGCATACCTAATGTCATAGATTTCGCTCTTTAAATTACTTGTATGTGTGTAGGTACATACATATACACACAGACATGCATGCACATAAATATGCAAAGTCTTTTCTTTATGTAGAAGTGATGAAACAAAACCCTTTCTTCCAACTTATACTTGATCAGTTGGTGCAAATATAACTTGCTGCTGCTAAGGGAGGATCTTGGCTAAGGGCAAACTTTGGTTTCATATCTTTCAGGTTTGAAGACCTGTATGTAGCAAGTACTTGGCTTAGCTTTTCTGAAGACTTTGGATTGTAACTTAGGACACGTGTTCTTCCTCATGCTCCAATAATTAGGAGATTCCTGTATTTTAAACAACTATAGTGATGGGCAACTTTTTAATTGCAAATTATTTCCTTTTATTTGGGAACAAAAGATGATAAAAAGGATCTGGACCTCTTCCCTGGAATTCCTGTCCTATTCAGTCAGTACCTTCTGGTTGACCTTGAAGTCAAAGCTACTGCAATAAAAAGGATTGGTTTGGCATTTTAATCTGAGAATAGTTTTTAATACTGTGTACAGTGTATAGCAAGTGCTATTTGTCTTTTTTGGAAAAAGGAAATAAAGGATTTGAGATGTGAAGTGATTTGCCCAGAGTCACAAAAGGAATCTCCTGGGGCTGGGACTGAATGAGAGGTTCCAGTTCTCTAGTATTATCTCCAAATCACAAGGTTTTACTCTTTCAATACATTAGTCCCTTAAAGGAACTGGAGAATAAGTTGACATACCCTGAAGACCCACATCAGGACAGTAAGGGCTAGAATTAAACATTACAAGCTGTCGTGATTTGGGGTTGTACACGCGTGGTGGCCCAGACCTGTGAAGCACAGCATGTCAATGTGACTAACAGCAGCAAATGTGTGTCCTGCTCTGTTTGTTCAGAATCATCCAACAAAACCAGTCTCGTTTGATGCTCCTCTTAACTGAGGAGAGAGAATACCATTGTACAGTGAAGTGGGTTCATCTTTGTTCTACCGGTCAGCGTGACTGACCATTTCTTTCTTGTGGGACTTTCTCCCTTTTTCTGTAAACCAAAATCTGGAGGGCTTAATTGTTCTTTCTTGCCTCTTAATCCAGGCCTTTGCAGAGAAGCACCAGATAGGAAAGTTGTGGAAAACTTTGGACTGCTGATTCAGGGACATCCTCTTAAGATTTAGAAGAGTAGAGTTATACAACACATAAAGGACCTGACTATTCCTGTTTCTCTTCTAATATGTGGTCAAGACTGCAGCTTCTGTCTTCCATTTCATGATGTCAGTGTAGATACTAGGCTGTGTTTTTTCATTATTTTCCCTCCAAGTTAGGATTAGTTCCTTAGGGTTCAAATAAGTTCTGAATTTCACAGAGAAGCACCTGAACCAAAACCCTGGATTCAAACATCCCAGACTTGATGTGGAATTCAAATCTGGATCCCAACTCTGTGGCTTACTAACCTACCCGTTTAGGGAAGGGTTTGTTGTCTCTATGTGGTATTCGTGTTTTTGGTCCTTTGGAACTAAGCTTTTAATTTGGTTGCCAGTTCTGCAAGGACTTTTTAACTTCTTAGCAATGCCGGTGTTCACACGCTCCATTGCTGGCAGTGCGATGCGTAGTGATAAAATTTGACTCTGTCTAAGGGTTACTGAGATAAACCAGCATTATCATTCGTAAAGGTCATTTTCTTGCATAGTGTTCCGAGCTTTGTATTTGAATATAGCTCGCACCTGAAAGGACACATCTTCCAACTATGACCTGCATCACTGGCAGAGAGTTGTGTAATCTGTACTTGTGGAATGGGAAGGTACAAGCTTCCATCGTTGCTGATGCATCGTGTAATCCACCTGTTTCGTTCTTATAGCTGTTGTTCAGTTAATACTTTTTTTTTAAGTTTTATAGAAAAAAATGGGGAAGTTCAGGATTTTTTTCTACAAGGTATAAAACTCCAATGAATTAGTGGTGACTAGAGAGCTATGAAAAATACCCCATTAGGAGATGATGGGCTAAATGTAGGTCCACTTCTCTTAGACAAGTAGGATAACCTTTAAGATGCATGAAACAACATAATAATCGGGAAAACTAAAGCTGACATTTGTTTCCAAGAAATTCTGTGAGAACTATCTATGGAAAAGACATCAGTGATTGAGAGTAATGTACAAATTAATGTGTTTGAAACTTGTGTATCCATTTCTTTAATCTCATACTCTTCAGTGAACGGTACACTTGTGTTCAGTTTTATGATCAAAAACAAAGACCAAAGAAGGCCAGCCTCATTTGATTGTGTATATTCTGCCTGTCTTAATTATCAATAGCTGTAAGGATACAGTGCAAGTGATCTGGTAACCAGTGGTTCTCGTCCTTTTCTTTTAGGGGGAAAAACAATTTTAAAATGTATAATTTATTGCTCAGCAATAACCATGTTGTTAAAATAATAATAAAAAGGAGGAATTAGCAACATGTCTTAATTTCCCAATAGCATTATTATATGTTGTATTTCAGTTTACTGTATATTGTGTTTTTGTATTTATTTGTGTTTGGAGGTCTTGCTATGTCTTTTTGTGTTTAAATGCTAATAAACAAGGACAGTGTGTAAGAGTGTAGAATGCTGAACTCTGAAATGCTAAACTGTGTTATTAAAGGAAAAATAAATAAGTAGGAAATAATATTTTTTAAAAAAACCTGGTGTGTTGAATTTGAATGACCACTGTTGACTTGCAGATGGCCAGGGTGCATCTTTTCTCCTCTGTGAGCCCACTGCATGTTGGCTGTTCAGTGTGTTTTGTGCTCACGCACCTGATGGAGCTTTTCTATGTTACTGCACAGGTAACTTGCCATAACTTCTGTCAGAGTCCTATTTTCCATGTGCTAACTGTGCTGCAATAAACTAGGTGATGGTGTTCATCCTAACATCAGAGTCGAGAGCCCTCATGCAAACAGAGTACAAATAAATGAAATGGCTTTTCATGCATTTGTGGTACACTGCTTTCCCAAAGAGGTGTGGGAGAGTTGAAGCATAGCTTAAAAGCCTAAAGATGTAGATTTCTTATTTTTTCTTCTCTGGTGTCATTAATGACTCTTCTCAACTCAGAACTGCATGTCAGGTGTGTGCTTGAAGTCACAGAGCACGATGCAGTCTGTGAAAACAACAGATAGTTCTGGAACGAGTGGAGCAATAATATTTCCACCACATTTCAGATTCAGCCTAGGGCTGAAAACCCTGATCCCCTGGGGTGTGGTCTGAAGCATGCCACTTCTACTGAGCACCATGCTGTTCTTTCTTCCCCATCATCCCTCCCACCCCTTTCTTACTGAAATTGCAATTTCCCTTCTTTCCCATCACTGCAGAGGTTTAGCAATGCAGGAATGTCCTGCCTGTGCTCAGACACAAGACTGCAGTGTCTTGGCAGAAGCCACCGCCGCGTTGCTGGCACTGGAATGTGAGAGTGACCTGGCCACCCCATACCTGTGTTTGGAACAGGCAGTCAGAAAGTGCTGGGCAGCCGAGTGCTGTCTCCTGATACAATGGGGATGCCAGAGAAATGGCAAATGCAAGCACGTGGGCATGGTGAGACTAAGAAGTGCCATCCTCACCTCGTGCAGGGTGTGCTGAGGTAGATGTTCCCTTTGCTGCTGAAAGTAGTCACTGGATGTGACTCTGAATGCTCTGGCATCTGCTGTCCTGCTCATCACTTTCCACTCGCACTCCCAAGCATTGGCACTTGAGGCTGTGCTGCCTGAAGCTCTTCATATCTGCTGTGGAGTGTGAAGGGGTGGTGAGCTTCCTTGTCTTAATGAAGTGGGTTACCTTCCAGCAGAGTCCTCCTGGAGACTCCTCCTCCCAAATTGGAGAGCTTGGTGCTGCTCAGATGTGACACTTTTGTCATTACAGAGCAGCAGGATAGGCAGAGAGGAAACAAATTGCTTTAAACATGAAGGCAATTTCTAATTCTAATTGACTAATTCTCTCCTTGCCTCTCTGCTCCTCCTCCCCCAGCAAAGAATCGTAATTGAAATTACATGTGATGCCCTTCCTGGCTCCTATGAGGCTTTATAAAAGGTTTATCCTTCATGCCAAGTCCCAGAGGGTGACTGTCAGCTTCGTGGGGTGCTTTCCCCTGGTGGGCCATCTGGTACTCACAGTGACAGGAGCAGAGTGCCAGCTCAGGGAACACCAAGCAGCTGGGGAGAACAGGGTGAGGAGCTCCTGGGCTACAGAGGGTGCTGGCTAACATGAACACTGCCAGAGCCTGGACCTGCTGCTAGGGCCATCTCTTGGAAGACCTGCATGGGTTTTTTCTAAGTTTTTGGGAGGTTTTCCAGAGTTTCAAGCCTTGCGTTTTCTTGCTGTCTGATAGTAAGTCAGAGGTTTTGAAAATGCTCAGTCCTGTCCTGTATCTTGCTTTTTGTTTGCTTTGATGTGACCAAGTCCTAGAATCGTTTGAGAAATGGAGAAATATCCATTGATCAAAACAAGTGGTGAAAGAGGTGATTTTCCCCAGCCTTCCCCAAAGCCAGTTATTTTGTGAGTCAGTTGTGTGGTTCCTTCCTGCACGCCTGGTTTGAGCCCTGGAGGCTGTTCCTGTTGAGTAATGTGTCTGGCTTGTTGTTTGGCCAAAACAGGTGAAACACACCCAAGTGTCTTCCCTACCCCCCTTGACAAACACGGCACCTGGGGAAGCTGAGCCCACTCAGATCTCTCGCTCGTCAGGCTGGTGTTTGGCAGTGCATGCTGGACCTACCTCAGCACATGCTCTGCTCTGTTCTGTAGGCTTCCAAGAATGGGGAATGGCCCAAGTCAGGAACTGAATTCCCACTGGCTGGGCTGGCAAACACAGAAGAGACCTCAGGGACTGACTTCCACCCTGTGTGGCTGTGTGAGTGGAGGCAGGAGCTGTCTGCAGACACTGCTGTGGACACTCAGTGGCTGCTTTGTGCCAACACAGCAGCTTCACAGAGGAGATTATTTGGATTTCTACCAGGTATTCCTACCTGGCTTGTAGAAATGGCATCTTCCTTGGCATACCCTGTGCCATCAGCCCGCCCGAACACAGGCGAGGCGTGAGCCTGTCCCCAGCTGTGGCCCCTTTAGCAGCTGTCCTTGGGGTGGGTAGTGGTGCCTGGTTAAAGACACTCAGTTTTCCAAGGATAAAAAGAAATTGCAGCCATGCACAGGGCTGGATGGGGTGGGCTGGTTCCAGTGTGCAGCTTGGTGTGGGCTTAGGGCTGAGAAGAAAACCTGATTGCTCACATCCCTTCGTCTGCACAGATCTTACTCCATAGCTGCTCCTTGCAGTCACCCCTAAGAGGAAGCTCTTGTTCCCTTGCTTCACTCTACAAGATAAGAAGTGAGTTGGAGTGTGGCTTCCAGGTAGCTCTGAGATCAAATGTGATCCCCTCTGGTGACTTCTCCTGCCTTACTGCCCTGAGGGTAAGGTGACTGTGGCTGCTGGAGGCCTGTAAGTGCTGGGTGAGTTCCTCTTGCTGAATTGCCATGGAGCTCCAAACAGGATGTAACTCCATAGACTGACTGGATATTCAGCTTCAGCTCCTGACTAGCCCTGAAATGAGAGTGTGCCTCTCCCGGTGGCACACACAGCTCCTCTGCCACCAGAGAGTGATTCTGGCAGTATAGATGGGGCTGTTGCACCCAAGACTGTCTTTTTTTTTAATTAAAGGAAATCCCACATGCGAATTGTCTCTGGTTGATGCTAGGGGCTGCTTGCTTTAAGGGCAACTATGAGATGTAACAGCTAGAGGGGCTGTCACCTGCCAGGGCATTTCTCCTCATTTATTTAAGCTTAGCTTTAGGTTCAAACCTTCAGCTGCATTGTGCCAATGAGACTAGTAAATGTTGTCTGCCTGGGTACAGCCCAGCTGCCACAGCAGGTATCTTCAGCACTGGGGGTTTGGAGCCAGTTTTTGGCACACCTCTGCCTTCTCCCCTCTCTCTGTTTGAGGCCATGGCATTTAATACCACAGAATAATTTTTCCATGCACTTAATACCTTTCTGGGGACCATGCCATTGCTTCTCAGGTGTTTGGAGGGCTCCAGGAAGTGTGTGTGTGGGGCAATCATCCACCTTGGGGCCTAGTGCCCACACCATCACCGCTTGGTGCTCAGCCCTGGGCTCCCTTTCCCAAGGTGCTGGGGCTGAGCACTCATACTGGGGAAGTCCCTTGTGTTGCAGGATACAACTTTTAAGTGGTGAGGAGAGAACAGGGAAGTTCCAAGAGGTGCTGGATATCCCTAAAGGGCTTTAGGAGGTGGCTCTGCTGGCTGGCTGCGGTGAACAGTGATTTTGGCTTTGATGCCCATTGATAACTTAATGCTGGGGAGGTCAAGCATCCCCTGAGTGCTGTTTCCCCACTGTGGTGGTGATGTGCTCACCCCACTCAGGGGCATTGCGGGCAGCCAGCACAGGGAGGGCAGAAGGACAGGCAGGCAGCAAGGAGTAAAATGTGCTGGTCTCTGCATTAGGGCAGCTGCTTTAATTTCTGGGGACTGATTTCTCCTTCCTTTCAACTTTGTTTCACTCTCCCTGTGATCACATGATCCAAACCTTGCTCCCGTGCAGATTTCTGTTGCACCTGTCTGGTCCTGAGGCACAGCAGCCTCTTAGGACAGTAGCAACAACAAAATCTGGGATGGAGAGAAGCATGCTCCAGCCATGGGAAGAGACCCACAGTGAGGGCCAGGTTCCTCTGACCAGATTATTCAGCAGTGCCACAGTGAGCACTTGGCCCCAGTAATGAGTTTTGCTAGAATTTCTGTCATTGCCTTACCCTGTCCTGTCCCACCATAATGCTGGAGGCAGGGACACTTCATCCTTGAACAGAGTTTCACAGGGGATTTTTGACCTCTGCCTACTTGCCAGATGAATTCCAATTCGTTTAAAATTAAGAATCAACTTTGGTGGGACAAGCAGCACTGAGAAGCAGCAGCTGCAGGGTACAAAAAGTAAAACTAAGGGTGTGGAGCACATCCCAGCACACTGGGTTTCAGGAGCTGTGGCACTGCTCTCTGCACAGGGTCCCGTGAGTGCTGGCTGTGCTGCATGATGCTGAGGCTACAGACAAGAAAGCATGCCCTCTTCCTGCACACTGCAGTCCTTTCTCCAAGCTCTTATTGCCCAGTATCCATGATTTATAATTTTTCCTCCTCTATTAAATTACAGGACATCTCACTGCTGCCAACATTCACCCTGAGTCCCCTGGGAGAGATTTGTGAGTGGTAATTAGAGTGCAGGAGCCTTTCACCTCGAGGACATCTCTCAGCATCGAGCTGCCTGGTCAGAAAGTGCTGACTGTGTTTTGGCTGGTGCCCAGGCTAAGAGCTGCAGCTCAGGAGCTTTCTCTGCTGGCACCCCAGTCTGCCAAGTTGGAAGCTAGGAAGCAGGGAGAGCACAAATGGTGGGAATGGGGATAGTTTGCTTCCCACTCCTGCACTCCTAAATCCTTTCTGGTGTCAGGTTAGAGCTTCTTGTGGTCTGTGACCCTTCCATTGGATGACCCTTTCAAGAGCTTCTCCAGTCTCTTGCTGGCCTCTAGCAAACCCGTGCATTCACCAATATTCTGCCCTTGCCCTGCTGGTCCCACTGTCAGCTGAAGGGCAGCTGAGCCCCACAGCTCTCTCCTTGGCACGAGCCTCTGTCACAATCCTCATGCTGTTCCCTTCCCAGGATGTCATTGCTCTTCCACATCCTTTTCTGCTCCTACCACACCTCTGGTGAAGACATGGACCTGGACCGGGATGCAGCGCTGCTCCCTGCTGTGGCACACGACAGGGATGGTGCTGTCCCCTCTCCTGCCGCATCCCCATGCACTGGTGCCACTCCAGCAGCCCCCGGCCACCTCCACAGGAGCAGTGCCGGGTAATGATCAAATCAGCTGGTGGCCAAAATACAATTACGAGTCGTGGCTGGGAGCTGCTCCCTTCCAAGCGAGCTAATTGAAAATGCATGGAGCCCATCATTAGTAATTAGGAGGTAGCCGCTGTTCAGCAGGGGAGAGCGGCGTGTTCACCCTGACACCCTTCAGCTGGACCCGAAAGGGTGGGGGGAGTGTGGGTGGCGAGGTTTGGTGAGCCCCCACCACCGAGGTTTGGAGGGACTCCCACTCCTGCCTCCCCAACTACATCCTCAGTGGCTCTCAGGCTCCCCATGGATGTCAAGGAAACGGGGAGATTGGGAAAGGAGCTGCGGCACGAACCAGCTTCTGGAACAAACCAAGGCTGAGGTTCATGCCGGAGGAAAGCTGCCTCCCATCCTGGTGAACTCCCTGCTCCCTCCAGCCTCCTCCGGGCTGAGCCCATCACGTGCCCCGGGAAGGTGCAAGGTCCAGCTGGGCAGGGAGCGCGGAGCCCAGGGATGGCAGCCGGCTGCGAAATGAAGCGCCTGCTCTTCCTCCTGGGTATCCTGCGGCTGCTCGGTGAGTACGCCCAGGGCCCGGCCGCCGTGGCGAGCAGGGCTGACCGCTGGGCGACCTCCGCCTTTCGGGTGTGCCCCTGGCAGCCCTGGTTCGGAGCAGAGCCGCGGGCTCTGTCACTCACAGCGTATCCGTAAGGCAAACGGGAGAAGGCATTTCCAGCCGGACACAGGGAAGGCAGCAGGGGACTGAGGCTGGCGTAGCCGTGCGGAGCCTGCTGTGCCTCTCATTTGAAGTCAGCAGCGCTGCGCTGCAGGACACGCTCCCTGTTGAATATGCATGTAGCTTTGATGTTCAAGGACTGCGCTTCCCGGGAGACAGGGCCGGTTAAACAGCACACTGCTATTTCCAGGGCTGGGGAGGGAGCAGGAAGGCACGGCGGTGCTGCACGGGGCAATAGGATTAACCTCCGGCCCGAGGAGCGGCCGCCGCTGCTGCAGCCGGCTCGGATGCGGAGCTGTCTCCAGGGTGTGAGCTCGCTGTGGGACGTGAGGCTGTGTGCGACGGGGCCTTTCGGCTGGAGCGCTGACCTCTCCATTCCCCAGCTGCCCGGGGCGGGAGGGACGCGAGGGAACCGCAGCAAGGACAGAACAACTTGCCATTACTCTCTGCGGGCTTTTCCTCTTCTTAACCTCTTTTCTGCTCCGAGCTAGCAAGGTGTTTGTGACCACAACACTGCGAGCAGCTGCTTGGCTCCCGTTCTCACCACTGTCTTTTTCCCTCTCGGAGGGTTTTAAAGAGGTGTGTTCGTTCTGCCTGAGGGCTCTTTCAAGCACCCGCAGCCCGGCATGGGGCAGGGGATCCCCTCTGCGCCTTGTACCAGGGGCTCCAGGACTTTCATTCCGGTTAAAAGTATATAGTTTTCTGTTCATCTGGAGATGGCTACTACAGCCCGTGGTCTCAGCAGAGCCCCTGGCAGAGTAAGACATCGCAAATTACACCCCGAGGTGATCCTCCTGTGCTGATTGAGCCTCTGCAGCCACATCCTTCCCCATCGTTTCGAGTAGCCAGGCCCAAGCTTTCTGCAGCGCACCTTCCTCTGTCAGCTGGAGTCATTCAGAACCCCCTTCCTGCCCCAGGCTGGGCCGGCGTTCCCTTTCCACATCCCCTCCAGTGCCCTGGTCCCTTCCACCACGGGTTTTCTACATATTTTGTAATTTTGTGGGTCTTTCTCCTACATAAAAGATGATCCATAATAAGGGCAAAAGTTGGGGGTTGTTTTTTTTTTTTTTTTTGTCGTTTTCTCCTCTCTGTCTCATACTTACTTGCCTGAAGCCACTTAATTGAGGCTCCCGGAGATTCATTCATCTTCAGCTGAACATACATCCCCCAGCCAAGCCTGGAAAATGTCAGGTTGGGAGGCTGCTCTGCTGTGCTTGAGCAATCAGGGAGGTCAGCAGGAAAAGCCCCTCTGCCATGTCGTGTCCCTGGCCAGCAGGCTCATCCCTGTGGGGCCCCAAGGGCAGGACTGCCTATGCCCCAGAAAACCCCAGGGGGGAGAACCCTGTTTCCCAACTTGTTTATACCTCAGGCTGAAGTACACCATTGAATCCTCCCCCTCCAGCTCCAAACACATGAAATCAGCCTGTATTTTGTGCTACATGTCCCATAGAAAATGCCCTTTCTTCTCTTCTTCTTGTCTTTGTGGTATCCCAGCTCTGCATGGCCACTCCATACCTTCTGAAAACCAAAGGCTGAGGAATCTCTACTTGTTTAGTTAGTGAGTGATAACAAAACCCCTTGCAAGGATTGCTTAACTACCAGGTGTATGTCTTTCTTGCCCTTTGCCTGCAGGACACTTTCCTGCTTTCTCTCTGCCTGCCGACTGTTTCTCCCTTGTTTCTCTTCCTGTCTTGCTGGGGAAAAACCATCACCCAGCCAAAAAAATTTCCCGTGTAGAGAAGAGCTGTGGCTGCTCAGCTGGGAAAATGCAGGTGCTGCTCTTGGGTAGAAAATCCTCAAATCTGGCCTAAAAAGGCCAAGCCATCCTGAAGCACATCCCAGAGCAGGTTCCCAGTGCCTTCCATGAACTGGGTTAAACTGGTTCTTCTGTTCCCTCCCAGCTGCCACTGCTGCCGTGTACAAGCAGTGGATCCCCAACACCAATTTCGAAACTGCCTCCAACTGGGATAAAGGCAGAGTCCCCTGTGCCAGCGACGTGGTTCACTTTGAGAAGGACAAGGTATAGACACTTCTCATTTATTTTTAATTTTGTTTTCACAAAATGCTGTCAGGCATTGGAAAAGCCCCTTTACCTGACAAGGCAAAGCACACTTTATTCTTGTTTTTCTTACAGGTTGTCTCAGTCTTTGTCAGGTCTCCCCACACGCTGATGGACATGGTAAGGCATGGTGGGCATGGTGTGCAGGGGTGTCAGAGGGTGGGTGAGGGCAGGGCCAGCCCTGCAGCTCTGCCTGGTGGCACATTTCCCTGTCCCCTTCTCCACAGAATCATAAAATAGTTTGGCTTGGAAAGGACCTTAAAGGTCTTCAGTCCCAACCCCCTGCCATGGACAGAGACGCTTTCCACCAGCCCAGTCCCATCCAGTGACTTTCCACCAGTTCCTTGCTGAAAGTCCCATCCAGCCTGGCCCTGAACACTTCCAGGGATGGGGCATTCACTGCTTCTCTGGGTAACATGTTCCAGTGTCTCATTGCCCTCACAGTAAAGAATTCCTTCCTGATATCTAGTCTAATCCTGTCCTCTGTCAGTTTAAAGTCATTCCACGGACTTTGACACTTTCCTCCATGGTCCGGCCAGACCAAGGATGCCTCATTTGTGGCAGGGGACAGGAGTCCTACAGAAGTCTGGGTTTCTCTGTACCAAAGAACTAAAAAAGCCCATTTCTGAGGTTTTTTTTTTTTCCCTTAATTAGGAGAGATGAGAGTACAACAAAACCCAATTTAATTTGAAAGAAATTGAT
Organism: Erpornis zantholeuca; assembly: GCA_013400515.1. Lineage (NCBI taxonomy): Eukaryota > Metazoa > Chordata > Aves > Passeriformes > Timaliidae > Erpornis > Erpornis zantholeuca. The sequence continues at coordinate 640,966 of VZTN01030245.1, read as the reverse complement.
TTTTCCTCCTCAAAGGAAGGATAAAACCCCTTCCATGTGATGGAAACCTTGGCAGCAGTTGGCTGAGGAATACCAACCCACAGCGTTGCTGACACAGAGCAGGCACTAGCCCTGGGCAGAGGCTAAGTGAAGCTGACATCAAAATATCTTGAAATGAAAACAAACTGTTCTGGGAAATCCCAAAATGTTGCTTGAGAAATTTTCTTTCAAGTGCCATTGGGTTTTACATTTTTCTGTGGTGTTATCAGCCCGGATGGGGCAGGGCACATGCTGAAATATGTGTGTTGAGTGATGTAAGACTGGGGGCGGTCTCAGCTCAGAGGGGTTTCTGAGCAACCTGGTTTTGTCCCCCATGAGGAACTCTGCCCCAGAGCAGGCTGACAGGCAGCCATGAAAAGCAGCCATGGCATCTCAGTCTCCACAGCTTGGAGGGTAAAATTTAACAGGGAGGAATTAAATGGAAAAGCAAACCCACTGCCCCAACATTCCAGTGGGGGATGGGTAACCAGTGAGCTCTCTCCCAATGCTGGGACAGGAGGAGATGGGCTGGATCCTGTTTGGACAGCCTCCTCCTCTAGACCTGATGAGCTTGAGGACAAGTTTCCTCTCTCGGTTTTAGGGCAGCTTTGCTCTTTTATTGGCCATTAAATTTGAAGAAGCCCTTGAAATTTATGTGGTGTAATTTGTTCAGGCTGTCTACGCCACTAATAGTTTTGATGCTTTAATAACACCGTGTGCCACGTTTAATCCCTCTACAAATATTTGGAGGAGATACTTTATTTATATGGCATTTTAAATATGAATTTCTGAAGAAAAGAATGTACTGGGGAAATACGTACAAATATAATGTAATAAATGATGTGGAATTTACCCAGAGAAGAAAAGAGCAAAATACCACTCCAGTAGATTTTATTTTACTTACAGATGAATGTATATTATTTCTAAAGTACTTTCATCAGAGGCCTGCAAAGTGCATAATTGCAGAGCAGCGTCAGTCATTACGGCTGAGCCTCCCACAGCCAAGCTGGAGAGCGGAGCTGAGCAGCCTGAGGAGAGGGAGATAACACAACCTTTGCACAACACAAAACAGCATCCATGGCCCTGCCTGCTGCTCGGGTTGATGGCTCCCTTTGTGACTCAGGGATGGGTCAGGGTCCCTGAGTGACTCCTGGCTTGTCCCAACAAAAAGGTCCAGAGCACTGGCAGGAGCCCCTGGGGACCCTCTGGGGTGTCCTGGGGTTTCTCTGCACCCCCACTGCTGGCAGACAGCTGCACAGGGTTACAGTGAATTTTATAGTCCCACTGCTGTGCAGGTAGGGAGGAATGTTGGGGGATCCATGAGGGAATGAAGCATCGCATGGGCCATGAGGGCACCATTCCGCTCTTGCGCTGAATTGCACTGCAGGTGAGCAGCCAACCCTGCCTATAACCTGCCTGTATCAGCTCACACCTTCCTTCTGAGCACCACTGCCCCAGCGATTCCCTGTGAACTGTCCCAGCATGTCTCTTAGTGAGGTGGTTAATATTTCCTTTTAATTTCAGCTCAGGCACTTCCATCCTGTTCACTGCTGTGCTCTGCTGTCACCAGGTGATACAGGGACTGCCAAGGTTAGGGATGAAAAAGAAATGAAACCCACCACCTGAGCTGGGCTGCCACTCATGCAAATGGCATGAAATTTGGCAACCAGCTGGTTAGAAAATGAATTGGTCATGAGGCTTTTTGCAGAGAGGCTGGGCTGCACCTGTTCGGCTGCCAGCAATGCGCGCTGGAGCATTAATCACTTAAATCAGCAAGAATACATTAAGCTTTAGAGTCACCATGGAGATGCTATACAGCCTCTGGCCAAAAAAAAAAAAGGGGGAATGTTGTTTGCTACAGTAGCATAGAAGGAAATTCACAGCTGAGGAGGGATTGGGCTCTCATTGACTTTCATGAGGACAGTGCCTGCTGTGGCAAGTGTAGGGGAGGATGCTTGGTGCTGGTGGTGGAGGGACAGCATGACATCTCCCATCCCAACGCCCAAGCTGAGTGGAGTGTTAGGCGTTCCTCGTGTGTCTCCATTGCTCCTCTCTTACACATTTATGTGAAAGCTCACTTCTGTGAGGTGAGCTCTCCAGCTTCCCTCCCCATCAATGCCATGCTGGCCGCAGCCAAGCGCTGGGAAATGCCTGGGAGGAGGCTGCTGGGGCACAGAACCTGCCTCCCTGCTCAGAGCTCACCCACTGAGTGCCGAGCTCAGCGGTTATTTGAAATTTCAAGTGGATTCCTAATTCAGTCACACACCAAATCCAAATCCAGCTTAAGCGTAAGTGGCTTTGATGCACAACTGTCGTGATTAGGCTGGATTTTCGATGGTATTTAGCTGCCTAAAGATGCAGATCAGTATTTAGCCAGCTTTTGGAGGTGCCTGAGACTAAAGGTGCAGAAAACATGGAAATGGAGGTGATGATGCCTGGCATGGATGCTCCAGGGCAAAGCACACTTTGGCTTTGCTTGTCTCCTGATGGGAGAGAAAGACTCCTGTGAGGGATTGGGCACTGGCTATGGCTGTGCTTCCGAAGGGACCAGGCCAGGGCATGGCTGCAGCACCAGCCCTTGTACAGTTTGTGCCTGAGCCAGCCAGCACTGATGTGTGGGCCAGGGATGCATGCATGCTGCTGCTTCTATTTTAGGGGTGGCAGGAGTCAGGTTTATTCACGTGGGCAGAGCAGCCTTGCTTGACCCCAAGGTCAGGATGCTGGCTGGAGTTGCTCAGCAGCAACTGAGCTGACATCTCCTTTCCAGCTGTGCCCTATCCAGGAGCTCTGCTGTGGGGCAGAAGGCATCTGTATCCCCTCCCTGCCTGCCCCACGAGGGGCTGCAAGGCTGGGCAAGGGTTTGGAGTGTGCAGGGCACTGGGGTCTGACCAGGGACACCTCCCCCAGCCTTATATTTTTAGCTGCCTAATTGCGAGAGCAGAATGTACTCGGCTTTGCTGCAGGATGCTCCCGCTCGGTTCCTGGCAGAGATTGATCTTGAAATGCCAATTGCTCTCCAGGGGCACCGGGTCTAATGAATTGCCACAGTTCGCGCTAGTCCCGGGCACCGGTGCTCCCTCCCCCACTGCTTCCCAGACAGCAGGGTAATGAGACAACCAGAATAGGGTTTTTTCCTTCTCCTGAGATGAAGGTAAAAATATTGAGGGGAATGTGTGCCAGCACATAATTCCAAGCTGGAATGTGCAGTCTTTTCTGTTAGCATTCACACTGAAGGTGTGTGCTAGGAAAGGAGTGTGGTAAAACAGCCATTTACACTCATGTCGCTGAGTCTATTTGCTCATTTCAGGCTGATTTCCAGCAGGAGGAGTTACTAAAGTCTGTGATGAGCAGAGCAGCTTGCCAGCATCCTGGGCTGTAGCGGATACTGGAGCCCATCTGGCTGGGAAGCTGCTCCATGGACCGTCTGCCATCCCTTCGCTGCTGGGCATGGCCCCCACCTCGACCCTCTTCCTAGCTGTCTCTGACCTTGTCTGTAGAGGGAAGTTCAGGAAAAGGAGCTTAACTAGATTATAGAAATAGATTTGGCAAATGGCTTCAAGCCCCTCTGTGTCTTCTGCATCCATAGCTTGTGTCTTCAGCTACCCAAGGGACTTCTGATGTCCCTGTGACTCCTGATTTCTGTACACAATTGGGACCTGTTTGGCACTGCATAGAAGTGTATGCTGGGGATCTGCAATCAAGTTAATGGGCTTTTTGGGCCTGTCATTTGTTTTTATTCCCCCATGGCTTTCACTGGGCCTGGGCAGGGGCTGTGGGATGGCCAGGAGCTCTGGCTTCTCTGTAGGGATGTGCAGACTGTGATGTTTTGGGAACCTGATGTGTCAGGCCGCCCCTGTGCCAGGGGATGTGGTGGCAAGGCCAGGTTGGGCAGGTGCTGTGGACTGAAGCAACTTAAAACGTGGCGAGCAGACATAGCAGGGGAGCTGGCTCTGGTGTTAATGAAAGTGCTGCTGTGCTGCTGCTTCTGGGCAGGAGGGGAGGCAGGGAGGCGGGCAGGGACAGCAGCCAAGCACCTCGTTAGCTTTCAGGGGATGACACTGAAATGATTATATCCCCTGGCACACTGCTCCTGTGCCTGTGCTCCTGCCTGCTGTGGGTCAGAAACAGAAGGTTGAGCTATTGCTGGGATCAGAGCAGGGCTGTGGTCATCCCCAGCCACTCTTCTTGGTGGGTCCCGAGAAGAGGAGCCCTGGGTTCTGTGCCCCGGGCATGCTGCACCAGCCTGCATGAGCATGGGCTTCATGGGGATACAGGCTGCATTTCTTACCTGGCTTCCTTGGGAAGCTAAAGCCCCATTCCTCATGGGACCATGTGCCTGGACAGGGAGGTCTTTGGGCAGCAAGGTCCTACTCCAGCAGCAGGTGACCCTCCCTAACTCACAGAGATCTTGGAGTGGCAGGAGGTCACCCTGCCTTGCTGGGGACCTGGGCCAGCTCCTGTGGGATCAAGGGCTGTGGTAGGGGCAGGCTGGTTCTGGCAGAAAACTGGGGGTATGGGGCGACATGTGTGGCTAGAGTGAAGGACACTGTCCTGAGGGTGCAGGTGGAAGCTTCACCTGGGCCAGAAAGCAAACAAATGAACCTCCAGAAATGAACCCAATAAATGCTGCTGTGAGCGGGCCCCTGGCATTGCTCCACAGTCGTCAGAGGGATTCACCTGTGGGTGAGCCTGGCCCTGTGCCGTTCTGGGGTGTCAGCCAACAGTTGGATACCACCCAGGTACCACCAGCTGTGCTGAGACCCCTGGCCCCAGCAGGCACTGGGAAAATCCCTGCTCTTCCCACCTGTGGGCAGCATGGACAGGGCCTGCCTTCCTGCTGCCACAGCTGCCTGCTGCTGTCCACGGGCTGCCACTGTCCCAGCCCGGCAGGACTGGAAAAGATGATATGGAAATCATTTCCCCTGAACATTATTGCTTCTGGTGGGTTACCACAATCTGTGATGGAGCAATAGCCCACTCACATCCTGTCCCAGTGATGTTTTTCAATGGAGGGCCAGCAGCACCAGCCCCAGAGCTGCAGGGCTGGGTGCTGGCAAGGGGATGTACCTGGGGGCTGATGGCTGCTGACCTGCCTGCTGGTGCAGCCATGGATGCAGCACTGTGGAGCCCAGTGTGCCCAGGCAGTGTTAGTGTTGAATTATGGGGGTGGTGGCACCATCTCATCCAAGCAAGGAATTCAAATGCACAGATGCTGCAAATAAAAGCAAGGGTGGGGGAAGACCCGACTACAATCACAAGTGTTGTCCACCCAGGTTCAAAGCACAGGTGCTGCATTTTTCCTGTGCTGATGATGGTGACCTGCCAGTCACAGTGCTCCTGTCAGTCATCTCAGCCCAATGCTTGTGACTCAAGCAGAGTCAGGATGTGCCAGAGGCTGGTTAAGGCCATCTGATTGAAGAGCCATCTCTCAGAACTTTGCTATTTTTTTCTTTCACATTTTGGAAGTTAGTTTCATTTTCATTTATGCATTGGGGCAGTGGAGTCCTTCTCAGTGGTGCAATGCTGGGTCTGGGCCAAGGGCCACATAGGGTCTTTCCTCCTTTTTTTTGTTTTTTTTACATTAATAAGAAAAATGATGACTGTGTTTCAGTTGTCATCACACTTGATAATGATAGCAGAAGAGATAAGTGATTTACCATTATCAGGGATGGGAAATGACTAATGGGAGTCTAAGCACTTGCTGTATTAATGGCCCTAGAGTACAGGTTGGCAGGAGGAAGGGAAAGCAGATGAAACTGCCAGCTCTTTGGCTCTGGTCCATTGGTACCTGTCATTTCCCAGTTCAAAATGTACTTGGAAAGTGGCCCAACCTGTATGCAATTTCTGTACTAAGCTCCCAAAGGTAGAAAACCACTGTCCAGCCAGAGTCTCCATTTGTCTGCAGTGAGCTGAGATGCTTAACTTATGTGACGAGGAAAGGAAGGGCAAATTATTTACAAAGATCCACTGGACAATGGAGACACTTCTGAAACACTGCCTAGTGGTGAGAAACTCAGGCAGGGCTGGTGGTGGATGTGCAGCACAGCTGCCTCAGGGGGCAAGGAGCCATAGTGGTAGGGACCAGTCCCAAAAATTCCTGTGACAAAGCAGAAATACAGATCTCTTCCTGAACTTCATGTTTGTGAACATGAAGTGACTCTATCCCCTGTCTTGCATCATGTTGTGCTGCATCTTAATTCCAGGGCAGGTGCTTGCAGTGCTTGAGCAGTCCCAGAGTGTGAAGGGACACTGTTTGTGCTCACTCTCATTTCCCTGCCACCCAAATGAGCAGCTTCCTCTGGGCATGGGAAGTCCAGCCAGCTAGGGGTTTTGGCCTCAGCAGTGGAGGGCGATCTCCTGTGGTGGCTGGAGAAGCTGCATCTTGTCCAGAGAGCTGAGAGGACAATGTCTCCAGAGCACAGGCACTGCAGGCATGGGGCAGATTTGGGATGAGGCATTTCTCCCAGCTCTCCCCTTGAGCAGATCTGGTGCTATGTCCTGCTGGCTCATCCAGACCTGCTCGCCCTCCCAAGCACATACAGGATGCACCACCTTGTTTGGTCATGGAACAAGTGTTGTGCCTCTGTGTGCACATCCCTAACTGAACAAGCTATCCTCTTACTCCTCATCTCTCTTACCACAATGGACTCAGCCCCACCATGGGAATCCTCGATATGTTTTCCTTCCCTCCTAGTTAGTTTGTGAAGATCTGAATGAACAATCCCCTTGGACACAAAAGCTTCTTGTCCTGCATGGTCACCGCAGGGTGTTTGGGAAGCTCTGACCCACGGCCATAGTCAATGTGGTAACAAGAGGCGAGGGAGCTGGCAGGCAGGCAGGGATGAGAGCAGGGACTTCCCAACCCAGTGGTCTTGATCCAGCCACAACACTCACAAACGCCAACTTCAGCAGCCTGGGAAAGCAAGTGGAGACAATCATGGTCCTGCTGTGTAATCATCCCCCTCACCAGCAGCCACTGGCTGATTTTCCTTCTTCCACCCAAAGCTCCCTGCAGCTTTGGGTCTGAGTGCCCAGAGCTGACTGCTGTGAAGAGCTGGTACCCTGTGCTGGTGAGAGGATCTGCTGCATCCCATCCAAAGCCCCACGCTGGGCAGCTCATGTGGCCCCAGAAGCTGGCTGGCCACCCTTGGTGCCTGGCCCTGCCGTGCCCTGCCAGCCCCAGGGGCCAGTCTGCAAACCTGGCAAGAGGCAGTGCCCAGGGGCTCCAGGCTGGAATGACCCAGCCAGTCTGGGAAAAGAGACTTGGCTGGCAATGCTGCTGGCACTGGCCTGAGTACGGGCGACAGCTGACTGCTCCAGAATGTCCCATCGTCTGCTCCTGCATGAGCTCACAGGAAAACAAGCCAGGCCACTTGAAGTGAAGTACAGCATTTTGTGGCTGAAGCTGGTAGCATTGCCCTCACCCAGCTGAATGCAGGCCAAGTCCTGAGCCTCAAAACAGACATGGCTTTTACATCTGCAGCTAAAGGACACGATGCCATTTGTATCCTGGCAGACCTTTCAGCTTTTTCCAGTGCTTCAGTATTGAACAGATTTCCTTTACTCAAAAGTAGTAGAAATTCAGAGAACCTGATGGCAGGACACAGGCTATGCTCTGATAGAGCAGTAGGCAAAGGCTCCTTCCTGGCAAGGCGGGGGAGGCTCCACACCCTTAGGGCATATGTTGCCCCAACCTCAGCTGTTCCTAGCGTCATCCCCTCTTGTCCAGCCCAATGTATGGCATTGCTGGGTCCAAAGCAGATGGTGCAGAAGAGCACTGTGGGCCTTTTCTTGGTGGCAGCCACTCTCTGCTCTCTATCCTGGCTTTTCATGGTTCCTGAGCCAAGAGGGCACCTGGGCTATGGCTTTCAAAGCACTGCACCACCAAGACACTGAACATCTTAACAGGTGCCTGCAGTTTAGGGGTGATGAGTTTCTTGCCTGGTCCACCTCCCCCATGCCTTCTCCATGGTGGCCCAGGTGGGACTGAGCATCCTCAGGCAAAACTGGCCAAAAACACAGAGCTATCACAGCCACCTGCAGTGGTCAGTCATAAGCCTTGCTTTCTCTAACCTACATACATATTTAAAGACCAGTTAAGTAGATGAAACCTTAAAATCCCATTTAACATTTTCTGCTTGAGCACAGGACCCAGTATGTCAGCATAAGGCAGTCCTGAGGGCTCCCAGCTGCTGCCTCAGGAGCGATGCTAGAACACTGGATGGACTGAATTAAGAAGGGCGCCTTGAGCACCACTGACTCAAAAATATTGGAAGAAACCATAACTTTCCCTCTGCAGTTTCTAAATGCAAAATAAAACGGGCTGGGCTGAATAACCTGTGTGCTGTCAATGAGCTGCCTGGGTTGATCATTTGCCAAGGCCTGTCCCAGAGCTGGCAGTGCTGGCTGGTGACCAGGTGGCCACAGTTTCTTGCTGAAAAAGGTTCCCATGGCAGAGCTGTGCCTGCTGAGGTTTGTCCATGCCCAGGGTGAAGCCAGGTCAGTACCATGACCCTGACTGCCTGCTGGTGATGTCCTACCCAACAAGAAGAGGGTCTGGCTATGGCAAGCTGCTCCAAATGCCACTGTGTATTTCCCTTAGCTTGTGCTGAGTGCAGATCCACAACCTGACACTGCACCAAACATAGCTTGGGCCACTGAGTTATGTTTTGTGGGGCAAGCACAGCCCCTGGAGGTGGGAATCCATTAAGGGAGGGGGCCTTTGGAACTTGCAGAGTAAGTGTTTTGGTTTGAAAGATGTGTGTCTGCTAAGGAAGGCAGGAGCCCCCCTTCCCTCCGAATTATTATAACTCTGAAATCAAGGGGCTTTCAGGCAAAGATATGGGAAATAGGAATAACAGAAAACAATAATAGAGAAATACTGGTTTAACTTGACAGAGTCGGATATGAGCTGACCCCCTGTTAGTCAGGGTAGCAGTGGCATTCTGATAAGGTGGTGGCTGCAGTCCTCCTGAAGTGATGGAGTGGTTCTGCTGAAGCGGTGATCCTGTAGAAAAGTCTGGTCTTCCTCAGAAGATCTAGTGATGACTATGTAACTCTTGTCCTCTGGAAATCCAGTGGGAAAGGCTGCTCTGGTGTTTAAAATCCCAGTTTATATCCAGAATGGAATGCTTGGTTACTCCCTCTGGGTGGAACATCTCACAATGGGATGGTGAGTTCTGAGATAAGGCATTGATGGGCCATTAACAGGAGATAATCCAGAGGAGGGAGGCAGGGAGCACTGCCCCACCTGGTTTCAAAAGCTCATTGAAATGGTGATAGAATACATGCTTTTGGGCATATTTTACATTGCAACCCAGGACAGTAAGGTTGGGTTTTTCATGGTGTACCAACATACAAATCCATTCCTGGGCTGCTGGGAGCATGTGTAAGAGGAGAAAGAACTGCCAAAACTTCATTTTTCTTTTTCCTTTTCTTGCTTCTCTGAATGCTTTTACTGTGTTATGGAAGATAACATCAAACTGCCTCTCCACATTGCAGCATGCCCATCTGTAAAACTGGGAGCTGACACTTTCCCATTTACATGGGGCACAGCAAGGGTAGCTCCTGATAACTGTAAAGTGCCTTGGAGACTGTGGGGGTAATAGGCAGCCTAATAGTTAGCAGTGTTACTTGATTACAAGCCTGGGTGGCTGGCAGCAGGACCACACTGTAACACTCTGCATCCCTTCATCTAGTACCTGCCCCTGAATGGAGAACTCGTGCTGGCAGCTGGTGCAGGATTCACAGCTTTCGATGGCAGCTGGGATCCAGGCTGTGACTCAGGTATTTTCTGCCCAAACCAGGCACCCCATCAGCCCATGATGAATCATGCAAATTCAGCACAAACACCTCTACAGAGGTCCCACCTCAGAGCAAAGTGAATCACTCCTCTTCAGTACTTACCTTTTCTTTGATGGCCTCCCTCACATCAGATCGTTTTTTCCTGCTAGATCACCTGTCTTCTAAAAAAGTAATTATGGTAGGGAAGCCTTTGAAGTTGTAGCAGAGAGGCAAATATTGTTTGTATTTTCCCCTGCCTATTAAGCTTGTAGCCACATCAAAGCCCTTATTTTCTCTGCCATGGTGTTTCTAAAGAAAACCAGTTAGGAGTTACACACTGGTGAGCCAAGCCATGGCCATCACAGCAAGCTGGCCTTTGGCCCCACACACACATCCTCCCCCTGCTTCCCAGCCTCCAACCCATGGCTGAGACAGCAGGTTCGTGTCATTGGTGCCTGCTATTATCTGAAGTCTGTTTTCTAGGGAGGTGTATTTTGGATGCTTAAGAGCTACCCCATGCTTTCAGTGGCAAGTAAGTTTTTAGTTCCTCTACAGCGAAGAAAGAGTCCAAGCAGAGCGCCTGTGCCTGCACTCTGACTGGAAAAGAAAAAGAGAAACAAAGGGAGGAGGAAAAGCCCAAATCAGTCTTCCCGGAGGAAGGATTGTAGCTTAATACCGTCTGGAGCCACTCTGAAATCCTTCATCCCTATCATTTTTTTGCTTTGGGGCTGTTTACCCCCCAGCCAGGATGCTCTGGCATCTGTGCTTTGCACTGGCTTTTTCCTGCTGACCATGCCCTGCCCCACTGAAGTCAGCAGGCATTTCTGGGACAACTTCCACAAATGGACTTCTTTAAAGCACGATTTCAAAATGAATACAAATAATTCAGTCATTAAGCACCCTCATTAAGCTGGCTGAATTGGTAAAGGTTCAGCTGCTGGGAAGGGGGAGAAGAAATCAGGGTACTGCATGATGAGACTAAACAGCAGGGAAATGGTTAATGGCTAAATTTTGATAGTTAAATGAGGCACTGGCTTTGGGGTTACCTGCTGCAGGGAACAGGGCTGGTCACATTTCTACAGACCTGCCAGGCTGCTGGGAAACTAGGACATGAATTATGATATCCATTTTTATCAGGTTTAGCTGTTACTCAGCATTCAGGCAGAGGTTTTCCTCCTTAACAAGAAGGGTGAGCTTTCAAAAAAAGGGGGAAAAAAAAAACCTGTGGGGTCTGGGCCTCGAAGCAGCAGGCAGATGTGGGGTTTGGGCTGAGACCCTTGCCCTGAGTCCTGGGAAGCTTTGCCAAGCTCTGGGGAATGCCTGCAGTGGTTGCCCATGAGGGTGATGCCAGGGCCAGCCCTTGGCTCCCTGCCCACAGGGCGAGATCCTTCACTTCAGGCCAGACAGTGCCTGGTTTTACCAACCCACAGTAAAGACACATCTGCTGGGGGCTTTGGATTTGGGTTTGGATTTGGATTTGGGTTTGGGTCACGCTCAGCCTTTCCTATCGCTTTTCCAGGTGGAACAGTGAAGTTTGCCGATGCCGAGCACCGCGAGTGGTTCGACCCCACACTGTGGCAGGACGTTCTTCCCAGTGGGGAGCTCAAGCCGAGTGGGCCCCTCTTCTCTGTGGATGAGGAGCGCGTCCCATGCCGCTACGATGATGTTGTCTTCCAGCCCGAAACCTCCTTCCGGGTAAACATCGACTCATCGCAGCCAGTGATTCACCTCCGCAGCATCTCTGTCATGGGCCAGGTAACGTGGGGAGGATGAGAAACTGGCTCCACACCTCTTTGCAGCCCCAGAGTAGGTCAGGTGAGGAAGGACCAGCTGGAGATGGGAGAGCAGCGCTGCGCAGGGAGATGGGGCACACCTGTGGGGCTGCAGCTTCATGAGCTGCTGCTGCTGCAGCTCTGGATGGCCTCGATGGCTTTTTGCATCGATCAGTTTGTTATCGCCTTCCTCCCTGCAGTGTGGGAGCACAGGCTGTCTCTCTATTCATGTTTAAAGAAAGGGCCAATGTGCACAGGTCAAACCACCAGCAAATGGCATCTTCTCTGGCTCCCAGGGGCCGCTCTTTTCCCAGGCACGTGTCTGCAGCCGTGATGCTCAGGGACCCTCTGGGGACATCTCCCTTCTTCCCCCGACCTTAACATGGCCTGTGGCCCAGTGATCATCTTCCAGCTTTGCTTCAGCACTGCTCTTTAATTGATTGGAGGGATAATTATAGAAGAGCTGGCAGCCTGCTGTGCCTCGGCCTGGGAATCAGGCTCCCCATGAGCCCCATCCCTCCTGGTCGGGGGAGCAGAAGATCACAGGCGCTGCAGCAGTAAACACAGGCTCTCCAGGAGCGGGAGATGTGGCAAGCATTTCATAAGTTATTTATTATTTTTACCGCTGCGCTGGCTGGGATCTACCATTTCAGGGCCAGGCATTAGGTAGCTGCTTTTTGAGTAATAGACTCAGTCAGTGCCCAGGCGGGTGCAGGCGAGTCTGAACGAGGCAGCGCCCCAGCGGAACTCACCCCAGGCACACATAGCTTCAGGGATGCAGAGGTGGATGCTCTTGGGTGATCAGAGTGATGCTGGTCCTGCTGATGCCTGGGGACCACCTCACAGCTCATCATCACCCCCAGGGACCACTGCTGGCTGTCCCTCATGGCGGAGGCTGCTACTGAGAGATGAGATGGAATGAGAAGGTGCTTTTTATGATCATAGCATGTTTCCTAACAACTCACCTTGTGAGCTTCTTTATCCCTTTGTAGCCAGCCTACTCTGTGATGACTATTTTCACCTCAAAGCCTGAGAAATCTGCCCCGTTGTGCCAGAGCATGGAGATGCTTCCTGTAGAAGAGAGTGGGTGAGAGAATCTCTGGTGGGTTGGCAGGATGAGGCTGGTCAGTCCAGCTCAGCCTTTGCTAGGGCCAAGAACATGGAGATGCTTCCCACATAGGAGGAAAACAGCTGAGATCCAGCCCCCTTCCTCCCAGTAGTGAAAAGCTGGTAACTTGAATTCTCTGGGCCAGCAGAAAGATAGAAAGCAAAATAAGAAAAGGCCCGGCCATCTCATTGCCATTGTTTTTTGTTTTAGAGAGAGCTTTTCTGTTAGTCCAGGGGAAAAGCTGGAATGGGTATACTGGCAGGGTTTTCCTGCTGTATCACTACCTGCAGCAGGGCTGCCCAGTGATGTCCATCAGATGTGACACCAGGTGTCCCAGCAGCACCGCTGGGTGCCTGGGGACAGCACTGGGACCTGTCCTGGGATACTCACCCACTTTGCTGCTCTTCCCTGCACAGGAGCTGAACACCCCTGCATCCTGGGCTGGGTACCTGGGGGGCCCCTCTGCCCCGCTGCAGTTTCATGGCAATGGCACTCTCCAGGTGACGGGCACTGGCTGTCCTGATAAGTCTGGCTGTGCCTGCGGGAACGCCCTGGTGAGTCTTCCCTTTCCCATTCTGGGGGCTCCGGTGCAGGCTGTGGGGCGAGGGACTGACTCTGCCCTGCTCTCCTTTAGGATGGCCCCCGCATCTGCGCAGCCCTGAACAGGGCATCAGGGAGGCAGTGCCCAGAGCCAGCGTGCCAGAGCCCTTTGCAGCCCCTTGGCCACTGCTGTGGGGTCTGTGGTGAGTGGGGGACATGGCCCTATTCCTCCTCCCTGCCACACCAGCGGCTCCACCCTGCTTCCCCTGGCTCCGCGGGGGAAAGCTGGGTGCAGGGGGTGCTTGCTGCTGGTTGTAAGCTGAAGTTTTGCGGTATCACTGCCCCCAGGAGTCCCATCTGTGGGTCCTGTGTGCAGATCCCATCGTGCCACCTTCCCAGCACATCTCTCTGAAGCATCATCCTGGCTTTTGGAAGCCTGTTCTGAGTTGCAGCCCTTTGTCCCTGCCTCTGGTTTATCCTGTCAGGATGTCACAGCTCATCAAGCTAATAGGGCTCTGCTGAGTTTATGCAGCCGAAAACACTCAGTGGAAATGCAACCTTTTCCACCGTAATGTCAGCTTCCCAGCTCGTTTCATTTCATTTAAAATAAAAACATGCAGATTGACAGCATTCCCTGTGCAATGGGTGCTGCTCCATTAATCTGCAGGAAAGGTTGCTAGGGGCAATTTTTCATGCACATCTGTACCTGGATACTTGGTATCTGATATTTGGTATATCATACCAAATTCAATAAAATGGCAGCATATGTTTCTCCAACATGCTCCTAAAAACATAGTCCCTTACAGTCTTTAGGACAATTTAAAATTACAGCTAATTCTTACTTGCATTTTTTCCAAGGAAATTATTTGTCTCCATGACTGCAGTGCAGTGTATGGGGAGCAGAAACATTCCCACCTCTCAGCCTTCCCCCCCAGAGCCAGGGTAGCACTGCTGAACTACAACCTCATGGCCCCAAAGCCAGGAACATGTAGAGCTTCCCAGAGGCATAAGTGGGAGAAAGCTTTCCAGTGAAAGCTTCTCTCCAGAATATATTGGAAAGCCAAATGCCTTTCATCAAACCCAGTTGGCAAAAAGACCAGCAAGGGAGGGAGAGGTTTCTCTCTGAGGCCAGCCAGACCGGTGGCACAGGGGTACCAGAGGGTCCCCAGTGCCTTTTGTGGCAGTCAGAGCTGTGCTGCCGTGACAGCTCTCTGTCCACACTTGGTGACAGTTTGATACCTGTTTTCTGGCTGCAGGGGCTGCCATTAACCTGGATTTCACTCCTGATTTTGACCTGCAGAAGTACCGGGACAGATTGGTCCAAGAGTTGCTGAGCCAGGTACATCACCCTGTCAGACTGGGAGGGGCTAATGAAACAACAAGCCACTGGCCACATCTGCCAGTGACTTGATGCCTGTGGGACTGTTTGGGGTGGGCATGCAGTCCCAGCGATGCCAGAGGTGCAGTTTACTCCCCACCACCCTGCAGGGCCCTCCCTGTGTGACCTCTTGGATGTGCCAGCTTGCTGTGGGTGCTGGGTCCCTTGCTCCCCACCACAGCACCACTGTCCCGTGCAGCTCAGGGCAGGAGCAGCTGCTGACATGCAGTGGGGAGAGATGAAGGGGGACTTGCTGGAAACCCTGCTCCAGAAAACACAGGAAGTCAGGCCTGGGTAACATGGGGCTCAGCGCATGCAGCTGGGATCATGCAAACCTGCAGCAGGGCATCCCCTGGCCTCTGGGCAGTGCTGAGCTGCTTTGCTGTTCCCCAGTAGGCAAGCACTGGGTGGCTGATGGGCACTGGTGAGCTCTCAGATCCCTTACAAGGCATCACTTCATGCTGCTCCTTGTCAGATACAACATGACATCCCTCCTCCTTGCCAGGGGAGGAGGTGTGCTCTGCGTTGCACTGTGAGGTTTGATACCGGAGTATTGCTCTATTGATCCTGAGCTGAAAGCTGTCTGCCTGCCCTCCTTACAGCCACACATCTTAATACAGCTTTTAATGGGTGTGAATTGTTTTCTCAGTGTGCTCTCCTCCGTGGGGGCTCACTGAGTGCTGGGTGCTGGTCACAGCTTGGGAGAGAGGGGATGTACAAGCCTCTCCTTTGGGAAATGGAATGGCACTGCAGTGACAGGGATGGCAGCTCTGTGATGGGGCTCACAGGAAGATTCAGGTGGGCCTTGCAGCTGCCCCATTGTGGTTGTCTGTGCCTACCCTCTCACGGGCTTTACATGTCTCCTTGTGTTTTGGGAAGCCCAAGTATGCTGGCGTGCAGATGGCCATATCCAAGGTGCACAAAGCACAGACCTTCCTGGGCGTCCTGTCCCGAAGCTCCACTCCTCTGATCCAAATCGTGCTGATCGATGACAGAGCAGGAGTGCAGGCAGGCACCGCTGCGGAGCAGCTGGCAGCAGACATCATGGAGAACATAGCACAGCATGGTAATGCCCCTGTCCTCCTCAGCAGGTCCCCTGCAGGTGCACACCACTGGCCAGAGCTTCATATTCCCTGCCAGCAGCCCACATGTCCAGTGGGGTTTGAATGTCTCTAAGGATGGAGATTCCACAACATCTGTCAGCAGCCTGTCTCCACAACTGACCATCTTTGCAGTGAACCAGTTTTTTATATATAGAAATAATTAGATAAATATAGATATTTAAGTGGAATTTACCATATTCAGTGTCTGCCTATTGCCTCTTGCCCTGTCACTGGGCACTGCTGAGAAGAGCCTGGCTCAGTGCTCCAGCTGTGGCTTGCCAAGGCAGGGCAGAGCAGAGTGGAAGGGTCACCTCTCTTGACCTGCTGGCAGTTCTCCTCATGCAGCCTGGGATACTGGTGTGCTCCCATGCCATGTCTGATCATGACCAGCTTGGTGCCAGCCAGGGCCTCCAGGTCCCTGTCTGCAGAGCTGCTCTGCAGCCAGAACACTGCTTGTGGAGGCACACAATGGAATCTGGCAGGTGCTGATGGGCACACAGGTCACAGCCAGGGGACCTGGTGGTCATTGTGGGTAGCAGACCCTCATGGGCTTGTTCCTATTGAGTCCATCCACCTGTGTATCCCACCCCCATTCCCAGGGAAAGTCGATCCCCAAGCAAGCAGGGCCAGACCTAGCTGCAGGCTCCCTCTGCCATGGGTGTGGGGATGTGTTGGCCTGTACAATCCTCATTGCTATTTCTTCCCAGGTGAAGCTCTCGGCATTTCAAGTGGCAGAATGGAAGTGGCCACTGGCAGCACTGCCAGCGGGCAAGTGGGGAGCCACCCAGTGAGCAGGATCACAGCGGGGACAGTCATGGGGCTACTCTTCAGTCTCCTGTTCCTTGGAGGGATCCTCTTTCTCTACAGAAAGGGAAAGCTGAGGTAGGGATGCAGCTTCAGCCAGCAGCAAACACTCAGGCTGTCTCTGCTTGGGAGTAGCTGCCAGCCCAGGCTGTCCTTCCAGCCTGGCACACAGGGGCACATGGTGCTGCCCAGAGCTCCCACGGAGAGGGGCACAGCCTCGCAGCCTGCTAGCCCCAACAGGACTGTTCATAGAACCAAGATGGTTTGGGTTGGAAGGACCTCAAACATCATCTAGTTCCAACCCCCTGCCATAGCCAGCAACACCTTCCACTAGACCAGGTTTCTTGGAGCCCCATCCAGCCTGGCCTTGAACACTTCCAGGGATGGAGCATCCACAGCTTCTCTGGGCAACCTGTGCCAGTGCCTCACCACCCTCACAGTAAAGAATTTCTTCCCAATATCTTCCCAAACTTGCTCTTGCTCCTCGTGGTTTATTGGAGGTGAGGTGGCTGAAAGGCACTTCTGTCCTCTTGGACTGTTGCTTCATTCTCCTCCATGACCAGGAGGAGTTGCCTCTTGGCAGGGTGCAGTGTGCTCTGGTGGGAGCAGGGCTGCTGCAGCTTGGCAGTCATGGTGCCTGGTGACATCTCCTGTTCCTTGGCACCATTAGTTTGCCGCCCTGCTGGGGAGTAGAGGACTGAAACTGCCAGCTGCTAAATGGAAATGCATCAAAATAATGCAAAACACTTGTCCCACAGCTTTGTAACCATTAAAGGGAGAGAGCATCCAAAAGCAAGTGCAGCTCCTAGTGCGTTAGTTGTTCACACAGCACGGAGCATGGAGTGCAGGTCCCAGGGGAGGGCTGAAGGGTGCACCTGACTGCATCACAGCTGGGAGCTGGTCAGAAATAGCCCTTCTCCATCACCTCTTTTCCTCACAGCTTGGAGATGGGGCCTGGCAGTGATTAGGGCATCCCAGCAGTGCCTATATCACCTCTGCTCCTCCCATATGCACCCACCTTCACATGGAGGGTTTTACAGGGTTTACTGGCTGCCTGCTGAGCCACTGTGGGTTGTCTCACCCAACTGTGGGCAAGTGGGGTTGACCTCACACATTTTATAACCAGGGGCCAGGAATTGCTTAAATTTGCATGTGCAACCTGCACCTGTGTCTGCTAGGGGGTGCTGACCTCCCCAGGGCTGGGGCTGCCTTGTCACAGGCTCCCAAGTCAGGTTGGTTGTTCCCTCCCACTTCCTCCACTGGCATTTTGTCACTGTGCAGTAGTGGCCCTGGCCAGGGACACTTGCCCTGCTACTTGACACGTGCTGACATGATATTTCCTAGCAGTAAACCTGTGCCTTCATCTAATTTCTAAATAAAACTCCCAGACCCATAATTGCTACTTGATGATTTATATCTTTCACTGATGTTTCTTTGGATGCCGGACAGGCCTTTGAAACCAGCTCTGTCAGCAGCAGGAGGGAATTTGTAGCTACAGGAGACAGAGCTGAACACGAGCCCAGGGCCTGTCCCTGGCCAACCCACTCCTGCTCCCCATATTTCCACCAAAAGGCGCCTGGCAGAGCTTCCCTCGGAGCTCCTGAGGTGATGTGCATGGACCTGCTGCTGAGCCCATCTGCACCAGGTGCCCAGTGCAAGGGAGTATGCTCTGTGACTGGGACCCTTAGAATAAAAGTAATGAAGAAAATAAACAGGTAGTGATGGTGATTAAGATTAAAAAATGGTAACGTGAGAAAAGTAATGGTAACAGTAATTACTGCAGTGGGAATGGGTGTCAGCTCTGTGGCAATTCATTTTAGGCCACAGGGAAGGAGTAATTGGTCCAAAGTGAAGCCTGTGCTGGAGTTGTCTGTCTCTGCAAACTCCTCCCTCCAGATTGCAGGTCCCAAATCTCCAGCGTTAATGATTTCTGCTGGATACAGCATCTTTTCCCTGGGAAAGGGTACAATCATCCCTGTTTCAATGACAGCCTGATACTTTGCCCCTGCATCTTCCCATCCACCTCTTAAAGACGCAGGGTTTCAGCTGGGGGAGCTGCAGGGATGGGAGGGATGTGGATGGTGATGCCCAGCTCTTCCCCAGGTTGCCTGCCCTGCGCCTCTCCCAGCCCTGGGAGAGAATGGAGGACCCGCCGTGCCCTGCACCGGCCAGCGACAAAGGCTTCGACAATCCCATGTTCAGCGTGGTGAGTCAGCCCTGCCAGGGACACCAGGATGCTCAGGGGCGTGGGCAGGAGCTGCTGGGGCCCCAGCCACGACACTCTTGAGAGCCTGTTGGGGTTACCCTGACAGGGGTCCTGCTTTCCCCAGGCCAGGAGGGGTTTGTGGGACATTCCCATTCCCATTCAGGTCACCAGCCTCTCGACTGCTGCAGGGATTCAGCACTGGGCAGGTTGTGCCAAGGGTTTTGCTTCTCTTCCCCATCAGTTACTTTTCCTCCATTGCTGTTGCAGGAGCCTCTGGGTGCTGACCTTGGAGAGGAGACACCTAAAGATCTCCAAGTCTTCTACCTCAACCCTCTGTATGATGCAAGCGAGACAGAGACCTGATGGTGTGGACTCATGCTGAGGGCAGACACCACTCCCTTGGGCACACCACCACCTCACCAGCCCTCACAGCCCCTCACAGTTCCTTGCATCACTCCTGATGGAATTTAAGCCAGAAGCAGATCCCACCTGATTAAAAGTGTCCATGCAGTGAAAGAAACCACAGCAAACCTTCACTGTTGAGACTCAGTCACATGGATGTGGCCTCCCTGGTGTTACTTCTGTGCTTTAAACTGTCTTTTGTAGATGTCAGTTCTTTTTAGATAGTTCAATATTGAAATTTGGGTCTCAGGTGGTATCCAGAGAAGCTGGGGTCTAGCTCAGCACCCATGCTTTAGCCAGCACTGTGCTGGATTTGCCCAGGGCACAGAGGTTGAAGGAAGCACCCCTGGATGCGTGACAGAAATTCAGTGCTCAAACACATTTCAGAATATGACCCAGAGCCTTCAGGGCCTGGACCCATTAGCTGGAAGGTTGCTTTTCTTTCCAGCAGCGTGCTCAGTGCTGGGGATCTCTGCTCAGGGTTCTTATTCCTCCTCTCGCTCCCATCCACTGGGTGCCAGTGAGGTGCAGTTGAGCAAACAATTCCCTCCCCCTGGAAGCTTCTGGAGCTTGCTCCTTCCTTCTGTGCCTGGGCTGATAGGTAAGAAGCCCTCTTGGACCCTGTTATTTCTCGAGGTGAGAAAGTCTTCTTGAGGTACAAGAGGAAAGAAGTTTGATGCCAGGGTCCCTGGGGAGGGATGCAGGCAGGAACAGAGGGCTGGGGACAGTCACACTGGCCCATCTCTGATGAGCCTTGGGGCAGTGGCACTGAGGGGCCTCGTTAGTGCTGGCCTGTGCCAAACACCCTCCTCTGCCCACAATGTCAGGCAATGCATCAGTGTGGAGCAGGGCTGATGGGTGAGGCTGAAATTATGGATATGTATGCAAATGGATGCAAATTTACACTCTACTGGGTGTTCAGTAGGGCTTGTTGGCATATTCCATAAGGAAGCAGCTATTTTAAGTTTATAATATTTTGTTCTAGTCTCTGGAAGACATAATCCCTTCTCAAAGGCCTGGGAATTTGTCATTAGGTGCATCACAGCCCTGCCGAAGGGTGACAGGCAGCAATGTGGTGGTGGGAGTAGCCCTGCCCTCGGAGAGACCTCTGGAAACAGGCAGGACAAAATCACGAGGCAGGCAAGCATCAAGGCCTCTCTGAGCTCCTGGTTGCTGTGGTGAATTTGCAAGAGGGGCAGAGCCAGGAGGAGTCTGGTGCTCAGGGCACACACAGCCTTGGGATTTTACCATGCACACCTCTCCTGAGGGGACTCTTCCACCAGTACTGGGATGAAAAGCAACTTACCTGGGCAGGAGATTCTGCTGCACTTGTTGCTGGGTGAAATGGTCATGGGCCAGGTCAAAAAGCAGAGGAAGCCATCAGCCTGCAGCAGCTGACATATGCAAGTTGGGAAAACCCAATCCCCACCATCCCATGGTCCTACAAACAGTGCATCACTGTGGGGAGCAGTGACCCAGGGACAGAACCCAAAAACTCACCTCACAACACACAGTCACTCCTGTGATGTGAGCCCAAGGGAGAGCCCCCACCTCAAGCCCTCCTGCTGACCCCCCAAGGCTGGGGAGCACTGCATGGCCAGGGCTCAGTGCAGCTCAGCAGCCATGGTGTTACCATGGTGCCTGTCAGAGCAGCTGCATCCTCCACCAGCTACATCCCTACTTTCTGCCTGTGAGGGCCTTTTTGTGTTCTTTTCCCCTTTCACATCCGTTCATTGCAGGTGACTGAGTCTCCTCCTGCCCACAAGCTTTCATACACACACAGACACACACAGACACACACACACACGAGTTATCTTTCTGGGGCTGCTGCACCAGGCAGCCCATCCCAGCAGCACTGCCTACACAAGGAAAGGGCTCAAGGGTGACCCCTAGGGAGCCCCTGGCCCCTCACCTCAGAGAAAATTTCTTCCCTTCCTGGCTATTTTTGGGTCTTGCTCATTGTGAGGGTGGATTGTGATGTGAGGATTGGGAGGGGTCTCGATGGCTGCATCCCCACAACATGTGGAGAAGGGGAGAGGTAAGAGCATCCCATAGCCATGGACTAAGAGAGAGAAGAGACTTCCCATTGGCAATAGGGACCATTACACAAGATGGTGTTAGGATGGTGTCCTTCCCCTGCAAGTGGCTGAGGGCATCAGCTCTGTGTCCTGCCTGCACACACAGGGGTTTGAGGGTGAGCCACGGGCAGGGGCGTGCTTGTGGAGTGGGACAGTACCCTGGGACACATCACTGGCACGGAGGGAGGCAGACCACCCCATGGCAGGAATCTCCACCTGGTCACCCCTACGTGTTGGCATGTATGGATTTGCTGTTGGCAAAGCTTCATTTTTAAAATGCATTAGCAGCTCGAGGTCACTTACAATAGAGGCTTTAATTAAAGCAGAGATCAATTTTTGTCAGTGCACGGGCAGAGCACAGTCTGTACTTTTCCTTCAGGAGCCACGTCCGCTCGCTCGTACAGAACGCGCTGCAGGGAGGGGGGAGCTCTGCAGAAAAACAGTGAAGCACCAGAGTCAGATTGCGATGCCGGGGACCAACAGCTGCTGGAAAAACAGCTGTATCCATGATTGTACCCATGATTGCTGCACACCGACGCACGCAGACAGCCCACAGTGCAGGCAGGGCAGTGCGAAGGGGTTTGGCACATGAGTGTCTCCTGGGATCCTGCCTAAACAAGGAATTTAATTCACAGGCATCTTTGCTAAGCGGCACATTAGATGGGTAGTTTATGTCACCGAGGCTGTGCGCAGCACATCTGGGTACCTGATGGCTTTGTTTTGCTTCTGGTCCTGAGAGTCAGGGGTTTCTTACTGCGACAGACTAATTCAAAATGCTTTAGTGTTAATGGCAAAATCTCAGGAGTCATTGCTTCCCAGGGTCTTGGAAGAAAAACAACCCGCACACTATTAATGGACACCAAATCGTAGCGCAGTGCCTTTTCCCTTTGCACGATTCAGCCGCTCACAGAAGTTGTGCAAACCTAGATTCAGACTGGCAAAGTCCTCAAAATATCCCGGAGCCTAAAGACGGACTCGGCTCAATGAATTTATTTTTTATATCTCTTTTAGCAGGAGGCAGCAGCGGCGGGAGGGCATTTGGCAGGGACTGGTCTCACCGGAGTGCAGGAGCTGGCCAAGGCACTGCGGGGCGGCAGCCGAGCTCTGGCCGTGTCCATCAGCACGGCTCTGCACTGCTCGTCCTCGCGGGACCGCAGAGCAGGGACTGCGTAAGCAGCAAAGGAGGCGAGGCTGAAAAAAATCTGAGGGTTTTATCTATGAGAAAGCATCAATAAACCTGCATGAACCTGTGCAGTCAGATGACAAAAAAGTGCTGCAGCTTATTGGGGAGTAGGGAAAATACTTGCTGCAAGGACAGGCAAGGGGCTGATTCCTGAGTCCATGTTCCTCCTCTGGCTGGAGCACAGCACTGCAGCTCCCGCTGGCTGAGCACGTCCTGCTGTCTTCTGCTCCCGTCCTCAGCTGACCCTGCCGGCAACGCTGGCCTGAGCATCAAGGCACCGCTGGGACATGCTCTTGCCAACTTTTGGCTTTCCTGGGCATCTCATACCAGGCCTGCAGTTGATGCCTGGTCTCATCATCACCCCCCATCCCCAAAAACATGTTTAGGACATTTCAGAACCACTGAGATTGGGCTGGCACTGTGCCTTCCATTCTGCCTTCCTGCCGCGGTACTGTGTCCCATGGTACCCCTCCCACCCCAGGTGCTGCCCGGCCAGCGGCGAGCCCAGGCCATGGGAACAGAGCTCACCCTGGAGGAAGGGGCTGCCCTGCACTGGGTGAGGGGGACAGCGGCCACAGTTCTTGCCCGATGGGCTGCCAGGAGCTCCAAGGCAGCCAAGGAGGGATGTTAAGGGGAAAGGGAGGGGGGGATCCACATTTACAGGGGTGCAAGCAGGCAGGAGAAGGCTGGCTAGAGCTGCTGCTATGGCAGTAGAAGGCAAGGGCTAGGCAAGTGAATGCTGCTTTTTGGATTGTCCTCCTCCCTTCTGCTTGCCGGAGCTGCTTCATCCAGAGCAGATGGTGCAAGCTGGAACACAAGATGCTCCGGTAGCCTGGCATGCAAGAACACCATGTGTCCTTTTTCTTTTAAAATAAGCTAAACTCAGCAAGACAAGGTTTTTCGTCAAGACACGACACCTTCCTTTGACTAATACTTCGTTGTTTAAGTGCACCTCAAGGTGCAGTTCAGCTCCCAGAGTCATCTCTTCTCTCAAACACTTTCCTGCTTTTCAGTGCTTTAGGCTACCAGTGCCAGCTCTCAGGGTTTTCACACATCTGCTTTCTCCCAGGGATGCCAATCTGGTGCTGTGCAGAACAAGGGTGCCTGCACCTCCAGCGTTTCCACGTTGAAGTCCCCTCCCTGTGACTTAGCTATGTTAAGCACTTGATAAAAGTGCAAAGATAAAGTGAGCTTTTATGCACCCCCCTCTCCAGCAGATTCCATCTATTTAGGAAGCTCTTTATTCTCAGCACACCTGTTCTTTAGACAAAGATGGTGGCAGATGAATTTAGTTCTTGGGTGGCAAGTGACACCATGATGTATTCCAAAATACTCAGCTTTTTCGGGCAAAGATCTGTGCTAGAAGTGACCAATTGTTCCAGTGAGTGGTACACCCACCATTCCAGCTTCAGGACCTGATGTCATGCCTCTGTGAAAATGGAATGAGCAGAGAAACGGGCAGAGACCAAATTACCCTCATTCATTGCACAGCTCAATTCCTCACTTTCCATCCTAGACTGGTAGCCTCCAGGGATAAGAAAGTGCATTGTCAGAACATCATTTCACATCCTGAATGTCTACATTTAGGAAAATTTTCCTGAGGGCTCAAGAGGACTTTTTAGGTAACTAGAATCAAAATCCATAAGGGAAAAGATGATCTGCAAAGGGCTGTGGTAGAGGACTTGGGAAGGATTTCTGCTTGGACAGACTTAGGCAGGGAAAAAACAAGAATAATATATTCATGTGAGCAATTAATTTATTTTTCTAGAAACGTTCTCCTGCTTAAATTATAACCAAGCCTTGGCACTGCTGAGTGCTATGATTTAATACCTCCGTAATTAAAGACTTCGTTGTCATCCCAAGTCCTCACTGTGCAGAGAAAAATCAGCTCAAGAGCAGGAGAAATGTTTTTTAAAAGTCAAAGGCTGATTAGCACGAATACTTGTGAGAAGGCTTCCGGCACACAGCCCTCAAACCTCTTGTCAGCTACCACTCCATCCCCAGGGCAGAGTGTGGGTGCACTTTCCCAAGCCAGCCCAGCCCAGCCTGCCCAGGTAGGTTGGGTCAGGCAAGCAATTCAGGAACACTTGGGACTCCATAAGGGATGAGAGATACTTACCTAGGATACCCTAGAGGTGTTGCCACTGTCTAGCTACAGTGGGGTCTATGATGCTCAAATACCAGAGCAAGAGGAGAGCTTTAAAAAAAACCCTACATGAGAGGCTACACCATCCACACACCAATCCTTGAAATTCTCCTAAGCCTTTCTTTGGGAGTACTGCTTTGACAACAAGTGAAATATATTTATTGTTTTATGATACTTAAGATGCATGAATAGATCCTGCAGCCTCCTTACTATGCTTTGGCCATAAGGAATGGGTCATATAAATCTTTTAAAAAGGAATTAATAGGGCCAGCAAATCAATGAAATGACAACTCTAAAACAAACTGAGGGCATGAAATTTCAGCGCTGTATTCCACCAAAAGGACTTCCATTGCTCCTGAACACTCATTCACCTTTCTTGTAGTGCTTGGGTACAGAGCTCCAAAATATCTTCAGTTTATGTAAAATGTCCATGTGAACAAAGTGAATTTACCATGAGACTGAAGAAAGTGTCAGTGGTAGATTATTTTCAGATGTCAAGACAGACGACTGTAAACTTTAAAACCTCCCTCTTCTGCTTTATTGACATGTAAATTGTTCAAAAATGTTCTCACAATTCAATAATTACAAAGACTTAGACTTACATTAAAAAAGTAAAAACCAGAAAACCCCCAAAGCAGTAGTGTCCAGCTCTAACTGAGCCCCTTTATCAAGAATCTGAGAAAAAGAGCAAGTACTGTCGAACACTTAACGTAACAGGATTAAATGTTGACTAGAACACTCAGTTTAAACTAAAGATAAGTGCACGTCCTATACAGTGTTTCAGAAAAGAACATTAGCCATTGGTATATCATTAGCCCATTTAAACTGAATTTTAAATAAGTGACATCCAACTGTCATAAAATTGGCACAGAAGGCACACTAGTGTGACAATGACAAACTGGATATGCCAGCCACTGAATTAATTACAAGCTTTTAATGAAACATGGTCACAAATCTTTGAGTACTAAATGTATAATACATGGAAGCATGAGATTAAATATACACGCAAAACATCACCACACGTGGGCCATCGCAAAATATACAGGAGTGTGTTGTGCATTTTTCTACATGATCAGTACTTGATTAATAATCATGGGGTCTTCATGCAGGTGAGGATACAATTAATGAGAAAAGCAGCACCCCCAGTTACACATCCTTCACGTTCCACTTTGGTAACCAATGAACAGACTGATGTTTTAGTGCGATACAGTCCCTTAGGTCAAGCAGACTCTGAGGGCAATGCGTCCATGAGAAGGCTTGCTAGCTAAACAGCGTAGTGTGTCCTTACACCAAAAACCCGGGAGAAATGACTTCTCAGGAGGAGAAAGGCAGGAACTAGGAGTAAAATTTTTTTCACAGCAGTAATTACCAGTATTTTAAAAGCCCTGACTAATGAACTGATTGATGAGGACTAAAAAGCAGGGAATGGGTAAAGAGATAACTGGCAGTAGTCCTATGTACAAGACTAAAAAGTTGGTATAAAGATAGAAAGACAGTTATGCAGCTGTATATGTAATGGCTAAATGAATTTAAAGGCCACAAAACTATAACCAACTTTCTTTGACTTCCTGGTGTTTCTATTGGTGTTGGAAATGACCTACAGCTTCCTACCATTCTCCTTAAGATTTAGGAAAAAAACAGTTACAGGAAAAAGGGAAAAGTGTATTCATCTGAGGATGTAACTAGACCTGCTCACATTTCCTATTCAGAAGTCCAAATTCTGTCTAAAAGGATTTCCTGCTAATCAGACATTACATCATTCTATAGAAAAATAATATTCCTGATATTGTAGCAACATTATCAGTAACTCTCTCTATTTCTCTTTCACCATAAGAATAAGACTATTTACTGGTGGCCTTAAATGCTCCTATGCAATAAAACCGTGTCACAGCTGTGCAGAAAGGAATCAACCGTAACTGAACAGTGAACAATTCTGCATAAAAAGCTCAATCGCTATTAGTTAAGAATTTTCTTCATTTCCATAGTTTGTATCTACAATCTGGATATATAATTATTCTTGTACAACACTATCGAGTCTGTGTCAGTCTTGGCACTAGCATCTGAGACAGCTTTGCCCTGCTGTTGAACACCATGGAGTAGTGGATGACCGGAGCCAGAATGGCCAGAGCGGTGGTGTTATGCGTCACAGGTCGACTGGTCCAGTCCATCTAGTGTAAGCTGATTCCTATGAGGAGAGTTGGGACTTGGGGGACCGCTTGGATTTGAGCTGTTAGATGGAGTAGAGTGTTTGGTGGAGTCTGAATCAGGCTGTTAATGAGAAACATTAAAAAAATTATGTTTATTTGGAAGTGAATTCTTTACACTTAAAAGCTTTCAAATGCACTCAAAAAGGAGGGTGAGCAACACCTACGAAGCAGTGTGCATTAGATTAATTCCATAGTTGAACATTCAAGCAAGCACTTCCATTACCATCAACAGGCTCCAGAGCAGTCCCAAAGGTGACCTTCTGATGCAACAGGAATTATGGTAAAGTATGTGGAAATTGCTACATCTCTGGCTCGTCTCCTTTAGCCATTGCAAAGCTTTCCTGATGGAATGCATTTATCTGTTCCCTATTGTTCACAATTCACCAGCCTGCAATTTTTATAGCCCAGGAGTAGGTTTATCTGCCCATGTAAACATATAAAAACTATGGTCAAATCATCTTCAGTTTGGTGAGGAGGAAGGAAACAAGCATATGAACTGTTTACAAAACAGCAACAAGCCTGTGAAGCATCTGACAAATGAGTGAAGGCTGCCAAGAATCAGGCTGGAGTTCTGGAAACAGAATATACTTAGTGGGTATGTCCTACGTCAATATCTAATAAAGACGAACCACAGTTATTTCCCCAGTGTTAGATTAGTTGTTGGATATTTGCCTTCACAGGCTGGTCTCACTTCAACAGCATGGCTGGCAAGTTTCCCACTGTTTTGGTGTGTTACAACTCTGAGCACTGCACACATTCACAGCTAATGAAATACTGCACAAAAAAACTGGTACCATTGAAGCAAGTTATTTTCAAGAAAGGGAAATATATACATAGCAAATAGATTGAAAGATAGCATCCTTCAAGAATGCTGTTCAAAAGATTTTGCATAGCTCAACAATAATAAAATAATCTATAAGATTATACTGACATGATCCAGTTCCTAAAGCCAAAAGGCATGGGTGAAATAGTATAAAGCCAAAAGGTGTTGTTAGAGCCTGTTTCCAGTTTCAAACTACTATTTTTTTAAATTTAAGAAGTCATAAGAAATTGTAAGAGCTACCGAAAAGAGAAAAGATTGTAAAAAAAAACCCTTTAGAATCCATCATTACTTGTGCCTACAAACAACAATTACCACTACAGCATGGAACACAGTAGAGTTTGGGAATGGTGTGCAGAATAACAAACACAGTCCTCCATCATAACCACCTTGAAAGAAGTTTCAAAAATACCTGTGTTTAGAGATCCCCACTTTCATGTACTTTTAATGGCTAACTGAAGGTAACAAAGGAAGTCAGACCTTCAGACCTTCAGATGTGATCAGAACTCCGGACTCGGCATGTGCTAAGGCATCCCACAAAAGTCTGGCTTCATGAAAACATGCTTCAAATTCAGAGCCCAAAGTTGGGTATCAAAAAGCACTAAAAAGGATCTTAATCAGGGACTTTGCTTCCCAAGAATAATTCCTATCACTTTCCTTGCACAGACAGTGCTTCAGCAAAGCTTGGAAGAACACATATGATAAATCAGGGAAACAACAATCGTGTCTTCTCTATTTAGATCCAGTTTTGCAGAGCCAGGACATTTTTAGTTTGGTGACTACCAGCACATACTCTTACTCTTGCTAGAAGCAGTTCTATGTATTATAGATATGATTCCTTCTCGAGTTATGTGACAAAAACTCTTCCTTAAGGCAGCACTGAAAATTACTTAACTAGTCATATTACTCTGCTATTCTATGCTAATATCCCAGAGAACATTTTTAGGAGCTTTGAGGACATTTCATCAATTAGTCAAATTTCCGTTGCCTATAAAGCTTAATTGAAGACATAATACTTCTTAAAATATCACCGTAAGAAGATCTTTTCACAGCTTTGCTTTTGTGCTGGTGTATCTAACTTGCAAACATAAATTACAGGCTGGGAAAAACACTTGTGAAAAGAAAACATCTCCATAAATGTCTTTATGAAGTATTTCCTTGGGAACGTAATTTATTGGAAAAAGAAAACAATCTACGTCAACAGGATATCATCGGTCTCCATTTAACAGAAGTTGTTTTACCTCTTTGTCAAACTCCTGGTCAGGGTCAGACATACTTCGGGAAGGCATGGCTGCTCCCACATCACTGCCACCTGCAGAGAGTAAAGGACAAAAGGCAGTTTACTCCTGTTGAGACCACATATTACAGCTCAGAAATGACCAGCTTCCTCCCAGCCTTACTTGACGAGGGCCATGAGATGTAGGTTTTGTTTCTCTGCTGCTGCTGCTGCCGTGACAGGTTAGCTGAAGATGGACACGTTTTTTCATCCTGTGCAGGAGGTAGGACACTCTACAGTTGAAATGAAACATCTTGTTAGACAGCAACAAAAGCTATCCAACAAGAAGTTGTTACTCATGAAAACTTTACTGTGCTTTTGAAGCTATTACAACCCAGTGTTGGTAGAAAAACTGAACTTACTTGACCACATCCACATATTTTCAGTAACAGACACAAACCCTGAGAAAGACAGAGAAAGAACTAAGCCCCATAGCAGCCACTGGAACCTGTCAGCCAGCAATCTCTCTATGAAAGGGCAGGACTGTGCTAACAGCTCAGCTTTCCTTCCTCCTCCTGCTGAAATGACAAATGCCTGGCCCACAGGCATTCTGGGCTATCTGAGAGACAAGAGAAAGCCTGACTAACAGCTCTAGAATGAAGGGTATGTACAGAACACAGAAAGTGTACCTTCACGTCTTCCTCTTGTGAATTTAACTCTAAAATAGCTCACAAAGTGCTGTATTAGTTAAATAAAAAATAAAATTAATGCTAATAAAGCACTGCAAGTCGCATGCATTTTAGTTACCTCCACAGCATTAGCTTTTTTCCCCTTGTTATTGCTCTAAAATTGGTGAAGTGCCACAAGCATACCATATTCCAGTTCCTAACAGTTTGTAGCTACTCCTACCCTTGCTAGGGAAGCGGAGGAGGGACAGGAAGAGGAAGAAAGCAGAGGGGAGCCTTGCAGTGAGGAATGGTCACTCTGGAGAGAGATTTCAGCAGAGATAGGGCTCATGTGATAGACGTGCTCAAAGCCTGTTGGAGGTGATATCAAGAGCAGAATGTTGAGAGGATGAGGGGAAAGGAAATTCATTCTGTTATTTTAAGAAGACAAACAAGAAAAAGGAAGGAGGAGAGACTGATTATTTACAAAACTACTAACAAGCTCCTGGCAGTGATATCTGTCTTTCAGTGTTTCATTCATAAGTCAGCTAACAGTATTTCCCTGCACAGGATTTAGAAGTATTTCACAGCAGGAAGGTTCACCTTTCTCAAAAGGATTTAAATAAGAATTCGGTACAGAGATAATACTTGAGCCCATCCAGCTCATCTTCACAGTTTTTGAGCAAGAACAAATGCACATATATATCCATCTTTTATAAATATATTTTACCAGTGGGAGGTCCATAAGGACCTGCATTCCATCTCCTGGTCCCATATGAGCCACATGGTTGAAATTCGTTGGGTTAGAAATCATCTTTGACCTTAGCTCAGGGTCTCTAAGCATTTCCCTAAAAAAAGAGAGTGATTTTTACTATTAGCATTCCCAGCCTCTGCATGTCATCATGTATATTCAGCTATGTACCACAAATAAATTCTTACCGCCTTTGTTGTAACCGCTCTTCCTCAGGAACCTTAAATACGAATCTTCTTTTGCTCCTGGTTCGAAGCATTTGCTTCTTGCTGTTGTCAGACGTTTCTGGTACACTGAGGCCAGCTCCTACTGTAATAGCACAAAGCCATTTCACATACAGAGGTACACACTGACCCAGACACATTCAGTGCAGATTTCATCTAGTGCAAAGGTAACATAGGGAAAATTACCCAGTTAGAATGAGTTCCTCACTTCTCCCCTTGCTCAGGACTCACCTGCAAACTTGTTCTTGAAATATATTAGCCTTGGTGGCTCGCAGTTAAGGAGGTTCAGTGTGCCATCCATGTTTAATGGTCTGATCTGTTTTGAGGAAGGACACAGACAATTATCTCCAGTCTAGCATACAGAGTGAAGAAACACCTCATTTTAAAGTAACCCAATTAAGTTCAATATTCAAAGAAAATTACTTACCCTTCGCAGGCCAATAGTCTGGACCCATTCCATAGTGTTAACATCAAATACATCAACACCATACTCGCTATACACTGTTACATATGAAGAACTGCAACCTGCATTGATTGAAAACAAACAGAAAACCCTAATGTCATTTCAGTAGTCCAGAACTGACAAATATTTGAGCAGATTTCAATACTTACAAGTTTTCCACTATGCACAAGATACATTTTAGAAAACATTTTTAAAGCCCAGTTTCAAACAGATTTTTTTTTTGTAAGAGAAGATTTGCTAATGACAACTAACAGAATCATGGAAAGATTTAATTTTGACCCTTTCAGTATTTTTTAAAACTTCACATTGCCATTTCATTAAATTGCAAAATGGAATCTGAAGTTTTCAGATGCATACAAATTTGCTAGGTGGTAGAAACCAAGCAGCGAGCTTTGCTATGGATCACTTCAGAAGCAGCAAACTAACTAAACATCTGCTCTGTGCAGAGGAGATGAGAGAGCCACCATCTGTGAGCTGGGTCATGAACTCATGATGCAGATCTGCTCTCAATTTCCTTCTTCTTTTGCTTACAATTTTGTAGCTTTAGATATTCATGTATGGGTTGCTTTCATCAAGCTGACAGAAAAATGTCACAATGCTTAAAGCCTATAACTCATTTTCTCTTTTCAACTTTTTTTTGAAAGCATAAAAGGCAACAACAGACAAGTTTATTTTAGGTCAAACGAAAAGCAGAGATCTCTAGAGCTTTGTATCAACATGCTTCTGCTCATGTAAAGACTGTCTCCTGATGTAAAATGCAGTTACTAGAAACTTAAGGGATTTAATGGAGAGAAGATGCTTCAATAAACAACATGAAAATAACCCAGTAGGACACTAAACACATCACAGAATCTTCTTGGAAGAACTGAAGTACAGTTGTGGTGCTATTTTTTAAATTCATTCAAAGAATGCCTTGGACAGCTATGATAAAAATGTAACACAAAAGAGATTTATGGTGAAGCATTTATTACATGTGGTCTTAGTTGGCTTGGATGTTCAAATCAAGAGGGAGAAGCGAGCATCAGGCAGAAACACCATCTGTAGCCAAGGCTGGCACTTGGCAGTCAGAGCTGATGAGCTTGACCAGATCTCAAGTGGTTCCCAGAGAGCTGTGTCAGTGCCTGCACTGGGCTTGCTCACGCTAGAGCCTCGAGACCAGCTGGCTCTGAGGCTTTGCACCAGGCTGCACGGGAGCCAAGCAGCCCTAGGATATCCACACTGGCTCAGCACAGGACACCAGAACTAGGCTGGGGTACGGCCAACCCTGATGGGCCACCCAGGCTAACAGAGCTGTGCTAGTGCTCAACCAGCCCTCTCCTGGGGCAAGGGCACTGAATGCCCCAGACACAAATTCTGTTTTATCTCAGAACCTCTCTACAACATGGTGCTTTACCACAGCAGCATCACTTCCACTTTGTTGGTCTCTCCTACAAAGACTGGCTGAGAGAATTGTTCTTAGCCTGGAGAAGAGAGGGGAGACCTTACAGCACCCACCAGTACCTAAAGAGGCTACAAGGGAGCTGGAGAGGGAGTTTTTACAAGGGCACAGTGATAAGACAAGGAGAAAGGGCTTTAAACTAAGAGTGGGTTTAGTCTAGATACTAGCAAGAAATTCTTTATTGCGAGGGTGGTGAGGCACTGGAACAAGTTGTTCACAGAAGCTCTGGAAGAAGCTGCTCCATCCATGCTAGTGTTCAAGGCCAGGTTGGATGGAGATTTGAGAAAATTGGTTTAGTAGAGGGTGTCCCTGCCGATGACAGGGGAGGTGGAAGCAGGTCATCTTTAAGATCTCTTCCAACCCAAACCATTCTGTAATTTTACAACTTCCTGATGAGATAGTTAAAAAAAGTCACCATCACTAGTGACACACACTAGGACTGAGGAGGGAGGACAAGCCTAATGAAAACAGAAGTGATTCAGTTTCTTTTGGCAGCAGAAAATGTTTCTTTCATACAAAAACTCCTAGGCCAGCACCACTCGGGACTGCACATACAAAAATGTTATAAAATAGTTTACAATAAGAACACTTCTAATAATAACAGACAAAACCATTAACTAGCAAGTCTAGTTTGCTGAAATGCAAAAAACTGAAAAGCTGATTAAGGAAAAGGAAACATTAGTTTTACCTAATGGTGTTTTAAAGTAAATTTGCCACTACATTGTTTCCTTGGGACTTTGCTTCACTTATGTGCAGAACTAGGTCAGAGTAAAGCAAGCAAACAATTTCAGTTCAAGTCAAATAAAATTACACAAATTCCTATTAGGGCCTGGCCTGATCAAACCAACACACACCTAACTCGTTGCTGTACTACTTAAACAAAAAGCTATTTCTTGCCTTCTATCATTCAAAAAATGTTAATTGCTATTTGAGCTTCAAATAGAAATACCAGATTTATCATCAACTGCCTTTGACTACTGAATACTGAAAAATGCTCTGCATGTACCTCTGTTCTACCAAGCTGATAACCAATGCTCCTGAAACAGAGTGATTCAAATATTACCCTCCACCTACACTATTTTTGGATATTGTCCCCCTAAAATTAAAATGAAAATGAGAAAAAATGCTACCATTTCTGCCCAAATTTTTCTCACTTATTATCTTTAAGAACCTTTAGACTTGCAGTTACATTTCAACTTTCTACGGTACTTTGAGTACAGGACACAGAAGACACCCTACAGGCAACTGGGTATTTATACTCTCTAGGTGACCAAAAATCTTTACAGAATTTCAAACAGGTAGTCTTGCACGGTCCTGCATCCAGGACTACTCTCTGTAGAACTTATTTTGCATTCCACTATTTATTCTTCTGTGTCCTGTAACAAGACAACACATTTCTTGCAGCATCCAGGATCTCCAAGTCCAAAACTACCACCAGGAAGAACTATGTGTCTGTTAACTCATCAAAACTTAAACTCGATATTCAAAGACAAACCAAAGCAAAATTGAATACAATGCTGAGTATTTTTAGGCAAGTAAAGCAGCAACAGGGATATGGCAACAGAAAAACATATACATACTACAGGCAACAGGAGTTGCAGGCCACATTAGTTCCTGCATGCGTGACCTTCGACCTTGCGAATCGACGTAAACTCCCATATGGCTGAAGCAAAGCAGGTATTCCTCATTACTGAGCTCCACAGCACAAAGGGCATCAAAAGACTGCTGTGAGAGGAAGATAAGCGAGGGGTCATTAGGATTTACCAGGTTTATAGATTGTCCATCTCCCTGGATGGTCAACAGAGAGAACCCAGACTGGTAGCCAACACAGAGCTTGTCCTTGAACACTGTCATCCACTGTACAATTCCTGGAGACTGAATTTCACTGAATTTTTTGTGGAAAGGTTTAGTTCTGTGAATTTCATAGCAAAAAACCTGTCGTTTGACAGCCACAAACAAACAAGTAGAAGAACTCTTCTTTAGCGTTCCAGTTGTAATCAATTGGCAGCCTTTAGTTTCTGCAAGCTTAATGTCAAAGTTCCCTTCCGACCCATCCAGAGAGGCCCAGGGGTAAAGGTGGACGTGATGGTTCCGACCACAGATGAGGATGATAATTTTCTCTTTCGGAGCAAGCTCTATCTGGTACACCTTCTTGCAGTCAGCAGCTCTGACTATCACTGCAAAGGAAACAAGAACTGCCATAAGTTAAAGAGGAAAACTACCAGGCCTGGAAACACTGCAGTGCTACACAGTGATGCCTGAAAATTAATCTGAACACAGATATGTACTAGGTGAGGAAGAGCACTTATGACACATGTTTGATTCTCTGCTATTAATTCTCAGAGCAAACAATGAAACAAAGCATTCCTGTTACCCTCTCTATTAATAAAAAATATCTCAACAACACTTCGTGGGAAAATGCTGCTTAACACATACGATAAATGGATAATTTTTTTAATATAATTATACCTGTACCATCTTGCCAGTGCAAGATGCTGCATCTTCAGAAATGGGTCCCATCTTCAGTAAATTTTGGAGGAAGACCAAATTAGCAGAATACAAAGACAAGAAATATAAAGTATTTAATCCTGATAAGTGAGGATACAAAATGCTGTACTGTTGGGAGATCTCTCAGCCAAATACAAAAGGAGTACCATAAGTGGGTGAAAAACACATGTATGGAAAGGCAAAAAAATGCTGTGTGTGATGGGGAAAGGATGCAAAGGACTGGGCTTAGGCTGCAGGAAGAGAGGCTTATGACAGACACCAGGAAAACCCTTCTCAGAGTAAGGACTAGCCAGGTTACCCATGGGGAGTTTTGCTGTTTGATGGATTTTTTTAAAAGCAGGGTTAGAGGAAGCTAAGGTGGGGTTAGGTACAATGTGTGCTCTTTGGGCATCTTGGCTACATGAGAATTTGCAAGAATGCAGCGAGTATTTCATCGAGTATAAACAGAAGAGCAATTCTAAACTAGGAAACTTAATAAGCATAAACCAATTAAATTAAATTGTAACTTTGATTTTTCTGCTAGCTGAATGCATTAAAAATATTTGTGAATCGTAGTTTTAAGAAAAAGAGAACTATTAACTGGAAATTCTTTGCCTTTTTTCAGTAACAGTTGAGTAATGTAACAAAATAAACAAATTCTGTAAACTTGGTAGTAAGACTTTAGCTGTTTAAATCACAAAGTGCTGTTGTGGTATACCCACACTTTTGCATAAATAGATAAAATGTCTGAAGAAATGTTCTATGAAATAACCAGCTTTGCCACGGACAATGACTTTCTTCCTAGCTCCAGCTCCAGCTTATTTGTCAAGAATTAAGCAATATTCTAACCAGACCTTTGCTATAAACAGCTGGCAGTTAATTAACACTAAAAATTACAACTGCCATAAAATGAAAAACAGATTTATAAAAATTCTATTAACACACAGAACTGTCCATAGAAAGCTCCTGTTAAACATCTCAACTTAAAACCAAAACTGGTAATTAATTTTCACATTTACATATGACATGGTGATGCAGATAATTGTTCCTTTATGAAATGACCTTTCAAATATAATTTACAACTTTCTTTTATGCGAGAAGCTGTACTGGAATCCCTGGAATTATATGCATCTCAAGTTATGTTTATATCTAACTACTTAAAGAATGGTGACTACTGGAAGTTTACTCAAAGGAATGGCATTCATTGCTACTAAAAAGAATTTCAAATATCTGCATCTCCATGTATAAAGCAGCTTCTCCCAGAATTGGGCAATGTCTTATTCTAAACAAGAAGAAGCAATAACATTTTTCTTTTGACCCAAAACCACATCCCTGATGTCATTTAATCTTGAAAGTTAAATAAGTCTTTAAAAGCCTGTATTCACTGCTTTATTTTACACTGAAATGCAAGCTTTAGCATGAGTAAAATCCAACTTTCAAATAGCCACAAACAAAATTACACAGAAAAAGGAATCAAGGAAATCTCTGACCCAGGAGACAAGGGAAAAGAAATGGTGGAAAGAAGACTTTCCATTGGTGAACCAGACTTTTTCTTTGCTTTTCCATGTTTAAAATTGCATTTTGTACGGATTGACCTTGACTGATCCCCATGCCTGTGCCCCAGCAATCCTTCTGGCCTCCATGCCTTCCCTACCATACCAAGGCAAGCCCCCCATTGTTATTTGTGTTTGTCCTCAGTATATCCAAATAAAGAGAAAAATGCTTCCCTTACTCCCTGTGATGCCTAATAACTCAACAGTAGAGGGATATGCCTGTGCTGCCCAGTGACTACGCAGCATATGCTTTGCTGTGGTGCCTGAAGCAGGTTCTGTGAATTTCTGAAATGGACACAGTAAGACTTCAGGAATAACTGCCTATACTGATCCCATTTTACCCTAGGCAGAGGGCAAAGTACATTAAGAACAAGAAGGAAAAAGCAGGTTCAGGAAGAAGTACAGAGTCAAGAAATTAGATAATGGGAAGGAGGAAGCAATCACTTGCTTTGGACATCATCGGTCTGAAAAAGAATGTGAGTGGTTGTCAAATTTCTGGGAAGAAACATAAATGAGGCTTTAAAAGAATGTCTACAAACTCTGTGTGCTGTGCATGCTCAGTGTGCTGAAGCATCTTGCTTCTGCTGTGGTAACACAGCTAAGGTGAGAACGTGTCAGAATATGCCCAGTAACTCATCCCTTTAATTTCTGCCAGTCAACTGAATGTAACGATAATGACCAAATTAGTGCTTATATCTCACATTCACTTTTCCTTCTCATCAATTAAGTAAGTGCTTAATACTTCCTATACATGAAAGGTGGTTGTGCAATCTGTATTACAGCAGCACTAAAAGCTATGGAGCTCATAATTCTGTACTTAATTGCTGCATGCATTATGGCCTAACTTACCATCGCGGGTCACCTCTATCACATACAGTCCTTCTTCTGAACCAATTGCTATTCTATCTCGATCTAAAGCAAGAGGGGAAAAAAAGGCCATTAACTCAGATACACTTAGTCTTATCTTTAAAACAGGATGTTTGCTTTGAAGAGCTGAAAAAATTTCTGCACAAACAGATTTTCACCAGCAATTAATTTTGCTTAAGTTCACACAGCCTGTGAAAAGTATGCTACATACCATATTGCTAAAACAACCTGCTGAACAACTCAACAGTATTATTTACTCCAAGTGGATGAAGAAACCTGAATATCAATGTAAGATTAGCATTTTTCACCCATTATTAAATTCCTATGAAGGAATTCAGCTGAGGAATTTATTTCAATGTGTCAGTGCTCTCATTATAGAAGCCCATCTAAAAGTTCCAACAACATTCACACATTTATAGAAGTTAAAACAAACATACCTACAATAGCAGCAGCTAAACTTGCTTTAATAAGAGGCAGTGTACTGTCATAGGCTTCTTGTGGAATATGCACAACCTGGTTCCTCAGCCTGTTTTTGTGCAGGATAGACTGCAACCCTTCTAGGATTCCAACCCACTTTCTCTTTTCATTCTCATTTTCCGTCAGGATCAGTAGAGAACAAGACTTTGAGGGCAAACCTAAGAGAGAGGCTGTCACCTTTAAACAGACAGAGACAGTGAAATTAATCAGAGTAATAAAAGCCCTTTTTTATCACACAGAACTTTGAAAATAAAGTAGACTTTCTTATGACAATGGAATAATGCACCCGAGGAGCATGCAAAACACAGCTAATACAGCAATGGTGCTTCAAAAAAAACAACCAAAAAAAACAACCCCTCTACAAGCCACAATGGTTTGGTTTAAAAGTATTCAGTCTTGCTTTAATATTCTGAATCCTAAAATATGAGCAAGGAATGCTACAATAATCAGTACATGGCAGTAAAAGGCTCCTTCCTGCTCTGAAATGGAATTTCAGTGTCATACCACAGTTTGTCCCGATCCCTCTCACCCACCCACAATTTACTGAAAGCGACACACATGCTTTGTGAACCAGATGCATTTAAACCCAAAGGCATTGCTATCATCAGTTCTTCTAGATTTTGATTTTGTTACCTAATTTTCCAAATATTTGTCCAGGGGAAGAGCACATCATATCTGCATTCAAAGCTCTGAAGGAAAGCAATATTTGAAGCTGAAGTACTGCATTCTCCCATGTCCCCATGTTTAAAGAAAATCAGTATGGCTTCACTTGATTTTCAGCAAAATCATCCCACAGATCTCAAAGCATGTGTTCTAAATAGAAGAACTATCCAGGAACTTCTGTCACCTGAAGAATGCATGCAGTAATTCTTAATACTTGGTTTTTTGTACTGCAAGAAGAGACTGAAGGGTTTGTGGGATCATGGGAACTATATTTTCAGCCACAGACAAACAGGCCAACAGCCAGGATCACCTCTCACCACAGACTCTGAGTAACAACAGTGAAACACAAAAAAGCAACAAGAGGTATAAAAGTGCAAATCTGAAGGCTGTATCAAGGAATATCAGACCTTCAGGTACATGCCTTGATAAGAAAATCATCGTAAGGATGGAAGTTGTGGTAATGCAACACACACACACACACTTCCTGGCAGAGTGAATAAAACAGTAACACTCATCTTTAAGACAAAATATATCTGAAAGTAAGCTTGGGAGAATAGGATGTCAACGACAGAAGCTCAGAAGTAAGACGTAGGTGAAGGGAGGTAGGGAAAGAATTGAGTAGTTGCAATTGCTCATAGCTCTTACTACTCTGCATAAAGCTTTGTTCCTGTCTTAACTGTAACAAAGCATTAATATTTTAAAGACAGATGGAGGCATAATGAATAATATGTTTAGAAAACAAAACCAAACCAGATTCCAGCAATGGTTTTCCTTTTGAAGTACCACCATGTATTACTCCTCAGTCTTTTGAAGGTGGCAACTTACATATAGTCAAATGCAGGAAAAAAAAAGTGAGCAGTTGGTCATAATATATATTGCATTATTCATCATACAAAAATCCATTATTTGCTGTGAAACTCAAGGCTTCTTAACTCAAATTGCTAAGCTGTGGAAGCACTCCCCTACAGCCAACTTTTACACTATTATTAAAAATGTATATCGATGGCAGCACTTAAGACCGTTGTGTCTTAATGTCAGCATGGCCTAACATCCAGATATAAAAACTAGTTACCAAGGAGAAATGTTTGAATCTGAGACAAATTCTTACTCTTCTTGAATTCATGGGGGGGTCAGAGGTGGGAACATTTTAGTATGTGGCAGCATTCTGATTGTTTTCTGCTGGTGGAAGATCTCGAAGGAGTGAAAATCTGTCTTTCACAGGCCACCAATATCATCATGTGTTATGTGCAATGACACACACAAAAGAAGGACCACATTTTTACTCAGATGATGTGAATTAACAGTTTTAACTGCTGTGTACAAGCTACTCTATGTGACTGTGTCAGCGAGATGCAAATCTAGAACTAAATGAAATTAAGAAAAGAGACTCTCCCATCAGATATTAGTGGTTTCCAGTTTTAGAAATTCCTGCTTTTGAAGGACGACATAGAACTGGGAAAAGAGGTGCAATTCAGCAGCTTCTCTGGTCCCATATCTAAATGGGACCAAATTTAATATTCACACATCAAGCTTCCAGTTAAATCATCACATATCTTTAGCAGGGGATAATCTGATCAAACCATGGAGATATTTAGTCATGTCTATCCACAGAAGCATTTTTACACATGGATATTTGACAAAAATGGTTTTTATTATTTAGATACCCTTTCAATTACAACTGCAAGCAGAAACTAGATCAGCAAGTCGGGCAGGCTCAACTGTATGGATGCCTTGTTCTTAAATGAATGAACCATCATTCTGCACAGCGTATTTTCTCTCCTCACAAGTCCTTTTCTACAGTACTCCATGTTTGCTAATTCAAGAAGAGAGCAGGCAGATGGGAATTAAAAAGCCCCCAAACCAAAACAGAAACAAGAGGAAACTTAAGGTAAAGGTAGTAGTAAACCATAGTATGAAAATTCACTGCAGAAAATACTTTTTAAAAAAAAGCAGAAAAGCAGAGACATGGAGAAAGTCAAGTAGCAAAGACAATTCCCAAGTAAAATCCTGAAGGACCAAATGAAAGGGACTACAACTGACTGACAAGTCTTTGCCTTCCATGTTTGACTGACTTGATTAGGAATGGATGAAGATCAGAGGTGCTGAAAACAGTGAGTTTCTGTATTCCAATGTATGGGAGTATAGATACTGGCTACTAATGTATTCATTTCTAAGTTTTAGAATTACAGATTTAATATGATTCACATAAAATGCAAGAATTAAGTTCCTGTTGTTAAAAACTAAATACAGCATTCAGATAGAACATACACTAAACGGGATATTATAACTCAGCTAATTATTTTCTCTTATTTTATTTTTTTCTAACTAAACTTAAATGTGAAATTAAGGAAACTAACGTTTGAAATGCATTTCTTCTATACAAGATAATACAAGGCAAACTAGATCAGCCTCAGAATATTCTGTTACAGCATTGGTTCCTAAACCAAGAGTCCAAAGCTAAGCAAGGAAAAACAGAATCTGGTAATACCAATGGAAAAAGCGAGAAAATATACTGAATTATAATAAAGAAAATAAAAAAACCCCCAAACTTTATATACAGGAAGGCAGCTAAAGAAGGAGAACTTTGTTCTTTACTGTTCACTTTAAGAGGAGTACCATATTGTTCTTCTATGCATATCTCAGCAGCCCTTTTTAATTCTTACATTTCTACATAACTTAATCAACATTAGATATGGATAGCATATGTCATTATCACAACAAAACACTGGTATTTAACTGATATTTTCTGTAAGAGTCAGTTGGTAGCCATACCCTGAATATACAAGGGATGTCTTTACGAGTTGCGTGTATTACATCCGATGCTAGGACAGAGCTCACACAAAAATCTTCATCTCTATTGAGAAAAGAGAACAAGAGCATCAATACAGGCACACACTAGGACTCTTCAGCAAAATCTAATGGGTATCAACACTGTTTCAATAACTGTTGCAATCTCCTAACACTGCACAGATGCTACAACTGCTTTGTTATGCTCTAACCATCCTTGATCCAAACAACTCACAAGCCTCACTTATGTCTCTACAGCATCTGGTACGTGTAACTCAGTCCACCTGAAGTTAAGCAGGGTGGCTTTGTGTAGTTTTGGTGTTCCAACCACACCTATTCTACAATTAGAAGCAAGAATATTGTTCTTCCAGCCCAGCAGACGCATTAGAAATGAATAATTCATACCTCAATGTGTAGCAAGAGAGGGGCCTTTGGAAAAAAAGAAAAATCACATAAAAAGCTCTTGGCAACATAATTATAGTTTGTGGGTTTCAAATAAGGGTTTTCAAAAC
Source organism: Erpornis zantholeuca (assembly GCA_013400515.1). Lineage (NCBI taxonomy): Eukaryota > Metazoa > Chordata > Aves > Passeriformes > Timaliidae > Erpornis > Erpornis zantholeuca. The sequence continues at coordinate 599,315 of VZTN01030245.1, read as the reverse complement.
AGCTAGATTTTACTCTCTATTACAGTAAAATAAACAGACATCAGAACAACTTTTGCATTTCAGAGTGCTCCACCCCAGAGGGCTTGTCTACACTAGCCTTTTCAAACTGAATTTGACCAAGTTGATCACCGTAATTGCCAATTTTAGTGCAAAGATGACACTAATGTCTGAAACTTGCCCATGCTAGATTTCATAGCTGTGGTGGTTAATATCTATTAAAAATATCTAAGAATCCTCAGATGACAGCCTCAAAGAGGTAGCTACAATAAGCAGATAAAGCATGGGACAGTTGCTCTATAGTATCTGGCTGAGTTGCTTCAAGCAATGCACTGATGTGAATGCTGCTATTTGCAATACTTCCACGTTCCTGCTCCCGCTGCCAGCATGTCAGAGAGCTGATACTGACAGTTCCCAGTGACTGTGAGAACAGAACAGCAGTACCGGTGCAACCCCATGGTACTACTGTCTGGAAAAAATATAAATCAAGGTGCTTGTGAATGCAGACTTTATATTCAACAGAGGTACAAAGGTGCTGTAACATGAAAAGGTATTACACTTTCTTGGTATTTCCATAAATTGAAATAAAAAAACCTCCTTGGTTACTCTGATCAACATAAGTCTCAGATCTTTGGTAGACACTGGTTCAGATGGTTCCCCATGAAATAATAACTCCTGTGAGAAGGCAGGGTCAGAGCCATTTGCAGTGTAAATTAGTTGGTGCTTTTCTGCAGACTACCTCAATTTTTCTATCATTCCTGAACTTACTGGCTGTGGGATGATCTGTGACTCAGTGTTCGGGTCAGAGTGCACGGGAAAAACAATCTACCAAAATACACTTGCTTTTTAGAGGTCTATAAGGAATTCGAGGAAGAAGGATGCTAATGCTGTAAATACTGGTGACTGCAGTGTGAGTTACTATAAAGTCACTTAAGTAATTTCTTGTTGAGCCAACTTGATCAGCCTAAAGTTAGCTGCAGTTTATGTACAGAATACATGAATGTTCTTAGACCAGAGCTCTCAAAATCTTAAGAGTATCTTGTGTACTAGAAATAAATATTCCTGTTGGGAAAAAAGTAGAGAGGTTTTCTACTCTGTCATGACAATACAAACCTGAGATCCAAGACTTGACTTGCCACAACTCCAGGCTGGGTGGATTTTCCTTCAGGCACATCATATAAGAACAGTTTACAGTCACAGACAACAGCATAAGCTCTCTGCCACCCTTTCTTAACTCCTGTAGGCTTTGGGACCTGTGGGTAAATAACTGATTGCTTATTACATGTAAGCACATGTAGGAGACATAGAAAACAGGACATTTAGAAAAAGCTTATACTTAGATCAATAGAATTACAACACATTCTACTTGTCCTTCAAAATAGGATGGGAAATATCAAGTAATCAAGCAATCATTTTTCCTCTTTTAAGTTCAACCATTTCTTGTTACAGATTAAAAAATAGATTAAGACTTGTATAAAGATACTAGGCTTTGATATTCCACCAATACCAAAATGCTAGGACAGTTTACCTTTTATATAATGCTTACATAAACAATGAAAGAAATTCTTTCTTAAACCATTCTCTCTTTTTTCCCTGCTGATTATCAACACTGTAGCTACTAATCTACTGACCTTCAGCTCCTGCAGTAAACCCAAGCGTTTCTCTCACATCTAAAGCAATGAAGGTTAAGTTACATAGATGGCACACAAAGCCTTAAGGCTTTAGTACTAATTAGTAGATGTGTTTAAACATACTTAGAGGTTCCATGCTATAGAGCTGTAAGCAAAGTTAAGTATTCTTCTCTTGTCCAAGAATAAAAGACTGTTACCTTGACATAACCTTTATAGGCTGTTCCTATTCCTCTTTGCACATCTACTCCAAGAGGCCTTTTGGATTGTTCAGGGGGTATAGGGCAGACCTGAGGTGCACTATCCTTGCAGGAAACATGGCATGCAAATGAACACACTAAGTACAAAAGAGAAAATTCACAGTGAAATGTGTGTATGAGTCAATCATAACAGATGATTAACATAGTCTACACTCAGTGAATTAATTAATCACAGTGAAACTGGCAGTCATATATTGAATAGCTCACTATGCTGAAGGAGTGAACACACCTAGATATTGTATGAGACTCTCAAAGTACTTTTACTTCCTCTTTTAAGCCTATTACATTCTTAAAGGGCAGGAACTGAGTCCACATTTCAAGGAAATTGAGTTGGGCAGCCTTGCTGGTGTTAAGCACCAACTAATTCAGTCACAGAAGAGAAATAGTATTAATAAAGGAGGAATAAAAACTTCAGGGTAGTGCTAACAGGTGTTTAATTTGATCCACATATGCAAGAATACTGCAAATACAAAGTAACAAAGTAAATTGATAAAAAAAAGTAAAGGATTAGACTATTAAACACAAGACATAGACATAAAGCATAAATAAGGTAGAAACCAGGAACAAGGACTGAAATACTGCATGATGAAAGAGGTATATGTATCTACTGCCCAGAGTTTAAGTAAGTTCAAATAAGGAGCAAACTAGCACTGCATGGTTTCTTACCATTTGCACCACTTTGTACCACTTTGTGCTGCACCAGCAAGGGACAGAGGTCTCTAGGTCTCATCTATAGAGCATTCCACACAGAAGCAGTACACAGAAAAAATTCCTATACCACTTCACATGAGACAGACTACAAGAACTGTGGAGTAAGTTAATGTATTATACTGAGGCATCTGGCCCACGGCTTAGGGGCCATGTCTTTCAACAGAGATTTTGCTTGGTTTATCCCAGCTACCCTGTTTCTACCAGTAGGCTTGGGAAGGCAGGAAGAGAGGGGCATGATACTCTGATCGATCCTATGTTTCCTCCAAACATATTCTCAGAAGTGGGAATCTGGCAGATATCCTAGGTACATCTAGTCCTGTAATTATGAAGTGTCAAAGGATTCCAAAAAACCTGGAAACAGCCTGCTTCTGCTACAGCCACGGACTGGGCAACAAACCTCCTCCTCACGACGCTTGAGGGAAGAGAGAGCAGAGGTAGCAGCCCAGAGCAGGCTGCCTGGCTTGCTCTTTGAGCTACTGTCTGCTCCCAGGAGGGCAGGGGTTACCAAAAAGTGATACACACAAAGTATTGTGGGTGCTCCCCAAGCCTAGGTAGACAAATTCAGCTCTTTGAGGAGGCATCATGATTATCTGGGACTGTGGATATCAAGGTACACAAGTTACAGAATAGGGAAAATTCACAGGATAGAGTTAGTTCCAGTCTTCTGTGTGTGTAGCTGTATTTTACCCTAGTTTCCAGCATTAGTAAAAGGAGGAATTGGGAAATGCAAGTGATTGAGAGTTGGAACCTGGCAAAGTTTTGTTTTACTGGAGTATCTCTATTTTTATATCAATGTGATTTTAGTCTTTTCTGTAGCAATCAAGAACTGCTCTAGATTAGGCAAAATGGAAAACTAACAATGCAGAGCTTAATCAAAATGCACAAGACAAAAAGAAGAGTGAAGCCGATAGCTACACAAAGGGAAAAAGACAGTTTCAAGCTTGAAGGGAAGAGATGCAAAACAGGAGTCCAGAACTGTCAGCAACAGGAGACAAAAGGCAGCCCCAGGGCAAGTGCTTGGCTGAGTGATAGGTCCTCCTGGGGAAGAACTGCCACCAGAAGATCTGCCAGGAAAAAAGCCCTGAAGGACAGATGAGGCAATCTAAATGTGATACTGAGGCTCTGTCAGTGGAGAGGCTGCCACTAGCAAGAACTAAGATGGGCACAGAAATAAGGTTATTTATACTGTAGTGTCTTCAACAGTTTTGTGGCTTAGCGGAGTTCATGTGTCTAGTCAATATACAGTACATATTTTCAAATGAAAATACTCTGCATACTCAAACATAGAATTCAATAGTGATACATGCATCAGAGAAAAAATTTTAAATAAAACTGGACAGCAGTTTTAAATTAATTTTAAATTTTAAATTAAATGGACAGCAAGACAGGCTACAGGCCAAATAAATGAGCAAATAGTCCTCCCAACATATGGGGTTTATGACCAGAATAGCATAAAACAGACAAAATCAGATTCATGTCACCTGATCGTTCCCATAGTTTTCTCTACTACAGCAACAGAAACCAGTCCTGCCCTCCCCACCCCCTTCCCTGCACTATAATAGCACTAACAGTAGTAGAATTAATTAACAATATGCAAGGAAATCATACTTCATCGTACATCATCATCATACTTCTAAAGAGACGTCATGATTATGGTGATGATGCAAAAGAAAGAAAATCATCCAGTGGCAGCCACACCTCTCTATCATTCCCTCCACAAATAACTGGTTGCCTAAAAATACATTAGGATGCTTTTTTGAGGGGCTTGCTGAAAAACTTTATAAAAAGTTTCATTGACTCACCGTCACAGGCATAACCTTGTCGAACTAATCCCACCATAAGAGAGGTGCAATGACTACACTGAGTGGGGCTTGTGAATGACTTGATATTGAGCTGGTGAGCTTTAGGCTGAAAGATATATTCAGGATAAAAAATAACTTCATTTTCTGGACTTAAGTAATGCAAGCACCGCCCTCCACCGCCCTCCAGTATATCAGCGTGTACATTATGAAGCCTGAGCTTCTTTTATGTAAGTGCAGCTTGTAGCAGCTGCTGCAAGACAACAGTAACAGCTTTATTTCCAACTCCAAAAGACACTCAAACCCAAAACTACAACCATGTTTTGTCATCGCTTCCAACAAAACAAAACCCATTGATATGCATTTGGAAACATTTGATTAAAAACACAGAGCTAACAAAAACACACACATGACAAACCCAAACAGGACAAGAAAACACAGAGGGCTAATTTATAAATGGTATTTTTTTCCTTTGTTCTTTACAATAAGGTTAGCACAGTCCCCCTACCTTTGGTACAGCTAGAGAAATGGACTGAATGGTGGGGGAAGGAGCAGCAGGCATCCTCTGAAGCCGAATTGGTTCCTGAATCACAAGAAACTGTAATTGAGCAAAGTAAGGCTTCAAGAATTTGTTTCAAGATTGGAGTGGCAAAGCTTATTGTTCTCCGATTTTTTTTTCATTTTTTGAAAATTATCAAAAATTTAATCATCATAAACATTGCCATTCTGATTTCATAGAAACAGATTTTGTTTTAAAGCACTCACAGGAAAGCCTGCACACTAAACACACAGCAATACAGAAAACATGAAAATAAGGTACATCAACATACACAAAGCCAGCAAAAAGATTTCATTTGCAACTGTCCTCAAAGCAGGTGCAATTAACACTGAGGCATTGCAAATACACAGCATTCAATCCTGCTTCTTCATAATGAATGCTGAAATATGTATTTATCGTGAACAAGACAGAGAGACTTTCTGGAGAATTACTCTTTGGGGTAAAATAACGGGTCTCTTACTTCTTGTTGTTGTTCTGCAGTTACAACTGAAGTAGATGGTGAAACTTCTGACTTGGGACCCTGCATTTCCTGCTCACTAATAGAGCTGGTCTGCAAAAGTGACAGCAAACATGTCATATTAGATACCACGTATGTGATGAAATGTCCTCATGTCAACAAAACGGAAACAAGACCCAGTGCCGATTTCTATATGAAGTACACATACATTTAACAACCACTCTGAAAAAAGAACTTTCCTCAAAACAAACCCTGACACCTGATGGAAAAGCTGGAAGTACTGAAATGCAACATCTCATGTAGACAGCATAAATGCTCTAACAGTCATATTCTCCCAACCAGGCTGTGTCTAATCTCTTGCTTGCAGGTATGGAATGATGTTTGAGTAGCTTGGCAATCATCCCCAAACAGTTGATTTCTCACGGTAGCTTACTACACTAGGGTTTTTCTAGCATACAGAAGCCAGCAAGTCTGCCACAAGAAAAAATCTTAAAGTAGTAATATTCAATCTTCTAAAAAGTTGTTTAAAAATGATTTGCCCTTGTCATTAAAAGAATCGTATCTATTTAATCACAGTGTCTTATATTTCACTAAAATTAAAAACTAGCATCCATTACAAGCCATATATTAATTTCACACTTAAATTAGCAACTACTAATTGCCAGCACAAGGGGGAAGTATGCTACAATTCCAAAGCTAAAGCAGCTGGGTGTGGAAGTAGGATTCTGTATTACTGTACTCTCAGAACATCATGAAAACTATGATTAACAAACATGAGATTAGACTTCACATCAATGATGTAATTAGCACTAAAGGCAACAAGTAATGAATCACTCACTTCCCAGCCAGTTTAGACAGGAGGACGTCTCAAATTCAGTTAGCTCACTAAGTATGTTCAGATACTTGTTATTTTCTTTGTTCCAAATTGATTGGAAGGGCTGGGCCATTTAAGATCAAATTGCATCATTATGTAATATGAACAATTTCAAAATAGTACGTGTAGTTCAGCTTTAGCTATACAGGTAGTCAAACTATAAAACAGTAAGCCTCTAAGAGGTTTAGTGGATTAAGTTACAGAGAAATGAAGGAAGCAAAATATCTAGTTTTAGGGGACCATTTTTACTATGACAGGCCACAACAAAATAAGGACACAAAACTACTAGCAAAAACTTACTTCTTCCCAAAAGGCTAGCAGAGAAGATGTAGACGAAGAAGAAACAGAATCCTTTGTTGTAACGGATATGAGGGATAAAAACGATTGCTTATCACCCACAGGAAAACTTCAGATAGAATATTAGTTGGCTAGCTAAATGAAATATTTTATATGGCCAAACGATACTCATTCAAATTAAATTAACCCCAAAGCAGATGACACAAAATATCTTTATAAGTACATGTAAAAAAAAATTGTTAATGTAAGTAATTAAGCACAGTATCAGCAATTTTAATGTAATCCATCAGAAAATGCCACCTGCATTTCCATAGAGAATATGTATTTATTTCAGGATCCATAGAACGGAACCTTGTTTAGTTATGGGCTTGATATTCTACATGTTACTGTTTTATGTCTATCTGGTACTTTTTAAAGCAATGTTTGAAGGTTAGCAGATAAAAGCTAATACTGAGAAAGTAGCATATATCATGCTTCTCTCTCTTCCCTCCACATCACCCATAGTGCAAATCTTGCTGCTTCAACAGAAAGGCAGCACAGACATTTTGTGACTGGAAACAGCAAATACACAAAATGTATGAAAATCTCACAGCATGTCCATAGGCTTTTTTGTTTTTAGCAACAGTGGAAATTAAAAAAAAAAAAAAAGAGTACACATCTCAGATAGAAAATCTAACCAGACTGATGAGGTTTTAACCTGAGCCCCTTTAACTCCACTTCATAAACAGATTATTTGTTCCAGTTCAAGCTCTTGGTTTTATCCTAAACTGTCTATGCTTTGCAAAACAAAATTTTAAAAAACCTCAGAAAAATCTTCAAGGATCAAGAGTTCATGAAGTAAGGAACTGTGATTCAATGTTGCATTTAACAGCTGCTTCCTTGGGGAATGCACAAATCATTTAAAGTGAAACGCCTACTTGGAGCTGTGATTTGTATGATTAGTTTTCTAAGGATCACAGGGTGTGTCACAATAAACTTATTATATCAGCATCTGTAGGTCCTGATTCTCTTCCCAGCTCCTTCTCCTCTAACCACTCCATTAAGATCTGGAGCCAACAATTTTACATATCTATTTAAGCACTCCTTGAACTGTGTGAACACTTTTCCTCATAATAACCAAAATCTTCTAACTGCAAAGCATTTAATTCCTTAAATTTCCTTAATTCCTTCCTTTGTAACAGGGTGTGCCAGCATTTCCAAAAACACCCTGAATATATTTCATTTAACCAAATGTTTGAGATTAACCTAAACAAAGAAGCTAGAATGGGAAATAATTAATGTCAACTTCTGAGAATACTTCCCAGAGGTGCCATCTTCTCTATAAAATGCCAAGCAATCTGACATCTACTGGGCATCCAATTCTGTGCCACACTGATTTGGCTAATATTCAAGATACTGATCTGCCATACAGTGCCTACGAGTTACTTTTACATAATAAAAATCTAATTCGGTTATCTCATTTTTATAGTTATTTTATGTAATAACTCACTCTGAAAGTCAAATCACGTGCAAGAGGAGAGGTGTTGAAGTAGTCAAAAATAGAATCTTGAAAATCTGGAAGTTTGAGACCTAAAACCAAAAGCAGAACAGGCTTAGCTAAAAGGCAACATCACAGGTGGTGTTAGAACTATGTTAGAACACGGTAACTTTAATTACCTGAATCCGTTCTGTATTTTTCTTCCATTTTTTTCTTCAAACCTTCCATCTCTTCCAACAGTTCTCTGTTTTTTGCTTCTGATTCCTTTAATTTACTGAAGTAAATAAAAATATGATCCAAAATGTAATCTGAAACGTCTTAAAGGCAGGAGTGCCAGTACACAACATTGTTAATTTCTGGTTGCGTATCTCAGACTTTTGGGAAATGCTTGAGCTNGTGATTTTTTTTAAGCATGATTAATTTTACTTTCCCCCTGAACAGACACCTCATTACTTGAATAGATATTTAAAACTGCACTTAAGACTTCTGCTGTCACTGCAGGTGCCTGCTAAACAAAATTATTCCAATAGTACTTTGACTTTTAATTCCCAAGAAGAAGTCTAACTCTCCAGTAAGTCAAAAAAATAGTAGTGAATTTGCTCTGAATTTGCTCTCATGTTTTTTTTTTCCTCAGATGCACAAGATTTGTAACTTGCTATAGCAGTGAAATGTTTACTTGAAATTTTTACAGTTCTCATTTGACTACGTAAGAAATGTGTAGTCTGTAGAATGGGATCCTTTTGGCAAAGTCCAATATCCCAGGCAAAAGGGGCCATTTTAAGAAAATTGCTGCTATCCTAATCAGCAGTTTAGATCACTACATTAATCCCCAAACAGAACCAAAGCCCTCATTACCTTTCAAAAGATATGTTTGCATCTTTAACTTTCCGTAGCTCTTCTTGAACTAGTTGTTTGGCACGAATTTCTGCATCAAGGGCAGACTGTAATTCCAGCCTTGCTGACATATCCAACTTCTGACTGCGTCGCACTTTCCAAAGTGGATCCTGTTGCAGTAAGTTACTGAATATTACTATCAAATGTCTGAGGATATTTCTGTTCTTGTCCAAAGATATAAATTAGCTTTCGCACTGGTTCAGAGAATGCTCTTTTAATTAGTTATGGACAACATACCTGCTGCATGAAAATTAGTCAATAGTCAGACTTCATTACATAAAAATGAAGTAATGAGGAATTTTAATATGGGTTACACCACTAACACAATATGCTGGAAACTGAAATGCTGGATCACTGAGCATGGAAGTCAAACAGCCAGAACCCATTGAAAATGACTAGTTTTCACTATCCAATCTAGAACAGTGTAAAACTTTCACAGGGCTATAATGAACTTTCAAACATGAGATAAATGTCAACATTTAATGCAAAACATACTAACATAAAACATAACAAGAGTAGCAAAATCATGAGAAGAATAAAAAAGAAGAATATGGGTCTTGAGATGCTCAAGATACCCAGAATGTTTGCCTAGGCAATTTTTATGCTTGCTAAGTAGCACACACTATGCCTCAGCATACACCACGCAATTCCTCCCTACTACCCCAAAAGCTAGTATCCTCAGCTTTTCCAGCCATTTTTCAGTGTGGACTACACTTCTGATGTTCCCTAATGAATACCTCTTCTAGTCATAGATGAACTTGGCAAGTGCTTGAGAAGCACTTTTTATGTTGAGAAGTAATTGCCTTAGAGCAGGTTCTGTAGAAGTTACAAAACCAGTTATAATATAAAGAACAGACAGTGTTCTTTATTCTGGCAGTAGCTAAGATAAAAATGCAAACTGCATTTGATCCAATCTTTCTTCCTGTTAAACCTCTCAATATTATAATTGTCTCCTGATGATGCAGACAAGTGTTAGCTCACAGAAATAAAACTTTCTCTTATTCTCTCATATTCATAGGTCGGGAAGGGATGAGTAACTTCTCATGTGTATAAACCAGCAGGAGATGGACTCTGCATGGCAGACTGCTGACTGGCATTGGTAGAGATGTGGGCTCCCATGCCAAGCTGCAAATGGCTCTCTTCCTTTCCTTATGCAGGTGTTTTTGAAAACATACTCCTTTATGAGTATGGGGAAATTATGGCAGAAGGTCTCATCATTCTGCATGTAAATAGTGCAACATGCTCTTAACTGTGTCCCTAGTTTGTACTGATATCAGCCAGATAGTATTTTTTCATAGAAGAAAACTTACTTTGTTATCCCACTGTAACTGCAATTAAATATTATTCAATTGCACATAACATGGTAAGGTATGTTTCTGTACTCCCCTTCGATGGTTTAAGTTATTGTCTCTTCCCTTCTCTCTAATGTTTAATATCTGTGAGGGCAGATATTAGCATGAATCAACCGCCCCCTGTAATTATCAAATTCTGATCAGATTGCCTAGCTGGATTTGCAAGCAGTAGCTAAAAACAAGAAAGCAGAGCAGAGGATTAATTCTTTTTAGGTACAAAAATGTAGCTTCTCAGACATGACCAGAACCTCTTGGATGTTTCCTATTTCCTTACCAGTGTTCGTGACCCCAGACTGGAACTCCTCAATGATTCTAGTTCTTCTGTCATCTTGGAAGCTAATGCTTGGAGATAGCCACGAGCATCCTTCTCATCACTTACCCTGTTGTGCAATTACAAAAACCAGAAACTTAGCAGTTTCACGGCTCATAACACCAAATACTGTACCGCCAAATTATCAGAGTGTCTGCATTGGGTTTAGGGACATAACAAGAATGAACAGAGCAGGAAAAACTCTCCCAGCAACAGAAAACTGAATACATCTCAGATTGCCTGCTTTAGATTTTTCTTTTATCTGATTTTTTTGATTGTGGCAGTTGCTAAGGAAACTGAAGCTTTCCTTTTGCCATTAGCAAGAGTTCTGCAGAGATTCACTGTTATAGTTTGGAATATGATCTGCATATTACTTGCTCAGTTTTTATAGAGGCTACCTCCCAGTCCTTTTTGTTTTGCATGTTGAAATTCTTTCACACAGCTTGCTAAAACAGTGAATTAAAAAGGGAAGAACAGTACTAAGTACTAAGTGCTTGTCTAGTACAGCTAGTGAGGCTCTATATGTTAACGCTGATCGTTTAAATAATGATCAACTTCCTGAATGAATTTATCAAAATATTCTAAATTGGATCACTTAACAATCACTTTAGAGACAGAAAAAATTTGACACCAGGACTCTGCTTCGTACTTGTTTCAGTGGCATCTGGCAATTTTAACAAAATCAACACTCAGAAGTACCATGCTTTTGCTGATCTCAGACACAGACAAGGCCTAATTATATGTTATAAAAAAAAAAAGCCAACCAGTATTTCAGAAGTTGAAAGTGACCATATCTAGATTTCTAACCAGCACATACCATTGAATAATTTCTGCAATCTGAGCTTCCCAGTGAGCAACAGACTCCTTCTTTGCTGCTAGATCTTGGAGCTCATCTTCCAGCTGTCTGTTCTGTGCTGTTAGTTTGTCCACAAAGGAGCAAAGCTGAAACAAGAGATTAGTTTCACTTGTGACTTAGGTCAGTTTCAGACTTTTTATATATATGTATGCCTACACACCTTTAGAATCTGAACAAACAAGACCACCCCTGGGCTATCTGGATGGGCGCCTTTTTTGTGGAACTGTCAGTTTACACAAAATCATCTAAAACAAAGGAAAACAAAAAAGCAAGTGCAGAGGTAGAGAGGAATAGGGTTTAACTGTAAACCACCAGGAAGGCAGGCAGTATGTGTCAATGATTCCCTCTGTGTGCAGCCTTCATGAAGAATCAAAGGGTGATGTCCTCTGAATTGAGGGAATCAATACCAAGATGCTGAAGTTACTGTGCAGATAAATGTCTAATATTTATATGGCAAAAATGACATTTTTAAAATTCAGATAGTGCTTGAACATTCACAAATCCTGTTCTGAGCAGTGGGCAGACTATTTCAACATCAGAGACTAATGAAGTAAGAATTACATGTTTCCTAAAATAATTACCCTCTCATTTTCTGTTGTTAGCTTTTTGTTATCTTCCAATAGCATAGATCTTTCACGCTCATATTTCTCCTTCACTGTTCCTACTGCTTCCTCCATTTCACTGTGCCTAAAGAGAAGGGCAAGAAATTGAAACACTTATACTGTCACATTGCTGAATCTGTAGACTGGGATTTTCAAAAAGGAATAAACAGAGTTAGGGTGAAGCCTGCACAGGCACCCATTCAATGCAACACATACACACAACACAAAGAAATCCAGACTGAGGGAATGACACCCAAAAGCTTACCTCTCTCGCTTTGTTTTCTCTAATTTATCCTTTAATATCATGATCTCTTTCTGGAGTGCAAGCTGATGGCTCTCTGAATCATGAACTTCTTTTTTCACATTTTTCACTTCCAAAACATGCGATGCTTCTCGTCGGACCAACTCCTCTTCATAAAATAAGATTTTCTTTTCCAGCTCAGACTTAACTTTGGAAAGCTCCTGCTGATGTTCTAGTGCGGCACCAGCTGCCCGGCCTCCCTGCTTCAACTGCAGAACAAGAGAAGAAACCATCAAGAAGAAGCTATGACCTTTATATTTTGAGAATATTCTTAGAAGTCAGAATTTTCCAATTGGTGGCACTCTGGAAAGATTTTTATTTGGGCACCAAGAGATTTAGAAAGTTCCTGTCTCCAAGCATTAAGCCCTAAGTGACTGCTCTGCTTACATGACCCAAATAAGGGGTTGAAATGGGTTGCAGAGATAATAGATTTGGATCACATTGGTTTAGTAGCTGCTTAGAATTTACAGAAACTGAGCATTTTCAACACATTAGTATCCAGCAATTAAAAGCTTTCAAGCAAAAGATGCAAATAAATCTGGATGGGTTAGGTCAGGTTTCTAGTAATGCTGTAGTTTCTAAATCTCCCACTGGTATCAACTGTTGAGTAAAACTACTGCACCTTCTGAGCCATGAGTAAATATTTGTCAAAAACCATGTAACCTTTAGAGCTTCCAGTTCATTTTCCAGTTGTTTGGAGAAAACCTCGCTGTGCTCACGGAGCTTGCGTTCTTTTGATGCTTCTGCTACGACTTCTTCAAGTTGGGCTTCCAGCTGTAACGAGTCATTTTAGGTCACTTCAACACCAGATAGCACTATCTGTATCATTCATTTCCTTTCCTCCCTATGGTCTACTAGCAAGTTGTACTTATTTCTATTTTCAGTTACACCACTATAACAACCATCTCAGAATGCCACGGTAATTGTTTTGCCTTCAGTGATTCAGGCATCCATCTGTCACATGCAGAGAACTATTATTTTATGACTGTACTGATGTGAACTACATCAAGCCCATTCAGGGATAACTGCACAGTTTCCATTAAAGCAAAGAGAAGGAAATGGCACTAGGAAGACACTGCAGCTGAGAAAGAAGAAAGACTGACATTTACAGGTCAGCTCCATGCCTCAGTATCTAAGTAAGGCAGATTAAAAATCTCAGCCTTTGAGCCAAATTACTGCAAAACACCCTAAATATGAACACTGAATATTTTTATATTGCAATTTTTATATTAAAGCTTATTTAACAAAATAAGCTTGATCATCCATTTACTGACTTCAGAAAGCTTATCAGAAAGACAACTTAGATTTAGTGGCAACTAAGGTAACTGCTGGAATTCAAGCAATAGCAGCAAGGTTTCAAAACTTGACAGGAAAAGTAAGATTTGTTTTTCTCTGTTCAAATTAAACTAGCAAAGATGTTTTTAAATGGATTGTACTTAGAACTGTGGGACAAGATAATGAACTTCTAGACTGTGTTCTGAATAGAAGATTGATACAACTGTTAAGAAAGGGGAGTACAGAGGAATTTTTAAGAACAAAGACCGGAGATTTTTAAAGCTCTGCATGAAAGTATTTAACCGAAAAAGCAACAACACTTGAAAGCCTGCTGCACTCTGCTCTAGAGATGAGATGCCACAGCAATTCACCCGTTCCAAGTTAACTATCACTTCTTGGTCATGGGTAAAGCCTTAGAAACTTTATCATCGACTACATTTTCATAGACTGCCCTTCAATTTGCCAGAAGTTTTTCTAGCAATGTTTACAGAGCTCTTGAATTTCTCTTCTACCCTCCACCCAGAGAAGACAGAACACATGATAATTTTTCAGTGATTAAAACACTCCAGATTAATCACAGTAGCTTTTTCTTATGCCCTCTTCTGGCTATCCACTTAATCTCATGTAAAACTATAAATTGCCTAGAATACTAATTGGAAATTAACTTGCTTAAAGATATTATAGCTACTCTTAGAATGACTTAACTACAAAGGAAGGAAAGCCACATATTTAGTTTGTATCACTATTCCTCCCTTCAGCTGAAGATAAACATTCAGTTAAAAAAAACAATGAAGTCAGAGTACTCCAACCTCAGAGCACATGAAAACACTCACTGAGCTTTTTAAGTTTCAAGCTGATTGTGAGTCAAGACTCTACAGGAATCAAAACGCCAGAAGCAATAAACTAGGCATACAGCAAGAATACTTTCCTCAAGATTCAAATCAGACTGAGTGCAAATAAAAAAAAAACCCAAAAGACACTCCCAAAAGACACTCCCAATTTGTCAGTACAGTCACATATGAGGTACTGTGTTAGCAGCAGCTGAAATGTGAGTGTTAGCTATTTTATCAAGCTACCTCTTTTCTTATCTTCTCGGATTTACGGACGTCTTGTCGCAGGGCATCAATTTTCTGCATGCTCACTTCCAGCTCTTCCTCTTTGTCGCGAAGCTGCCGGGACAGCTTCTGCTTTTGGGACCGCAGGTCTCCCATCCTCTCACTGAGCTCAGAAAACTCCTGCACAGCCAGCTTCCTTTGTTGGTGGGCATCCCTCAGTTCTTTGGACTGCATCTTTAATCTCTCTGAGGCTTCTACAAGTTGCTGGTTTAAAAAAAAAATTAATAAAGAGTAATTTGAACTCCATATATTCTTTCCAAGAAGAACAAAACTGCACCTACATAAACTTGTCTTGACCACCTCACATAACTACTAAGGATTATTTCTAATTCTTAATTTACACCATTGTTTGGCTAAGCAGTTGCAGTGATATACAAAGCCATTACTCTGCTTTTAGTGTAGCAGCTTCAAAACTACCTTTGGTCTCCCAGAAGTCTTTCTTATAAATGTGACTCCACGAGGCAACCTCACTTCTAAATGACTTAATTTTAGATTACCACCATGTACCTGCACATTTGTAACCCTGTTTTAAGGAATGCTTTAGCAGACAGCAGATTCAGGCGAGACTGTACCAGCACAAGGGGCTGCAGCAAATATGAAATTTTTCAGAAAACTGAGCAAGACTTCTTAAAATAAACTGTGAAGCTCTTTAAATAAAGCTCTTAATACTTTAATTGAAAGCATAAAATCTATTACTTTTACAGAAAGTAGTTAACAAAAGTTAACTAATTAACTAAAATACAAATGGAATGTCCAACATAAAATCATTTGAGAGTGGGAGGAAAAAATGAGGAAAAGAGCAGAACTACTCAACAAAATAGATGTATACTGGCCAAGAGAATTCTAAATATTTCTGCCATTAGCAGGAGCACTGCAGGAGGATTAACTTCCCAAAAAGCATGTGTTCAGACCAGAAGCAGCAGATCTGCCTTCTCTGCTACTCATACACTCTGGCAAATAACTCCTACTGGTGGTTAACAGACAGAAGAGAGACTGTTATATTCTAGTGTACAAACAGCCCAAAGATTTTGACACATGGATTACTTTTGGATCCATATGAATGCTCAGGAACAATATGGCTGGTAGACTTTTGCAAAACTAGTTATTCCAATACAGGTAGCTTTTTTTTTATTATTATTGAAAGTGGTATGTAGTATATGCAAATCCTTATTTATTTTGGTGCAGAATATGTTGCTGATTTAAAACTGAAATACTGCTAAATTTCAGGAAGCAAACAAAGGGATAATTTACACAGCAGCAAATAAACTCAGCGATTACATAAAAGTCATCATCAGCCTTGAGCAATAATTAACCTTTTGGTATAAAAAAAGAGTAAATAGGCTCTTTCAAGGATCTTTGCTAACTTCTGTGCAAAGATCCTTCCCTTATATAGACAGGTGTACCCCAACTTTCAGCAGCAGGCCTGGTGTCATGTAAACTGACCAATGGTCAAACCCCCCAGAATTCTGTCAGGGATACCAGCCAGGTATCTGCTGGGTCTGTTTCCGCCCGGATCACTCCCTGAAACTGGGAGAATGGAGGAGAACAATACTTGTGTTCCTGATTCCTTAACAAGTCATCCCAAGGCTCTAAAGCCTCTCTTGATTGCCCTCAGACTTCTACTGAAGTTAAGAATAATTAAATAGCCTCATTAAAACCATTCTTAAGGTGTTTGTTTTATCTAGCAGAACACATTTAGAATAAGAAGCCCATCAACTTCCTAAAAAAAAAAAGTGTGATACTTTGGAAAGCTACTGTACTGCTGAACAGGTTCCCCAACATCTCAGCATAGTTTTAAAAAGCAGCACTTAAAACACTAAAATTGCAAATGACAACGTAACTGTTCTAGAACTACTTTACAGTTTAAAAGTACCTATCTTTGGATCAATACCTTATGAAGGTCCTCCTTTTCTTGCCTCAGTACTCTGCACTGCTTTTCTAGTCCTTTCAACTTGTGTATGGAGTCTTCATGATCTTGTCGAAAAGCCACTGCATCTGCAAGCTGTGCTTCCAGTTTACTTATATCTGTAGATTTAATACATATTAAAGGCGACTGGTCCCAAATTAACACCAATAAAACAAGCCACGTTACTAATGTAAATTGGCACCACTTCGCTTGGAATATCAACTTCTTTCCTATTCCCACCATTTTAGACTGTCTAAAGTAAGTTTGGGGCATTGATACCTCAAAATAATTTTATTTTTCTCAGCCCTCAAAGACTGTGATCTCTAAGTGAAAAAGCCTTCACTCAAGGGTTTGTTTTGTTTTTGAGGAATGCAACTTCTAGCGCTTGAAAATAAAAATAAACTTTAAATGTTCTAATTCCAGTTCTAGTAATGTGCTTCCTAAATAGTTTTCATTATGCGACCAAAAGGCTACAGTCATTAGTGTATCCAGCAAGACAGGCAAGGACTACTTATTTTCTAATAATAAATACTTTGGGAAAGAAATACCATCCTGCACAAGGCAAGCTGGAGACCTGACTGCCCCTATTACTGGCAGCTTGTTCTCTCTTTACTTTCGAAGACAAATAAATTTGATTTATTCAAATAAATTTGAAATTACTGGTTTAAAGTGCAAAAAACCCAACATAGCCACCCTTATATACCTCTTTTCAGTCTTACCAATTCTAAGAAAATGAACTGCCATTCTCTACTTGGTTTTAATTACTACTTCCATTAAACAAATAAATAAGAAATTTTACATGGAATAACTGTCTCACTCAGGTTCCACTGATGTCTGTGGCAGAACAGGAAAATGAACCTAGGTATTCAGGATCCCAAGCACTGCTTGTAAAGCTTTCCCCACTTCAGAACAAACATGAACCAATGGTATTTCTTCTTAAATGAGAACATACTGGTAGAATTTATATTTAACAGGATATCACTGGTTGAAGAAGAAGCTAAACCTGATCCCTTTGCAAAACTAGAACCTTAATCTAACTACTGTGATTGAAACCTAATTTCAGAATACACAAGAAGAACTTTTTTGGAAGGATAATCTATGTAGGAGAGCAGAGCTTTTGTTTTGCAGTGCATACACCTACAAAAAGGATATATTGTCAAACGAAATGGGGAAAATATTTTTAAAAAATCAGCGTCAGCAAATCAGCATTTGAACTCACCTCTATAGGCCTCTATAAAACTCTCAGCCAAGACATTAGGATTCAAAAGAACCACTGTGTTTACCACTGATTCCGACTTAAAAATTAGGTGCTAATAGGAGGTTTGCATGGATAAACTAATAGCATTGTCAAGCAACAGATTTTCAGTGATATGGGTGAGTCAGTCTTCCCTCAGGACAGATGCCAGTATTTGTTTTTCTGCAACGCTCAGTGCTTCCTAATTAATGCATCACCAAACACAGAAACACAAAGGGAGCAGGAGCTCAGAAATATCTAAATGTGAACTACTATTACACATCCCCCCATCTACTCCTTTATGTTATTGAAAAGCAACCAGACTTCTATCTCCCTTCTCTTACACCTGCCTCCAAGTAAAACCTCTCCAACACAATACTCCTCCCCAAATGAGGAACAAGAGAACAGGATATCTTAAGATTTTTACGGAAACAAATATCACACAAAATATTTTACTAAATCCATGCACACAATTCATCACACTCTGGACTTCCCATGCCAGTATGTGCTATCAAGCCAAGCAAGTGGAAGAGTTAATTAAGTGCACATCTGGAAAAAATTGAAATGCCTCTTAATATTGAACAAGGCTTTAAAAAAACCCTTTGTTCTTTAAATACCTCAAGAACATTAATTCTACTTTTTGCAAAATAAATTGCATTACTATAATTACTATGCCAGAGGCTTACCTGTTAATTTGTTCTTCAACCGTTCAATTTCTTCATTTAATTTTTTAATCTCCTTATCACGGCTTGTATTTGCTGTAACACACACTGGACCTTGGAGGTTCTGCACTGTCTGTGTAGATTCTTAAAATCGAAAAAGAAAAGAAAGTATTTTCAATAAAGCATATTCCAATGAGTGTAACTAAGAATCCAAACAAATATAAACCACTAACCTTGCAGTTTTCTGTTCAAATCCTGCTTTTCTTGCTCTAGTTTCCGTATTTTCTTTTCATAGCCTTCTATTTGCGAAGTGTTTTTTAAGTCTCGCTGTACATCGGTATCTTTGGTTACAGTGTCAGACTGCAGCACACTCTTTAAAGTGCCTCTATCAGATAAAGAGCTGAAAAGAAATACCAAAGTTAGGACATTTTAATAAATACTCACAGCAGTCTATAGCTGGGACATGCTGGGATTCCACCAAATATGCACCTTAAATTTACAAGTACAATTTGTGCAGTAATTGTTACTGTAGAGACAATTCTCAGGGTAAAGTTATTATTCCCTAGCTACTGTGCAATTGCTGTAGAATTAAGATACCTGCATGCAGGACTTCATTGATGCAGATATACCTTCACTTCACAAACTGCCTAAATGATTGAAAATGTTAAGTCTCCCATGCCAAAGGTTACAGGCACCTGGCAGAAAAGGAAACAGGTAAGTATACCTGCACTGAGATAGCTGAGAGACGACCCCAAGAGTTTCGTTTAAAGCATGGCAAAGATGGATTTAAGCTAAGGCAATTGATCTCACTATGAAAAGGATGACATGCATGTTTTGGGTTCATGGGGTAACAAATCCCAGCAAAGAAAAATACCAGAATAACAAACAGGCCGGAATACCTTAAGATTAGAGACAAGCAAATGTTTGAAAAATCTCTTAAGTCAGATGGAGGCCATTTCAAAGATATGCAAAGTGAGCCACTTTGTCCATGCTCAGAGCCCTCTGTGTTAACTTGGTCTACCAGCAGGACACTAGAGCAATGAGATAATCCGGAACAGTGCCTGGCAGATGTCCAGTACGGACAAGACTTGCTCCCAGCCTCTCAATGCAGGAACTGCAATTGGCACATCTAGTCCCTTAACCTTCTTTCATTTCAAATAGATAAAATATTAAATATAAAAGCACCTAATCTTGGAAAACAGGATCAAAGAATGTTCAGATATTTGAAAAACAAAAAACAAGGGATAAAAGTTTAGCCACAGGTATACCTATGGACATCAACTATAACCTTTACAGAAAGTAGTTAACAAAAATTAACTACTTAACTAAAATGCAAATGGAATGTTCAACATGAAATCATTTGAGAATGGAAAGAAAAAAAATGAGAAAAACCAGGAAATTTTACCTGTGGCTAAAATTTGTAAAAATGAGAATTCCCAAGAATCAGCTGCATTTGGGAAACAAGTTTAATAAAGAACATATCCTTTGCTTACCTATCGGTTGTGTATGTAAACCCAACGAATGGTAAATGCAATCCAGAAAATCCTGTATGAGAACTTGGTGGCACCACTTCCTGCATGAAAACAACGTGCATGAAAACCCAAGAGAGAATCCATACAGAGTGAAAAGCATTTGACTGAGCCTCAACAGCTGAAAGAGAGACAGCTAATGGGAAGATTTTTCTTAATACATCAACTGACAATTGGCAGTTATGCTCCACTGCCCCTGGACAAGCTTTATTTCAGATCAGGTCGCCTAACAGAATGACTTGAATTTCGGAGCCTCTTGAACTGGCACTTGAAAGGGCAGCATTTCAGCAAGTTCAAAGCACAATGCAGCCAGTAAAAGGAAACCCGAATTTTCAAGTTCCTAATTAAAAGTAACGTGGCACCAAAATGCATGCTGTTAGTCTTAGTGTTCTAGTTACTGTCAGACATGTAATCAAAAAACATGCCAAAAGCTCTTCATTTCTTGGAGTACAAGCTGGTGAACAAATTACCACAAAAGCTCTCTGCTCCTCCTGGCCCATTTGTAAATGACAAGATAACAGAAATGGAGGAGTGGAACACCAATGTTCCCTACTCCATGAACCAAGCTCCTGGTTGTTAAGTGAGTAGAGAAGTAGCAGGATGAGTCCTCTCACTTGGACAGCTGCGCTTGCAAGCTACACAGAGAATATAAGTGTATTTCTAAAGACAGATTTATTTTTCACCTTTGAAAAAGAATAAATCCAAGTACTAGCTCCCTGTAAACTGAAAGGACAACTAAGAGGCTTTTTTTCCCAGCTAAGTATGTTTTAACTTTGACCATGTAACAGTAATGCATTTTGGCAAGTGCTACCACTTAAAAAAGCAGCTCATGATTTCTGATAACACAAAATGCTGAAGAGATGAAAAACTTGAATTTTTCACATTGGGAATGACTTATTTTTCATCTCTTACTTTATTTATTTTAAAATAAGTTCTCACTACTAACTTACAGTGTAGCAAGGATGCATACTTCCATTAGTAATATTTAAAAACAAAGACTCACTGGATTTCTTAGTACATCATCATCTACATCAAAGTTTGAGGTGTCAGAAGGACTGCTAACTTCTGGAATGTAAGGTGCTTCTAGGTTTCGGATGTTATCCCAATTAAGTCCTTCAAAAAATGCATGAGACTTAAAATCCTCTATTCCATTCTGTCCCAGTCTACGCTCCCTGCTGCAGATGAGTCGCTGAATAAGATCTTTTGCTTCTTCAGATACATCTGTAACATGGGAGGGAAACTGAAATCGTTCCTAGAAAACAAAACAAACAGATAAATTTTTAGAGAAGGAATTAATTCCAAAACTTTCAACTGTAGTTTCACACAAAACATTAAATTACACCAATAAAACTGGAAATGAACAGTCATATACTGTTCTAGTTACAGTGAGCAATGACAGTACAATTCAGTATATTCAGTAACAGATTTTTTGTCTTAAATTGGATTTCAAGGACAAACTATCATTTTTCAATTTTTTAAAAAAAGATCTGCTTGATCTGTGATTACACTAACTCTGTTAGGAAAAGCAAACTTTTTTTAAAAGACATACCAGAATTTTTACACACTACAATATATTAAAGATTATACAATAAGGACAGACTCTCACTGGTAGGCTTATTCAGAGGTCCACTGATCTCCTGAATATGCACTCCTTGAGATTAAATTAATTTCAACTCTTAAAACCCCATGATGTTAGTCAATTCTTTACGTTGTCATACCGAAAAATGTATTTTTCTAATGTATACGTTAAATACCTGTTTTTCTTACCAAAATATAATCTACATTTAGAACGTATTTCTATTATCATAAAAAAATAAGATCTAAAAATTGTAATTACCACTAACAACTGAAATTACTCTAGATCAAAAAAACTGGGAAAACATTATTTGTATTTTATCTTGTTGCTACTATCACTATATAGTCAGGAAGGGCTTTTTGGGGTTTTTTTGTTTGGTTGGTTGCAATCTTTTTTGTTGTTGGTTTGTTTGTTTTCCAATAGAAGACAATAGCATATTTTCACATATCATAGAATGGTTTGGGTTAGAAAGGACCAGAAAGATCAGACTACTTTTAACCCCCCTTTTTTTGGGCAGAGATGCCACCCACTAGATCAAGTTGCTGATGTATATATATATGTATATAAAAATACATATATTTTAATACAACATTACAAGTTTAAAAACGAAATCATTAAGGACCAAATCCTCATAAATGAAATTAAAGTTTAAAACTTCCAATGAAAAGCATGCAGCCACACTGACTGGGTGTCCAAATGAGATTAGAACATTAAGTCTGCAGGACAGCACCTTCAAATTTCCTCCCAAGTAGTTCAAGAGCCAGGGAGCCAGTGTTTACACTGGTTACAGTTGCAATCACCTACTTCATTGAAGAAATTAAAGCAAGAGAGAGATTAATATTCATCACAGCAAGGGTGTCAGCTCTGGCTAGGATTTCTAGCCGGAGCCGTCACCATCACTGCTTCACGGTGAGAGCCCAGCACTGTAAACCCCGGGGAGAAGAAAATGGAGTAACACACCCTGTGCGACAGCTCCTGGCTACCTAGGGTGAGTATGCACATAAACACATCCTTCTAATACAGCTCTTGAAAGGACACTGTGGACTGCTTTATTTGTACTCTCTAATGGGCAAAACGCACCCCCAAGTTCCAACGCTTCCCTGCCACTCTGACCCTGGACAAACCCCCTGACCTCATGTTCTTCATGTAGCTCAAGTTCATGTTTTCCTACCCACTGCCACTCCAGGCCAACTCCTCCCAAACTCAGCTTCTTCACGCAGCTCATGGCTATACTGGTTGACTTGTCTGTTGCCTTTTTGGTATTGTTATCAGTGTGACAGAAAATGTGCACAGCTGTGTAAATAATGCATTACTGCACTTCTCCTGCACAGTCCAGAGGAAGCTAACACAAGCTTAGTAGACTAAGTAGGCTTTAATTTTGATTTTGTGATGATTGCTTAGATTTTCCAACAAGAACACAAGCATTTAGAGAAAAATTTTGATTTGTCAAAGAATTAAATTTTTGCAATTCAGAGAAGCAAGCATTCCTAAAACCTGAACAAACAAACCTATACAACATGAATCTAAAATACTGTGAAAAAGCAAAGAACTACCAAAGTGACAAATTGCTCCATAAACATTATAAACTCAGAACACAAGAAATTTAATACAGCTCTTACTTCATGATTCATTATCTTCCCATAGGTTTCCACTAGTGACTCTGCATAGAAGGGTGTTTCACCATACAGCATTTCATACATGCAGACACCAAGTGACCACCAGTCACATTCAGGCCCATATTTCCCCATTCCATCTTCCATTGCTTGCAGTATTTCAGGAGAAATGTAGTCAGGAGTACCCACTGCTACTGATGACTGTACCTTAAAAATAAGACAAACATAATTCTCCTAAGTTTTCAGTATCTCTCAGCAACTTTCTTACTCAAACATCAGTATTTCTGAGAAATAAAGACACCACGACATAATTCTGAAGAAGGGAGAGATTTATAAATTCACAGCAACATAACAAAGAAAATATTAAGAAGATAACAAAGACTGCAAAGATTAAATTTCATTCTACTGCTACATAAAATCAATTGATATGTCTTACAGAAACCCAAAATAATCACAAATTTTGTGAAAGCAGAAAGACAAAATATATGTTGCCTTTGTGTCTGTTTATACTCTAAAACTGCAATTCGCTGTCAGAAGTTGAAATGAAAAATGACTAAGTAGGGAGATCAGGTCCTACTACTGAAGTTTACAGTTTCATTTGAAGATCACAGAACAAATTTCCTGGGTAAGTTTTACTATGTCAGAAACCAGTCAAATATTTATTGCCTAACGTGCAACTGGATGCACTACAGGAATGAAGTGGGGAAATTACTCATGCACAAGTAGTAGGGAAGCCCTGACCATCAGGGCAACACAGCTCTTATCTGCAGGAATATGTTCTCAATTCTGATGGCTCCTTCATTCTGCATTTTTTATGGTAAAGCTTTGACAGACATTTTATGACTAGAGAACATCCACAAGATGTGACTTCGTGCCAAAAGCAGTGAACAATGCTGCATGCCATACTTTGGCAGGACTGGCACCCCTGGAAGTGCCCTCAATGAGGCAAAACAAACAAAACCTGTCACATTTATCTTTTAGAGGTATATCCAATCTGCTGCACAAGATGGCCAATTACCATCATGTTGCTGTTCCATTTGTCAAAAGCATTTAAAACAAACTGCTTGTTAATTATAGAATCAAGACAATCATTTAGGTTGCAACAGACCTTTAAGAACATCATGTCCAGCTCTTAACTGAGAACTGCCAAGTCCACCTAAACTGTATCCCCAGGTGCCACATCTACACATCTTTTTGGGTGGTGACTCCACATTTGTGTGTGCCTAACAGGTCTAGCAGGTCACTGAACCTTCCCCCTTGGACTTAAATGGTCATTAGAAGAAAAATCAAAAACCAGAAAATTATAGCAAAGGCTAACTTTAAAAGTTTAAAAGCCTGTAATACAAGGAGATGAAGTGTGGAGACCAGTGGGCCTATTAACTGAGAGACCATGACAGTCCTATGGAGAAAAGGGTTTTAAGAGACACTCTACAGGTTAGGGTGTCAGAAAAAGGCTTCTCCCAGGGCCTTTGCTGCATTATGTTAATGTACCCCAGTTCCACATCCCCGGTTGGGCCCTTGGCCTCCTGCCCCTTTTCCCTAATACATCCCTGCCCTAGACGTTCTCCCTTCCCTGCTCTCTCATTGGCCCTTGTCCCTCAGCCACGCCCTCACCTTTCCCCTATTGGTTCCCATACCCTTGCCCCGCCTGTGCCACCCTGTGCCCTCAGATGATTGGTCCCTGGTGCTCTCTCCACCCCTACCGACCCCATATATAAACCTGGACCCTGCCTTGTTCTTGGTCTTCATCTTTGTCCCTATCCGTGGATTTCGTCATGCGTGTGTCTGCAATAAACATCTCCGTGGAACCCCCTATGAATACCCTTCGTGCCTCTTTACTGTCAACCTTACATGGAGCTATCCAGTGTGTGTGTGTGTGTGTGTGTGCTGGCACTGCTGAGCGGCTGCATACGGAGATGCTTCTGGAAGGTTGTGGCATCCACCATTCTGCCCGCCGCAACAATGAAGATTGCAAAAATGCATTTAAGTATGTTGAGTTACACTGTACCCTCAATTTTTAGTGTGTCAGAAAGTTCACAAAAAGTTCACAATTTATTGCATCCCTGATGCACACAAATGTCTAATCTCTTTAAAACGAGCAACTCACTTATAAGGATCCACTACTAGCCACCCAAATAAGTTTTGTTTCATACATACTGTGCCATCTTCACTCATTTTCAGACAGGATCCAAAGTCTGCCAGTCGTATGTGGCCGTTCATGTCCAAAAGAACATTATCAGGCTTTATGTCCCTGTTGTAACAGCAAGAAGCAAGAAGATGTAAACACACAGTATTAACTCCGCTTGTAAAGATTAATCTTGCATCAGAATAACATAGAATTTTATCCACTGATATAAACTCCCCTATTGACCACCCTTAAATCCACCAGTTTTGTTGCACCATAAAATCTGTATTTCTTTTCAATGTGAAGTTCCAAATGCCATTACACATTTTGTAAAACTTAAGAATTGTACAACACCTTCAGTTTAATCTTTGAGGAGACTAGATTTACTAGGAGTAAATAAAAATAAGGTGCTCTAATAGACCTTGCTACACAGATGTGGAAGCTGACAATGGCTGATTTTTAAGGTGCTGAATTCCTCAAACACTCAAGGAGATTTGTGAGAAAAACCATGACAGATTTAACACAGGGTCCTCATATGTGTAAAACTCCTGCCAATTTGATACATTTTTCTAACACAAACTTGAATTAATATTTTTTAACCAAGGGCTAATGATCTGAAAATAATTACTGAAATGTCACTAATACTGCTGCTCATTAGCAGTATTAATACAAAATAATAAATGCTAATCTATGCCTGTCTACATAAATTTAAATGCATATTTACTTGTGATAATACACAAAAATATGTGCTGAGAAAATTGGACTATGTCACTATGCATCCCCAATAAATTAATTACTAATTCAGTATTGTTAAACTTATTCCATACATTTCAGTTCCAGATATTGTCAGTGTTCTCTTACAGTCCCACAACCACACATCAAGCTCCGTAGTTGCAGGGGACTACAAAAACTAATATACAAGTATACACTAATTTGTTTGTTTGTTTTTCAAAGGACACTGCTCACAGTGCCACTTGCAGCATGAGCCAATCTCTGCTTGGCATGCAGCTCTCACTTGCCTCAGGGACCAGTACTGCTGTTCAGAAAGGCTTAATGCCTCCTCTCTGAGCTCCACTGTCTCCTATCTACAGCTAACAGGTCATATAAGCCCTCAAAGGGTCCTTGAAACCCTCTCCAGAGCAATCATGCTTCCTCCTAATCCATTCCAGCTGCCAAGCAGTAATTTCATGGGCATTGACACATACCCTGTTCAAAGCACACGTTTTGGCCACAGAGCCACCTACTCCTATTGCCACAACAGACCTTCATTCAGGCCCCATGAAAAGATGCAGCTGCTCAGTAAGTCAGGCCACCTTTGTTGGCAATTGGTGCAATGGTGCCTCTGGTGAACTTCTCTGAGGCGGTAACATTTTAACTCCCCAAATATTGTCCACGTTTACTCACAGGAGTTTTAGAGAGTTTAAATGTCTTTCCTTTAATTTTTAAAACAGCAATCAAAGTGCAAACAGAGGAGTTGAAAGCATTATAGTTGAGAATTTCCTATGCTTTTTAAACTTAAACTCTACAAGTTACTACCAGCCACAACCTAAGTTTACTTGATGGTAGCCACTCATTTGGAATACACATCTTGTGTGCAAAAAACAATTAGACCAGCACATGCCCACTGATTACAAAACCTGTTTGAGAATGACCTTAGATAAGAAGATGCACTGATGTTATCATGGGCTTACTGTGCATAAATCTTGCAGAATGTCTAAGCATCTGTAGAAAATTCAAACCATTTCAAATACCTCAAACTTCTAGGTTGCTTGGACAAAGGCAGATAAATATTTATTAAGGGGATTGAGAATAACTCAAGAGCCCTGGTTAAAAATAGAAGACACTTTAAAAGGTTAGTCATATAAATGTCACTGCTTCTGGTATCAATCCATCAACGCTTGATATTTAAAATAAAGTAGCTTATACAGCTATTATACAGCATGAAGTAAGCATGTATCCATAGTAGTTTGCCTTTGGCTACTGTGCCCATTTGTATACATTGCAGTATCTTTGGGATTAACTTCATATAACTGTATTTTATTTTTTGCCAAAGAAAGTATTTTACCTGTGCACATAATGCAGCTCATGTATGGAATGTATAGCAAGCACCATTTCACCAATGTAGAACCTAGCCATATCTTCAGGGAGCTTGTCTTCAAACTTACTGAGAAGTGTCAGCAAGTCACCACCAACATAGTAGTCCATAACTAGATACTGAAAATGAAGAAATAAAGCAATCAAGTACTGAGAGATAGATGGCAAGAAAAAGAATTAAAGTTCATCACCTGAAAAAAACCCTTTCACATTTTTTTTATGTCAAGAGTAGTCAAAATTGGTGGTCTTCTGTTCTACTTTTATTTACTTACTTAGTATAAAAAAGATATATTCCTTTAATACTTACAGTAAGAATGACACATCAGCATTTAGTTCCTATCATTAAAAAAGCCTCAAATAAAATACGGCCACAACGAACAAGTAAATCAGGGTGAGTTTATTTCTGTCTTAACTAGTATCACAAAGAAAATGATCTAATATCACCAAAACTAATGTAGGTTATCAACTCTTAAACTGAATATTTCCAGAGGATGATGAAAGGAAAAAAAAAAGGATAGTTAAACTCAATATTTGATGCAGCTTAGTCTAAAATATACTTTTTGCTACTACTTTTAGTTTTGATAGCATTTCAATACTACTCGTTGTTCCTCAAGTGGCACTTATCACATCAACATCTTCAAATACTCATCTTGGCACATTCCACATCATGGATGCATAACACAGCTGGCAGGAGCTTGATGACACTATACATTACATTACTGTACTATACATGGATGCCCATGACAAGCCAAAAGCACTGCTAAGCCAGAGGCACTAAAGGGAGACATTTAGAAGTCAAAGATTAACATTCTTTTGAATGTATTTCAATGAAAAAATAAACAGCCTCTTAGGCCAGTCAGCCATCATCCCCTATCCATGGAAAAGACCAATACTGATAGGGTGACATGAAGGAAAAGGACTCAGGCATGCTATGTGTTTCTCACACCACAAAACAAGGATTCTGTTTCAGGTATTGCCTAGCAATATCCACTTAAACCCAGAACATCACTTCAGGTATAATGACTTCATCTAGTACTACCAGTGTTGAGCCATTTTGTTCCATGTTTCCCAAGATAATTTGATACATGGTTTTAGGGCTAACTTTCCTTATTCTGGAGTTAAGTTTCCCAAGCAGTCATTTTTCTCCTCAGAGTAAAGCAACCTAGGATCCACTGTCCCTGCCACAGATTCATCTTCCATAACAAAAGCAAATTAAAGAAGATAAGAATGCAAAGAACATAAAGTGCAATACTAACCATTTCCTCACTATCTTTTAGATTAAAATAGTGACTCCAAAAGTAACAAGTTTTGGTATTTCTCTCTATCTTATTCAAATTACAGCTTCATCTGATAGGCAAATTGCATCACTTAGCTGAAATCGATCTGTGTATATTGCTCCGTGGAACTTTAAAAATGTACTGAACACTGTACACACGCAACTATTAGGTTTGAAAAGAAAATGCTACAGACAGAAACCATCAATCTTTTAAAAGGTAGTATTTGAAGTATTTTCTCTCAAATTCAAGGCAGAGAAACCTTAGAGAGCCTTCTGTGGGAAGTGAAACATCCTCCCTGTCAGAGACAAGGTAATGCACTTCTGTCAGCTCCCAAAGCATTTATAGCTCTACAAGAACTCAGGTGACCCATGAAGTAAGGCACTTGGATCCCAGAAAGATGGTGAGATCTCTTCTATGAGGAAGTAGAACTGTATTAATCCTTCCATTCCAAATGATCTGCTTGCCAGGAGGTGCTTCTTTCTTCTTATGGGGTTAAAACAAAGGCTGTTCTGATGCTGCAATCAAGAGGTACTGCATTTCTTCCCGGGAAGTGACTACATCAAACAGGGTGAGAGTAGTTGGAAATCAAAGGAAAAAAGGGTATCAAAATACTCTGATGAATAGAGGCTGACAGCAGTCAGATACATATATGCACATCTTCATGAATGAGACTGGGAAAGAAGAGATTTGAATCTGGAAGAGATGGAGAACTTCAAGTCCCATACAAGTTTTCAATATTCATGGACTATGTTTCACTTACATTGCATCTGCTTCAGCTATATCACCAAAGGCTTATTTAACCCGTCCTGACTTGGGCTGTCTCTTAATGAAAGCTTTTTAAGAACCAGAAATAAGTTATGCTAGCATTTCCATGTAATGTGATTTAAGAATTGGCTGTTTAGAAAGCACTTACACATTGTCTGTTTGCCTGAAAAGTTTTAAAACTACGAGAGCAGAAACAGAAAATGGATGTCAGAACATATATATTTCATAGAATTTTGTGTTTCTTGCTTAAATGTAAGTTCTGCATTATTGAATGCTCTGTTAATATGAAATAGAGAGAATAAAACCCCAAGTACTTTTAGACTCTCCAAAGGCAGCTTCTACTTTTCTATGTTAGTATCTTACTTTCTCGTGGTCTCATTCTGAACCCTTCATCATACAGCCAGAGGAGGCAGAACACTTAGGTGGGGGAAGACACAAGGCTCTGCCTCTGTTCAGGGTTAGCTTATGTGGTTTTGCATTTAAGAATCACTAGATATAATGCACAAACATTACTGGAAGGAACCTAGAGCTTTTCTCTTGCAGAGGACTGGGTTGGAAGACCAAGCTCTGTTGTCTGTTCTTGTTTTGTTCTCAGCTTTGTATTCCATTCTGCAAGGATCATGGACGAACAGCACAGCTAAAAAGTAAACCAGATCTGCCCAGGCTCTGTAACAAGGCAGCACTCTCCAGCACGAGGAAAAATGTAGCTGTAAACTTCTTCAAGCTCCAAAGAGAATTGAACAGAGATCTCTTAGCCCCTGGACAAGTACTAGATGAAGGAAGAGAACCTTCTGTCCAGGTTTTTGGCTGAAATGATTTCTTGGTGCGTTTCACCTTTTCTTCATGCATAATTTACAGCAGTGACTGAGATGCGGATCCACTCCATCTGTGAGCACCAGACATTTCCAGGAGATGGTTTCTGAGTAACAGACCAAACTGCAAGGCAGCATCTCAGCACATGCGGAAGCAGACCTGAGGCAAGCTGGGAATCTGCTGACTTTGGCTGCTGGGCAGAACTGTTGCCTTCTCAGATACTGGATCTTAAATTAGATGCTAGATGTCTACATTCTGCTGTCAAGTGAAACCTCAATATCTAAACGCCTTTGGGAACTTTGGGAAAAGATTTCCCCTCTGTGCTGTCTTTACTATTACTTGTTACCTCACACAGCAAACGGCAATTCCTTAGGTAGCTCCCTTCTTACATGCTACTTGGAAATACAATACAGGATGCTTTCTATGCATGTCTGAAGGTTAGTTCTGTGGGAATTTGAAATTATAAGCTGATTTGAAATCAGAAGGCAGTGCCAGAGATGAGTAACTGTGAGAGACTGAAAACTGGAACCTACCACAAACCATTCAATGGAAATAGCTTGTAAATGAGGGCCTAAGATGTGACTACTTATTTTCTTACTATGTGCTTATTATTCTAAAAGTACTTCAAACATGACAAAGTAACGTGTTTTGTCTCAGCATCCGTGGAAATGTTTGATTATTTTCTATGTCTTGCTTAGTTCCCAAACTCTTTGGCAGCCTTTTATCAATACATTTTTTCTTATTTATATTCATGACTTGCTACCATGCTATTAAATGGTAGGAAGGTGAAAACTTTCACACTACAACTATGTCAGATACTAAAGAAACAGCAGGTTTGCAAACCCAGCCTGAAGTAGCCACAGGAAAACTGTATGGTTCAGTATATTGCAGAATACTGGGGGTTTACTGACTTTTCTCCTAACCAGTACTCTGCCTCTGTATTCTGCGACTGAAGTAGACAGGGCTTGTATGTCACAGAAATGTCATAGGAGTACAGATTTTCTTTATAAAGAAAGTCTCTCAAATTACTGAGGTGACCAATCTGCTGATTTTTAAAAACATACTTTACAGAAATACTTATAAGAAATAGGCTCTTTTTTTCCCCCCTTAGGATTTTAAAATAATAAACTTCTAAATTACTTTTGCCAGTTTAAAACAAAATCTTGCTTCAAAAGACATTCTAAAAGTTTAAAATAAAATAAAAACATTTCTTACTTTCACAGAGTTAACACCTCTCAGATTACTTAATTGCAACCTTATCCAAAATACTGAATCTGAACATGGTCTTTTTTGTGCAATGGGAGATTAGTTAATTTAAGATTCTTAACTAAATCTCTGTATACTACAGTCCTACACAACATTCTCTCCTGAAGTTACAGTCAGCCCCTTTGAAGTTTTGCTTCAAGGAGAAAACAAGAATGTTGAAACACTGATGTGAGGCATGAGGTGGACTGACTTAATGCACTAATATTTTTAAATATACTAAAAATAAAGTTCTTTCACAACCCAAAGCTTTTATTTACTGATGAATCAAACATACCAAATAGTTCTCATCTTGAAAGGCATAGTGCAATGTAGTAATCCACTGACAGTCTCCATTCACCAAGACATTTCTCTCCTCTCGGAAGCAAGCAGTCTAAAGGAAGAGAGGGGGGGAAAGCCATTATCAACATCAACAAGTAGTTTTCAGAGGATGAATATATATGGATGTTTTATGGGATTATTTAAAATTACTGAACAGAGGTCTCTATTCATTGGAATTCAGTCTACACAAGTGACATGCCAGGGAATCTCTGCAGGTTTTAGTCAGGCATTCAGTCACTCTAATCCTGACTGCAACTTTAAAAACAAAACAAAACAAAACAAAAAACCCCAAACCAAAACAAAAATCCCCACCAACCCCTCCACAATCCCAAAAAACTCCACACCAACACACAACACC